>VRYO01002223.1:5021850-5038821 GCA_009812075.1 Sialia sialis
GCCGTTGCCACGGTTACCGAGCAAAAAACGGAGCAAAAACCGAGCAAAACCGAGCAAAACCTGGGCTGTCCTTGCTGCGTTACCCGGGGCTGCCCTTCCTGCCTGTACCCAAGCGCGGCCGGGCCCCGTCCCTGGAGCCATTCCCCGGCAGCCCTGCAAGGAGCTGAGGTCGGGCACCGGCGGAGGGGCGGATGCCGCAGCCCCGGCTCCGGTGTCTGCTCCCGTTCCCGCTCCCCGTCCCGGTCTCGGCACTCACCGATCGCCGCGTCCGCTCTGGCCGTGCGACAGTGCCCGCTGGATTTGCATGACCACGCCCCCTAATCAGCATAGCTCCGCCCCAGCGGAGGGGCTGGCGGGAAGTCTCGCGCGGCGCGGCGCGGCGCGGGGGGACGGGGATTTTGGGGATGGGCTCGCGGGGAGCGCGGGGCACGGCCCTGGGCTGCTGGACCCAATCGATCCAGTATCGAGGTGCTATAGGGGCACCTGGAGCCAGCCCTGGGGGTGCTGCAGGGGGGACTCAGAGCCAGGTTTTGGGGTTCTGGGGCACATGGAGCAGGGTTTTGGGGTGCTGGAGGGGGCACGAGGCAGGTTTTGGGGTTCATGGAGGCTGCACTAAAGCTCTGGGGTGCTGCAGGACCCAGAGCCAGGTTTTGGAGTGCTGGAGGTCCATGCAGTCCAGTTCTAGGGTGCTGTATGAGGACCTGGAGGCAGGTTTTAGGATTCCAGAGTGGCTGGGGCAGGGCATTGGGGTGCTGTGAGGGTTTGGAGTATTTGGTTTAAGGAGCATGGCTGGGAGGCTGTGGTGGTGTGGAGCAGGATTTTGGGGTGCTGCGGAGGCACCTGGAGCTGGGCTTTGGGGTGCCAGGCCCAGGGAAGCCCAGACCCCTGCCTTGGTCCCTCAGAGCAGGGGAGATGCCAGGATCAGGTTTAGTGCAGGACATTCTGCAGCTCCCCCACCAAAGCATCATTCCCTGGCTCGCTCCAGTGCAGAAACCCTGGATCCAGATCCTGGATCTTCTCCCCAGCCTAGGGCCTCTCCCTGGAGCGAGGGTGAGCTGAAGGCTCCTTCCCCCAGCAGGCATCAGTGACCTGGAACTCCCCTTGTTCTTTCCAGTCTCCACAGTTCCCTCCCTCCTCCCACATGGAAGCCAGGCTGCAGCAGCCTTCATCCTCCCCTCATCCTCCTCCATGTCAGCTGCTCCAGAAACCTGTCCCAGAGCATTTCCTGCTGCCTTGGCTGCATGCTCCCATTGCACTTATGCAACCACAACCTGCTCATTTTATAACTGACTGAAATACGAGACTCCGTTTCTGTAAAAAAAAATCTGGCTTTTATTCAGATCTGGTTCCCTTCCAGAATATGCACCCCAGATATGTGCTGAAGAGAGAAAAAAAAAAAGAGAGGAAAAGAGCTGGAAGGTGGGTGTTTATCAGAGATGTTGGGAACACATCATCAGCTCAGGCTTTCCACAGCCTGACTGAATGCCAGCAGAAACTAGACAGGAGAACATCTGTGTTGGTTCAGTTCTTTTCAGAAGCTGGGCTTGTGTGTGTGTGAAAATCCAGAAAAGCAGAAAGGCAGGCTGCTCCTTGTGGGTAGCTGCCACCATGTTTTTGGATTCCAGGATTCCTCACAAGCGCTACTTTAAAACTGCACATCATCAAAACTTGGGGGTTTTAAATGTACCTAAAACTTTCTGAGGAAGAAAGGCATCAGAACTAAGAGTTCAGGTGGAAAAGCAAAAACCTACACTAGGGATACCTCCAGCTTCTCTCAATCCTTCTTTCTTGCAGAACGCTTTTGTGAAACCACATGGGTCCCCTGGGTGGGAGCACCCTGCCCCTGCTGCCCTCCCAGAGGCATCTGTGTCCCTGGAATGACCAGCAAAGGCTACAGAGGGACCTTGGATGCAATTAGCTCATTCCAACTGGGAAAAGGGGAAAAACAACCACCATGCTTTACCACTCTGTTCTGCCACATCTCAGCTTGCTGCAGGAGCTGCTGCTGCAGGGGGACAGGTGACACCACCACACCCCAGCACTGCACCTGTTTTCAGCCCTGCTTCTCATTTTAGCCCCTCATTGTGCTTCAGGTTTAAAATAATGTCTCTCAGGGCTCTCAAATACACTTTCAGTGTACAGTTTCCACTGTCAGCACTGTGCCTTTTTCAGATTTGGGTTAGTTTGGGTGAGTCAGTGGGTGAGCTCATGGTCACTGTACAGCCACCCTGTGCTGCTGCTCAGGCTGAAGGACACAGTGTCACTGTCACAGTACAGCAGGGAGAGAAGGCACAGCCAGGATGCAAGGAAACAAAGGGAAAAAAACAACTCACTTGGATCAAAAGCTTCATAGTGCAGTTTCACAGCCTCTGGACACCACCACCTACACTCCAAAAGTGATCTAGGAATGTTCTACTGGATTCAGCCCCTCATGTTCAAGAGTCTCATGTTCTCCTGGCCAGTTTCTGCACTGAGCACCCACCATTTCTTTTTTCCTCTCTTTTGGAGGCAGCCCAGCATCAAAAGCCCAGGTAGTGCCTGCCCAGAGCCTGGGGAGGGCCAAGTTCCCCAGGCACAGGGAGGAGCCACCCTGCCACAGGAAAAGCTTCATCACGACTCCTTTATGTACAAATGACAGGCCAAAAGGGACAGGCCACAGAGGGGCAGTACAAAGCTCGAATGGAAACAGGAGGGGACACAGCCAGGTTGATTTACAGCGTTTATGTCCCTCTGAGCACACCCCAGCCCCTGCCCACCAGCCAGCTCAGTTGTCCACCTCTTCCTCATCGTTTTGTTCTTCCTCCTCCATCCTTTCATCATCGTCATCATTGTCCTCCTCTCGGCTCTTATCTTGCTCCTCTGAGTCTGCCTTCTTGTCTTTATCTTTCCTGGCCTCTTTCTTTCCTTTCTGCTCACGCCTGTAAACTGGAGGAGAGGGAACAGTGAGGGGCTGGTGCTGGCACGGACAGGTCAGTGGTTGAGGTCCAACGTCCACTTGCTCTCCCGGCTTTCGAGGGGAGCAGGGAACTCAGAGCACAACTCACCCTACGAGCTGAGCTGTGCTGAGCAGCTCCATAGGAAATCAGGTTAAATTTCAGCAGAAAAATGCTGAAAAGGACGCAGGAGGTCACATTTACAGGCAGCACCTACGGCTCTCCTTAGATAAACATAATAGGGGAGTGAGAGCAGATGAGACTTTCTCAATCCTCATCAGTTGTGCAATAATGTTATCCCAGTCCCGTTAAGGTGCACACTAGTTACTCCCCAGGCAAACTGCAGTGTAGGATGCTGGGCAAAGAGAAGAGAAACAAGACAGGCAATAAGTGTTGCTTGTCCAGCGTTCGAGTGGTGCCTCTCAGAGTCCCTGGACACCCACAGAGCACAGTACCTTCCAGGGATTCCTTCAGAGGGGCCACAAATCTCTGGAACTCCATCTCCTCCATGGCAGAGAGCACATCCCCAGCATTCAGGGTTTTCCTCTTCCCCTTCATGGCAAAGTTATTTGCACTAGGCAGAACGAAAAAGATAGGTAATTAGGAACTGTTAACAATTCCATCTTGTTTATTGAAGTCATAAGCAACTTTTAAAAGCTGTCCCCTAAACATTTATGGGTTTTTTTATCATTTACTAAAGGAGATTTGAGACACTTCTGTTTACACTGGCTGTCTGTGCTTTCCCATAGTGTTGGTTTCTGCTAGCACAGACCTTTTCTACAAGCAGAAGGAGAAAGCCTAAACCTTGGCTGTGACAGTTCCACACAGCCCTGGAAGCACCTGACACTAGAAAAGAGACTGCCTGTAGAAAATATGCCAAGCCACCCCAAAAATGTGACTGTGTCCTCTGTGGCAGCTCTTATCCTAACTCAGCTTCGTGATGAAGAGCCAGAAAGTGAGGCAAGTGCTCCTGCCTTTGCCAGGAAGGCTGTGCAGCTAAGCTCTAAGGTTAATGACAGTTTGGAACCCCTCTTTTTGGGACATGGCTGTGTCCAGAGCCCAGCTACCTTCCCCTGCTCTGGAAAGTCCAAGCTCACTTGCTGCAGCCTGGTTTATTTATATAAACAGACATTACAGAAAACAACAGTGGGAGAGTCCCCAGGTCAGCAGAAGTGAATTATCAGTCAAGGGCCCCAGTGAGTGCTGCACCAAGTCCTTACCATGATGTTGCATACAGCACAAACACACTCGCTGCTCGGGAGATCGCGCTCCGGGCTTCTTTGGAAATATTGACTCCATCAGGAAGCTGAAAAACAAATCCATTATCAGCAGCTGCTAAAAATGACTTAAACTCACATAATTCACGTGTCAGTTTGTTAAAGCTCTTGGGGCTCAGAAGAAGTGGGAACTGCTCTGGGGTGCTGTCACAGGAGCTCTGCTCCCAGGTGGAAGCCAAAGGCAGTAGGAATGTGTCCCTCAAAAGCACAGAGCTGAGCAGAAGTCCAGTGACTCTGGAGTTTGGGGTTTGGCCACTGTCTCCAGGTAAGTCATCCTGTGACTACCCAGCTCCTGACACACCTTCCAGGCCCAGACCCGCTCAGCAACACCTCACAGCTCCAGAGCAAACGCACTGAATTAACCACTGGGAGTTATTCTGGATTTTTATACAGACGTGGACTTGTGTGCTGAGGTTCTGGGGGGCCTGGTTCTGACAGTGCCACTGCGGGAGCTGCGCGCCGGCCGAGCCGCACGGCTGGAGCATCTCCCGGGACGCTGCTGGAGTGCTGCGGCCCCGGTACCCAGGGGACAGCCCAGGGCAGAGCCCCGGGGGGGACACAGCACGGGTCGGGGCCTCCCGGGGCCGCGATCTCCCGGCGCCGGGTCCCGCCGGGGCCGGGCTCTCGGGAGGCCGGGATGTCCCGGGGCCAGAGTGTCCAGACGCCCCGCTCCGCTGGGCCGCGGGGCCCGGCACCCACCGCCTCCTTGATGATGCGGGTGATGACGGCGTTGGGCAGGTTCAGGTCCTCCGGTCTCTCCGCCATCCTGGGCCTCCTGCAAGGCACACGCGGCGTCAGGGGCGCGGGGCTGGGACAGGGGATCCCGGCGGGACGGGCGGATCCCGGCGGGACGGGGGGATCCCCTCAGCACACCGGGTCTCGCAGGGACGCGGGATCCCGACCCCGCCGTACCCAGCACGGCCGTGCCCAGCCCGCGCTCCGCCGCCGCCGCCGCCGCCCCGCCCGCTCCCGGCGCGCACCGCGGGCCTGCCCCAGCGGCGGGAAATGGCGGCGGCGCCGTGAGGCAGCGGGCGAGCGGAGGAGGAACGGCCATAGCTATAGATGTAGATGCAAGTGCAGGGACAAATGTAGGTGTAGGGCCAGGTGATAGTGAAGGGACAGGTTCTGGTGTAGGTGGTTACCCCGTACGGGGGTTATGGGGGCTCAGGGGCTCTCAGGGCTGTGAGCAGAGCC
The DNA here is from genome assembly GCA_009812075.1 of Sialia sialis. NCBI lineage: Eukaryota > Metazoa > Chordata > Aves > Passeriformes > Turdidae > Sialia > Sialia sialis. The sequence continues at coordinate 5,027,255 of VRYO01002223.1, forward strand.
TGGGCACAGGGCAGCCTGGGCATGGGGAGCTGCTGGAGCCCTGGAGCAGAGCTGGTGCCTGTGGGAATGTTACCAAGATCCCAAAGTCCTTGGGATCACCGAGACTCCCTCTAACACTGACACTGCTAGCTAGCGTTAAGCACTAAGGCATTACTATATCCAAGAGCGTGTGTTGCTGACAAAGTGACAAAGTTCCAGCCTCTGCACCCATGCAGACATAAAACATTTTCACTTACTTGTACATTTTTAGCAAATTCATGTTCATTGACTCTAATGGCTAATTACATAACATTTTGTCTGCTCTTGGTTGTTAATTTCTCACTTTTCATTCTATTCTGGTCCATATACTTCTTTACTTTTATAATCTTTTTCTCAGTCGGGGAATCTTCAACTCTCTTCTACATTTTCCGCTTAGTCCAGCACCCTTGAAGGTCATAAATTTAAACTCCCAGATGTCCAATCTCCAACTCCTGGCTTTGTTCATTGAAGCTTGGCAGGGTTACTTTTAATAAACTGCTGCTTACTTAGTGATCAAAGCAATTGTAAGCCTGTGAAGAAACTTAACTTGGGCTAGCTGAAAGTGGGCACTGGTTGCAATTAAATAAAACAATTAATTAGGAAAGTTACATCATTTCCAATAGGAAATAACAGCTGTTTTCCTCCCCACAGGTTTCTGGCCTCTTCCCTTGTTGCCTTGTGAGCTCCTCCATGACTGTTCCACTGACCCCATGCCTGGCCTAAACCCTGTAATTCCATGAGACTTTATCCCTGTTGATAACCTGAGCAGGTCATTAAGTAAGCTCAGAGTGCAAGAAGGCAGATTAATTAGGTGCTATGTTGGGGTGGTTCTTGAAATTGTGAGCAGTGGTTGACAGCACAGCTCTTTTCCATGGAAAGCGGGAATTTTTTATTATCAAGGACAGTGTTACTGTTGTAGGGAGAATTCACAGGAGCTTGTGAGCCCAGGTAAAGGTAACTGTGCTGGGAGAAGCACACCAAGTACAGGGCCAGGCCTGTGTGAGCCCTGGGTGACTGTTCCAGGATTAAAAAAACGCCATCCCCGTTGTATCAATTGTGTGTGAGTTTTGTTTTTAGCTCCTTTCCAAATGCTCTGTTGTTAACCCTGGCTGTTGGGTGTTCCTGGGCAGGTGTGGCAGTGAGGAGGGTGCATTCACACATGGCAGATTGAACTGCTGTGACAGTGACCATGACAGACTCAGATCCTGGACAGGCAGGTGGCTAGGAGCTCTTGGAGTCCTTGGGAGCCACTGCTGCTCATTTTGGTTTACGTTTTTAGAACATTAGGTGTTTTTGTCCATAAACTGAGAATCACGTGAGGTGGTGGTGTGGGACTGCCTGGGGAAGGGCTGGGAGGGAGCAGGTCTGGGATGGGGCTGCCCAAATCCAGGGATGTGACCCAAAGCTGCCCCACCCACCAGCAAAGTCTGAGCTGGGACCATCCAGCTCCATGTGTCTTCTTGACACAGCAGACTCTCCTCCTTAGTCTCTGGTGTGAGTCTGTATTTGTTTTTAATTACAGTTTTGGAGGTTGGTACATTGAATCCCAGGAAGGGACAGTAAAGCCCATCCTGTCCCTTGCCATGGGCAAGGACACCTTCCACTATCCTGGGTTGCTCCAAGCCCTGTCCAGCCTGGCCTGGGACACTTCCAGGGCTGGGGCAGCCATCCTGGCCTTACATCCTGTAGGTCCAGAGCCTTTCTATTAAATCAGCTTTCTAGTCTTGTTTCACTGTCCTGTGCAAAACACAAAAGATGTTAAGCATGCAATGCTCAAGTTTACCCCTGCGGGTCACATTTTACACAGGAACAAAAATTTTGTTCCATGTAGCACAGGTATAAATACAGTGACAGGGGAGCAGGAGCTGGAGAGGGAAAGCAAAAACGGGACAATATTGTCCTGTACCTGTGGGAAATGGTATAACAGATTTAGATTTAAATGCTTTATATTAGATATTAAGAAAATATCCTTCCCTGGGAGGGTGGGCAGGCCCTGGCACAGGGTGCCCAGAGCAGCTGTGGCTGCCCCTGAATCCCTGGCAGTGCCCAAGGCCAGGCTGGACATTGGGGCTGGGAGCAGCCTGGGACAGTGGGAGGTGTCCCTGCCATGGCAGGGGTGGCATGGGATGATCTTTAAGGTCCCTTCCACATGCTGTGATTCTGTTTGATAACTCTGCACCGATGTCAGGAGATGAACACTGTGAGTTTTAAACCTGCAGTGAGGGTGGGAACTCCCTCCCTTAGCCTGCTTGTTTTTAACAAAATTGCACAAAAAGTGACATTTGTGGTTTAACTGCAGGCACAGAGTTTACCCAGCAGTGTTTGTACTTCTCAGAACCCACTGTTAGTACAGAGGGGCTTCAATCTCACTAGATTTCTGTGACAATGACACTTCGGTACCATCATGGCCAAAGGAAAAAGTACTAAATCAAAAATACTGATTATTCCGATGTAGGACAGTCATTGTTGAACACCTGTGTTGTTTCCAGCACTCTTGAAGCCCTGTTTTGGTGGGTGCCTTGCAAGTCCTGTAAATAAGGGGCTGTTGATGCAGTAGATAACTCTTCCTCTCATAAAATCAGGGATGAGGTGTGCCAGGACGTGGTGCACAGGAGAGTTCTGAACTGCAAACCCTTCCCTCTGGGCACTCCCTGGCTCTGCTCGAAATGTTTTGGGGTTCCAGGATTAACTGTGAGGTCTTGAGCCTGAGAAGCGTTCAGTGCGTTCCTCTCCCCGTGAGTCACTTCACACCTCTCCCTCCTCATTAGTGCTGAACAGACCCACCCGAGCTGCTGCTGGGAGCCGGCTCTGGGTGACTCAGAGGGACAGGGGAGCGCCCAGGACAGAGCCAAAACAAACAGCAAGTGACCCTGTGGTCACACAGCTGAAGGCAGGGACGCATCCCAAACTGGAGTGGGTGAAGGAAAGAACACAGAGACACGTCCCAAACTGGAGTGGGTGAAAGAAAGAACACAGAGACACATCCCAAAATGGTGTTGGATGAAGGCAGGGACACTGGGACACATCCCAGGCTGGAGTGGATGAAGGAAAGGATACAGGGACACATCCCAAACTGGTGTTGGATGAAGGCAGGGACACTGGGACACATCCCATGCTGGGATGGATGGTTTGCACTTACCAATTTAAATTTCCTTGGGAGACTGTTTCCTAATTTTTTTTTTCTTTTGGCTGTAGGAGAAGAATGAATGCGAAACACTTGGCAGTATTCTTTCTAAAAGCAAATAAGCTTTTACTTGGTCATTAGAAGCTCTAAATTTTTAAGTGCTTCAGGCCTCTAATTTAGAGCTGGTGCCTGGAATTACTCCATTTTTCCTTCCCCTAAAGACAGGCCAGGCACAGCAGCCAGGAGCCTGGTCCCCAGAGGATGGAGCTGTCCCTTGGAGGTGTCACTCACACACTTCTCTTCCTGCCTCAGTGCCTCTAAGTTTAGCTCAGCTCTGACGAAGGCTTCCAAATGCAGCACTTTCACTCTCAAAATATCTTCCTGGCATTCTTTTTTAAACTAATTCAGCAGTTTTAACTGTCAAAAAAGCGCCAGCCTCAAATTCTGCTGATTGAGTGGACTTTCCTATGTGACCTAAGACAGAGACTTGGACAAATCCTGTGTACCAGGTCAGGAGCTATTTTGAGCCACGTGGACCGACTATTGCATTAACTGTAACTTTGTTATTCCCTTTGGAAAGTGCTTTGGGAAGGAAAGCTGTGTGGTAACCTCTGTGTTACCTCTGGTGGTGTTCATTCGGGTTTGTGCCACCATGAATCTTGCTCCTGTTTGTGCTCCAGCCAGAGCTGAGCTGTGCAGCAGGGTCAGACTCCTCTCACCTGGACAGATGACCCTGGAAGGGAATGCCTTCCTGATTATCACTAATGGGATCATGCTTAAACAATACAGGCAATAATCAGCCTGTGCTCAGGTAATTGGTCCAGAATACCAATTAATCCACAGAGGTGGCTTAAAGATGCCCCAGTAAGGCTGTGCCACTACACAAATGGGATCCAACTCCTGTGTCTCCCCAATGTAAAGCTGGCCCTACAGGAGTGGAAGGTCCTTGAACTGGAAATGATTGGGGCTGGGCAGCTCTTTTGGAGAATGTCTCATGCCTGCACTGTTGTTGTGTTCTCCTCTGGGCACCAGCTTCAGGTCGTGTCTGGCCCAATGGGTCTGCTTTTATTTTCTTCAGTATTCTTGAATATACTTATCTCCTTAAATATTCTTGTAAAGATTCCTCACTGAGAGGGTGGTGGGTCACTGGCACAAGCTCCCTGGGGAAGTGGTCATGGCACCAAGGCTACCAGAGCTCCAGAAAAATCTGGAAGATGAGATCAGTCATAGGATTTAATTCTAGTCCTGCGAGGGAGTGGGGCTTGATGATCCTTCTGGGCCACTTCAGGCTAGAGAGACTCTGTGTGCCTGTTCCCCTGCTTGGGGGGAGTCGGGATCACAGTTCTGGGGGGAGGAAGGAGGCAGCTGCCTTGGAGCAGCAGCTTCACTCTAGACCAGCTTAATTGAACATAAAAATGTTAGAGAACCTTGGTTTACTTTGTCCACCCTGGGGATGGGGCCTCATCAGATGACAAAGGAGATCTCTGTCAAGAAAAATGGCAACTTACTCCTTCCTGTTTTGTCCCAGGACAAAGGACAATGGCTTTAAACTGAAGGAGGATTAGTTTAGTTAGATTTTGGAGAGGAATTGTTCCCTGCAGGGTGGGCAGGGCTGGCGCAGGGTGCCCAGAGCAGCTGTGGCTGCCCCTGGATCCCTGGCAGTGCCCAAGGCTGGACACTGGGGCTGGAGCAGCCTGGGACAGTGGGAGGTGTCCCTGCCATGGCAGGGGTGGCACTGATTGGGCTTTAAGGTCTCTCCCAGCCCAAACCAGTCTGAGATTTCTGGTATTTGATCTCTGTTTCCCCTATCACCTGTCCTGGTCAAATCCATTTGGGTGCCAAATGCCAGATATATTTGATTTTCTGTGAAATTAGTGAGCTGACCTGGCTCACTGGGAGGCAGAGCAGTGTCAGACACTGGGGAGCAGAGCCCATGTGAGGTACCTGAGAGGAGAGCTCAGCTATTTCCTGCAGCTCCAGACTGAGCACAGCAGTTCAGCTCAGGTGACAGGCAATAACTTCCTAAGCTGTTTTAACTTCATTACTTTGATCCATTTGAGCTTTCTAAGGCCAAAAGCATAATTCCCAAGAGACATTTTGCTATATTGAAACTGATCTCTTTTATGAGAAGTGTCACTAAAGACCCAGCTTGGTTATTACATTGTTTTTATTGCATTAAAATAAATCAACAATGGATTAATACTCAGCATTTGTCAAAATGCTGCAGCAGGACTAGATGCTCAGATCAGACATCCTCTAAGAGACCTGGAATGTCTCATGGTGCTGCTCTTCTGTGTCACTGAGGGTTCAGAGTGCAGGGAATGGTGCTGTGAGCTCATGTGCTGCTGTAGTTCAGTGGGCTTTTAATCAGGTTAAGGCTGTAAGACTGGTGTGTGTTAAACACCTGGCCTGAGGAAGTCCCACTGCCCTAGGGAAATGCAAAACCAAGGACAACTGGGAGAGCTGTCAGGTGTTTGGGTACTGTTTCTAAGTCAGGTGTGTGCCTAGCCTACTGTTATCCTGCAGACTAGGCATGACAAAAGAGAAAAGGGATGAAAAAAAGAAGAAGAAAAAAGCAGTTTACAATGCCCCATTAGTTCTTTGGGGTTGACATCTCCTCTTAACCTGCTCAGAGGCAATGGGACTGTCCTGTGTGCCTTTCCTGAGGAGAGAATCAGGAATTCCAGACTGGTTTATGATGGAAGAGACCTCAAAGCCCATCCTGTCCCTTGCCATGGGCAGGAATATCTCCCACTATCTCAGGTTGCTCCAAGCCCCAGTGTCCAGCCTGGCCTGGGACATTTCCAGGGATGGGAAACCCACAACACACAGGTAACCCACAGTGCCCTGACAGCCACTGTTCTCTCTAATTGCTGTTTCCTCACTGGGAAGGGTGGCAGTGGAGACTCTGCCAGCCCTACAGGAGATGTTCTGTACAGGATGTTTCTGGAGGGATCAGGGATCCTCAAAGGGATCCCTCTCCTGAATGAACTCTGGATGTCTCCCTAACCAGCCCCAGAGCAGTAGGGGAAGAAGCCAGGCAGTTTCTGCAGGTTTAGAGTGTTCAAGATGGGTGAAAATCTGAACTGAAATAAAACAAGAGCTTCTCTCTCTCCCACCTTTTCCCTGCTGCCCTCCTCCTGCTGCTCTGCTCCAGGTTTGTGGAGCAGCAGTGGTCACAGCTGCCTTAGTTTCAGCCACAGTTTAGCAGTGGCACAGGGACAAGATGAACTGTTTCCAGCAAGCTTGGCTCTGCCCAAGGATGGGCACAGGAACAAGTGGTTGTGCACAGAGGCTGTTCTGTGCTCTGCATCCCTGGTGAGCCACCAGGGGCTGTGCCTGCTCCTGCTCACGTGGGGTTTGTCACAGAGCCTCTGCCTGCCCTAGAAATGCTCTGTGCTTCCAGCCACGGCATCCTGAGTTCACAGAGCCGTGCCTCAGAGCCCGGGAATTGCTGCAGGCTGCTTCCTTCGCCTGTGCAGACATTTCATGGGCAAGGGGCAGAGAGGGAGGTCTAGAAATGAGATAAGCCAAAGAAGTTTGTTACCCAAAATGATGGGTGCAAAATGCCAAACCCATCAAGTCGTAAGGAGAGGCAGAGACACAGTTCTTGTAAGGCTCTGAGTGTTGCCAAAACTCAATATTTTGGCAAAGCAGCAGCGCTGAGCTGAGGGCTGTGCTGTGAGGACACTGTGGAAGGCGATGGGGGGTTTGTGCAGTGGGCAGTGAGCAGGAGCAGCCATGAGGTCAGGTCAGCACTGGTTTAACACCCAGTGCACTGTCCTCTCCCAGCTGGGAGGGGCAGTTTTCCAGGAACATGGAGTCCTGAGTGCATCTGCCTGGAAAAGAGAAGACAAAGGAGCTGCAGGGTGGCAAAGGCAGCAGCAGAGACCATGCTGGGGATGTTGCTGCTGCTCTGGCTCAGATCTGGGCTCCAACAGGATACTCACACTCTCAGGATGCTCATCCTCTGGGATGTGAGCAGAGAAGGAGTGCTGCACCTAAAATACCCTGCAGGAGGAGAAACCTGTTTTGGACCTCAAATTGGAAAAGAATTTGCTAATGTGCCAGTCTGCCTCTTTGTTGGGTTCCTGACTAGAGTTTTCCAGGGACAAGCTTATCTCTGCCTGCTGCAGAGGTGGTGTCAGGGACAGCAGCACCCCAGCTGGGCCCTGGGGAAGAGGGGCTGCAGTGTTCCCACTGCTGGGAAGTGGTTTGTGTGTCTGCCCTGTATGCCAGGCTGTGCTAATCCCAGAAATCTGCCCCTCAGGATTGCCCCAAAATAGCCCAAACCTTCCTTCTTGCAATCCTCTTACCATCTGGGAAGCCAGATAATTTTTCCCAGCCCGATTTAGTTTCTTTAGTTCCACAAGCAGCCTTAGCCTTGTGGGTTTTCTGTGTGCATATGTTACCCTTTTGCCTGGAATAACTGTCTAAGCATGTGTTTGCATTTGAATATCCAGCCAAAGGCAGACCCTAGTGCTGGCATACTGAAATTTGTGATGGAGAACGGTGTTAAATTTTAAAAGAAAGTCATTAACTCCCAGGCCAACCAGCTGAATGGGCAGTTTGCTGGAGACTCCAACAAAACTGCAGGTTAAGGTCAGACCCGGAGCTGGAATGTGAGGAGGGAAGTTAGAAGGAGTTGATTCTTTGCTGTCGGGAGCCAGGACAGAACGGGGCTGTTGCAGCACCACCACCTCTTCCCAGCTTACAATTTAATTTGTCCCTTCCCAGACTGGATCTCTGCTTCCTTGAGACATTTATAGACTGGTTTGGGTTTGGATTTCCCCCTCTTTTGCAGTGGTTCCACGATCAAAAGCTCTTGGCAGCGAAATCCCAGCTTGGACATTGCTGGAGAGGATCCTGACCCTGCGTGGGAGTCATGGAGCAGCTGGGAGAGCCAGGGCTCACACGTGAGTGCTCAGGGGATTCCTGGGCAGCGCTGTTCGTTCCCTGGGGGAGGGTGGAGGATGGATGGATGGATGGATGGATGATGGCTCTGCAGGTGCCTGGCCATGAGAGCCAGATGCAGGTGGCTGGGGGAGATGAGAGTCTGTATCTCCCCCGTGCCTGTTGTGGGGGGCTGGAGATGCCCAGATCCACATGGGATCATGTTTGATCTCTGTGCTGCAGGATGGAGTGGATTTGAATCTCCTGGGTTTATGTGTTAGGAGTGGTTTCTCCAGCCAGTGAGCCTCAAACCCTCTGGGAGATGGGTGGGGGAAATTTCACGGCCTACAGAGACTCTGCTATAATTTATTTATTATTATTTTGAAAGCCCTATCTCCTGGGACTCTTTCACCCAAAGCTGTGAGACTGCCTGCTTTAGCTGGAGAGACAGAGCATTTATTACTGTCCTGTTTGCCTCTTAAAAGCTTTTTGCAATGAAGGCATGGAGAGAGGAGGCTTTGTGTGAGCCTGGGGAGCTCCTGGGAGACAGAGGGAGTGTAAACACCTCTGTGTGCTGGGAGAGCTGCTGAGAGGAGACACACAAATCATGGTGCTGGGGCTGCCGAGGTGCTGTACTGTGACAGGGACCAGGACACAGCAAGGCTGGGCAGGTACAAACTCTGCTCCCACTCCAGAGGTTCAGGACACCTGGGATTGTAGAGGGAATTGTTTGCTGTTGACTCGGGAGGCTGCTTGGTGTTGTCTGTCCTATGGGCTGAGCTGTGCAGTGAAAAAGACAATCCCAGATTGGTTTGGATTTTCCTGGGGGCAAATAAATTTGCCGGGAAAAGGCTTTAATTTTGTTGGGTGGCAGATGGTGATCACTGGGAGTGTCAGCAAATGGATTCAGCTGAAGAAATGAAGAAGAGTTTTTGTTTATCCTGAAAGCAGGAACATTTAAAAGTGCCTTAGAAATGACCCTGGGTCCCTGAGCAGGGCCACCCCACCTGGGTGCTGGCTCCTGCTTGTCCAGGACAGAGCTTTGGCATCATTTACTTGTTTCTGGCATCAGTAGAGCTGGAGGACAGAGGGGGACACTGGCAGGGTTGTTCTTCAACCCTCCTGCCCAGGAAGTGACAGCAGCACTGGCTGTGACCCCCAGCAGTCCAGGGCCTCTCCTGGATTATAAACACATTATAAACACATCCATGAGAGAGGGAGTGTGAGCCATTGTGAGGTTTCTCTGCAGAGCCCAGGGCTGGGATGATGAGGAGTCCCCACACCCTCGCTGTGAGCAGGGTGGGAAAGCTCTTGGAATATTCTGTGACATAAATACACTTCAGTTCCTCTCCCAGTGCTGCCTGTTGAGGATGGGATGAAAATATCCTGAGCTCTCTTGCCTTTCAGCAAGATGTGGTAGAGCATATGGCATCTCCAGTGTCAGCCTGTGACATTTTGGAGGAGCTCTGACGTTGGTGAGCTGTGCTGCAGCTCAGGGCTTTGGGAAGAGCCAGAGCTGCTCCCCTGGCTGTGGCCCTGTCTGCAGGGAGAGCTTGGAGCAGGCATGGGGATGTGTTTTGGAGTGCCAGGGTGCAAATATCAACTTGGGCAGCTGGGACAGGCCACTGTGGGATGTTGTAGCATTGGCTGTGTGCCTGGCCAGGTTGGCTCCTGGCTGGAGAGCCTGCCTGGAGTGCAGGGATTGCTCCTGCCTGCTGGCAAAGGACCCCTTCCCTCTCTGTATTCCCCTCCTTGTGCTTCTGGGTTTTGGTGACTGCATTAACCCTTTCCTGAAGGACCTGCAAAGCAGCTGTGCCAGATGTGGGAAGTCAAGTTCCTGTTCTGGGCAGAGCTGCTGGATCAGCCTTTCCCCTCCTGTGCCCACCACATTCCACCAGACCTCGCCCTGGGCTTGCTGCTTCAAGTCCCTGGTGGAGAGGCAGGAGCCAACAGCTGTGGCTTCCCTGTGGCTTACCAGGTCCTGAAGGATTCCAGAGGCTGCAGGGCAGCTCTGGGAGTTTTGGGTACACCGGAGAATTTAGGTGGTGGCCCAGACTTGCAGGGATCAGCATCACCAGGCTGCACCTTCTGCTCGCCTTCCACACCTCTGGCACTGCCACCTGGGGAATGGGGATCCTGGATCAAATCCAGCAGTGGTGGGAAGTAAGGAAGAGGTGCTGGAGCTGCTGAGGAGCTCCTGGTGCTGTCTCACAGATGTTTCTGCTTGCTGACACATCCTGCCCTGCTCGTGCATCCCCTGCATTTTGATGGGGGCAGCAAAGGCCATTGCTGTGCTGGACAGACATGCAGCAATTACAGAATAAATCACCTTACCCCACCCTGAACTCTGGATCCCAGTGGTTGGAGACACAGAAGCTGATGGGGAGCTGCAGGAGTGCTGAGCAGCCCAGCTGTGCCCAGGGATATACCTGGTGCATCTTCCTTTGGGCTGTGGGTGCAAGGGCAGCACAGCATCCATGGGCATGGATCTGAGTGCTTCCCAGGGCTGGAAAGGGACTCTCACAGCCTGAGTGGACTCAGCTCTGGGCCTTTTCTGCCCCACTGGTCACTGAGCTGCACACTGCCCTGCTCCCATCCTGCCTTGTGCCTCGCTGCTGTGCTGTGGGAAGGAGGGAAAAGGAGGCCCCTGGCCCCTTTCCACCAGGAAAGCAGGAGCTCTGCATGGGAGCTGGCAGCAGAAACCCTGTCCTGAACTGCCCCTGAGGCACCAGACCCTGGGCAGTGCTGGCTGGCTCTGGCTGGGTGTCTGCCCAAGCCCCTGCAGGGTGCCAAGGTCAGGCTGACACTGCAGGCACAGGTAGCCCCAGCAGAGCTGTGCTCTTTGCCCAAAGGCTTTGGAGGCTGCTGGGGTGGTTTTTGTCTCCACCAGTGCCCAAAAGGGCTTGGATTTATGGCAGTGGTACAATAGGTATCTGTGGCAGTGATGGATTGGGCTGTGCAGAGCATTCCTCCTTCCTTCCCTCCCTTGTTTGCTCTGCCTCTCCTGTTGCTTTTCCTTTAGTTTCAGGCAGTTTTGCTGGTGGAAGTTCAGCTGAATCAAACCAGTGCCCCTGCCAAACTCTGGGGGAAAAGGCAGCTTTTCTAGTGAGCAAACAGCCTTTCCAAGCTGCTGCCTCTCTCTAGGGGTTGTGAAGATGGAGATGTTTTGGGGTACGAGGAGGCACTGGGCGGGGTGTGGTGGGTGCTGTCCATCTGTCCACGCTGGCACGGGCTGAGGGCACATCCTGGCACCAAAATCCCAGGTCAGGCTCTTTTGGTTTTACAGCTGCTGTGAGTGTGGCTCCATCAGGGGTGAGGGACAGAGCTCTGCCCTTTGAGGGAGCTCATCTGGGACTCCAGGCTGGCTCTGTGTTAGGGGAAGTGTAAAACACCTCTGCTGCACTAATCCTACCCTGCTCGTCTCTGTGGAAGAAGCCTGGGCAGATGTTTCTGATCCTGCAGAGTTACTGGGCTGTGCTGGCTCTTCTGCTCTGGGCTGTGGCTGAGAGATCTCTCCACCAAGGCTCCCAGT
>VRYO01002223.1:5042137-5120890 GCA_009812075.1 Sialia sialis
GCACTGTCCCCGCCCTGGCACGTGGTCACAGGTGCGGTCCCCGTTGCAAGGCGCGGGGCCGATGGGAGCCGCTCCATTCAAACTGCGGCGGTTGTTCCGTGTGCCATGGAAACCCTGCTGCCTGCGGGCTCGGCTCCAGTTACTGCCGCTCCTCATGAGAGGTGCGGTGCCATGGAGCCGGGCAGTGTGCGCAGGGTCTCGCTCTGCTCCCGCCGGGCCGGTGCCCTCCCGGGAGCGTCCTTCTGCCTCAGCACGTTCGGTAAGCGCGGAGCCCCGGCCCGGGAGCCGTGGGAAGCGGCTGGGGAGCTGCTCCTCGAAGGAATCAGGGCCGGGCAGCTCCTGCCTCCCTGGGCCCGCAACCAGGAGCGCCCTGAGCCCCGCTTCAGCCGCTGCGCTGTGGGAAGCGCTCTCCGGGTGTCCCACGCCCAGCTCCTTCTGCCCGCTGGATGGACACGGGCTGGGGTAGGGCTGGCTGGAGCTGTTCTCCCGCTAGGGCACAGCCCCAGTTTCCCTTTTTGCTCCTTGGGGTCTTTCTGTGGCTGCCTCAGGGCTGCCGTGTGGCTTTGAGCGGCCCCTGGCAGCGCGGGCTCTGCGGGTGGAGCTGGCCCGGCCATGGCTCGGCTACGAGCCCCGTGGGAATTTGGATGTCTCGTGTGCTGGCTGGGCAGCAGCGTCACACCCAGGACAGCTGGGTGCCCTTTCTGGGTGCTGCTTTTTAAGCAGCAGTTTTGTTTTCTTTCACAGCTTCTCTTGTTCTTGTGAGCAGAGCGGGTGTCGTGCATCCCTTCCTTGGGGTGCTGCCCCTTCCCAAGGATGCTGCCTTTTTGGACTTCTGAGTGCCAAACTGCTGAGGACAGCCTGAAAGCTGAAATCCTCCTGGTTTTGTCTGTAGGATATAGGTCAAATAATGTGAGTTCTGTGGTGCCTCCTGGCTCTGTAACCAAGTCCAGGCCAAACATCGTCTCTGCAAGCACAGTTCCCCTCATGGGCGGAACATCACTGTTGAGTTATGTTCTGAGCTGCAAAGCCTTGCAGGACAGGGCCAGCACTACTTTCTCACCTAGGGTGACCAGGAGAAAGTTTTCCAAAGGGCTGGTGCCAAGGCAGAGATTGTAAATGGTGATTTTGGGGTGCCTTGTGCCCATTGGGACCTCCTGCCCAGGCAGGATCTGACACTGTGTCCTCTGGCAGGAATCCCCTCTGGCATTTGCACAGATGGTTTTTGGCTGCCCCAGCCAAGGCCAACAGTTTTTCCTACAGTAAAGCAGAAAAGCTTTTAAGAACCTCAAATTTTCCATTTGTCAGAGACCATCAGTAAGGAGCAGGTTTCCCTGTTAGGTCTGCTCCCATAGGAGGCTGCCCTGTCCCCTCCCTTAGCCTGGCAAACTTCTCTCCGGGTGGGAACTTGTTTGATTACCATCTTGTGCTTGTTCATGCCCATTTTCCCCTGCTCTCCTTGTGCCAGCTTTGTTTCTTGGCATGAATTGCCTCTCCTGGCCCTGTGGGTCCAGATGGATGGGGCTGGGAGCTCTCTGTGTTGCATCCCTGCAAGCCTGGTTGAGTCCTGCTCTGTGATGAGATGTTCAGCCAGGAGCTGCATGTGGGTTCTCCCTCTGCCCTTCTTCTGCACTTATTTGAATTTATATTAACCTTTATTTAACAGAGAGCACCTGGACAAGCTGTGCCAAGGCCTCTGCTGGGGCTTCTTTCTCTCAGTTCTTGTAAGGGATGTATCAGGAGATAAATCCAGGGGAGGAGGTTTCTCTGACCCTCTGCACTTGGATTGAGGTGGGAATGCAACCCATGAACCTGCCTTGACAGGGACTGTGTTCCTGCCCACCCAGTCTGGCACCAGGTCACTGCTCTGCTCACCTGACAGAGTCCCCCAGCTCTGTCTGAGCACAGATCTTGGCACAGCAAATCCCTCCCACCAGCTCCAGCTGGATCATTCTTCCAGGAGCAGGATCCTCTCTGATCCTGGCCCTACACAAGCCAGTGAGTGTCTCCCTGAGCAGGGGTCAGGCAGGATCTGGGCCATGCTGGGGGTTGTAATTTGTCCCTTCATGTGCTTGGGAGACACTCAGGAGCAAATGTCATTAACAGAAGAAACATCCTCTGTTCCTCACAGAGAGGAGAGCAAGTGAACTCCCAAACCCTACTATGGCTAATTTGTGTTTCTCCTCAAAAAGGCAGAGAGCTGTCCCTCTTGTCCCTGTTCTGTCCTTGGTGCTGTGCCAGGGCCCTGTCCCCACAGCAGTGACACACACAGAGCACAGGGCTGGGCTGACCCATCCCTTGCTGTTCAAAGCCTTGGCCCCTGAGCTCTCCGGGAGCAGCCCCAGCCATCCCCAGGGCAGGACAGTCCCCAAGCTGGCATGTCCCCAATTTACCCAGCACAAAAACTTCCCTTCTCCTTCCCTGTCCCTGACTCCTGCTCATGCTTGGCTACACTGGGGCAGTTTCCTTCTGTGTGTGCTGTCAGTGGAGCAGGCAGAGGGTGCCCAGAGCCTCGGCAGACAGCACAGGGGTTCCAGCCCTGTGCCCAAAGCCTGGAGGGGGAGGATGACCCTGGGGACAGAGTTCTCTCAGTTGCAAACCACTGTTACAGCTGTCCTGACTCATCCCACTCAGCTCGTGTCTCTACTCTTTCACCTTGCACTTGCACAAATGCACACGGACACCATCTCCACGTGTCCATGCACACGTGAGCTGCTCAGAGGTTGATTTTTTTTTTTTTTTAATGAGTGAAAAATGTGTTCTCTGAATTGTTTCAGGTTAAACAATCCCATCAGATATCCCCTCCCAAGCAAGCCTCAGCCCTTGGGTGTGTCTTTGGCAAAATGAAATGTTGGGTTTTAACTTGCAAGATGTCTGTGTGTCTGTACATTATGTTTACTCGCCTGTAAATGATGTTTACTCATTTGTTTGTTGTGTTTTGTAAACTGGGGAAGAAGTGAAAAATGGGATCTTTTGCTTTGGACTAAGGGAAATGTAGCAGTGATGGTTTCAGTCATTGGATTCTCCAGGGGTGTTGGGAAATGTTTAGTTTTGGGTTGATCCAGAACAGTGACACGATTAGAGATCCTTCATTGCCATTAAAATCTGCACATCCTATCGAGGCTGGCTGGCCCAGCTCCCAGGGAACCTTTAGGGAGGAATTCAGAGGGGAGGCAGCTCACCCTGTACCCTTAATCATCACACACAAACCCTGACAAACACCGTGGGCTGAGCCTCCGTGTCAGTCTGAGCCTTGTGGGGGGATTTTTGGGCTGAAGCAGAGTTGCCAGTGCATGGAAAAGCGAGGGAATGGGTGTGAGCAGACTGGCAGAGCAGTGCTGCTGCCCTGGGTGCTGTGCCCTCACTGAGCAGGGCACACCCTGGCTCTCCCAGCACCGAGCTCCTGCACAGGGGCTGGGACCGGGAGGGTTTCAGGGCTGGCACACGGTGCTGATCTCTTTGTGAGCTGGGATGTGCCTGGCCCTGTGTGAGCCTTGCAGCTGTGGGGTGGGAGAGTCCTTCAGGCTGTCCTCACCTGTCCCTCTCTGTCCTCACCTGTGCTCTCTGTCCCCAGGCCAGCTGAAGCTGTCCATCGAGGTGCAGGGCCGGACGCTGGTGCTGCACGGTGAGTGTGACCCTGGGGCATCCCAAACTGGCCCCAGAGCCACAGGGGGCTGGTGGGGGGACAGCACTTCCATGCTCTTCCTTGAGGCTCTTTGGAGCTTTGTGGCAATAACTCTGGCAGCTCTTGGGAACAACTTTGGAGCTGGGAGCAGCTCTGTGGTGCAGTGGCACAACTGGGAGCTCTTTGATTAAAAGGCCAAACTGAAATTTCCAGAGACCTCCTTTTCAGGGTGAATACTGTGTTTGCACCCATGTGTATAAATTACTTTTGTTTTATTCCGTATGAAAAAAGGCAAACACAATTTGGGAAGGAAAGTCTGAAAGGCTTAGTCTCTGCCAAAATTGTTTTGCCATATTTGCCAGGATTTCCAAACTGTTCTATTATGTCCAAATGTTGCAGTTTTTAACTCCAGCAATATTTCTTCAATGACTGTTTTGATGGTGATTATCAGAGAGGCCAATGGGAGTGTCAGACGATCTCTTTTTTTGGGGAAACACCTGTCTGAGGGTTTGGCATAGGCTTTACCCCAAATCCCTCCATCTGGAGCAGCCTCAATGTCCCTGGGTGTGAGTGATGTTCCCTTGCAATCCCTGGCACATCCTGTGCACATCTCTGGCACAGCTCTGGCAAGTCCTGGCACATCCTGGCACATCCCTTGCAGGGTCCCTGCAGCAGGGCCAAGCAGTGTCAGGATGCCATTGATATTGAGGTGGATGGTCAGGATGCAGTTGATATTTAACTGGATGATCTATTTGGCTCCAGGGAAGGCAGAGCAGGGCTGGGGGCAGTCAGGCACAGGGGATGCAATTTGCCATGCTGATGCTGAACTGCCACAGACCTCACCTCTAGCCTGTATTTATATAAAAGGAAAGTACAACAAACACCCTGCCCCTGTCTGAAGGCACCCAGTGGGTTCTGCCCCATAAGGAGGGATCACCCTGTGGAGCAGGGTAGGAAATTCCTTCCCTGCTGCTTTAGGCTGTGACCATTTCATTTCCTTTCCAGTCATGGAAGCAAAAGGTCTGTTGGGAACGGAGCGCCGTGCGTGCGACTCCTATGTGAAGGTGGGTTCTTCTAGGGCTTTGCTCAGGGAGCTTTGTGCTTTTTTGGGACAGTTTTGTGGTTGGCTCCTCCAAATTTGCTCTGCATTGTTTGTCCCTTCCCCTTCCTTTTCCAACCTGCTCTGGAAGAGCATCCCCAGCATGCAGGGAGCTGGCTGGGCTCTTGCCCAATGCTGAACAGCTCAAGGGTTTTGTAGGCAGTAGAAAAGGGGAGAACAGGACCCTGCTGAGGGCTGTGTCAACCATTAATTGCAAGAATTAATATCCCAGTGGGTGCCCAAAGCCTCGTGGGGATGTTTGTGGCACAGGGTGGGTGTCCTGCTGGGATGTGCCCACTGCAGGGAGCAGCTCCCCTGAGAGGAGCTGAGAGTCAGAGCTCAGCCAGCTGCACTTGTGTACATCACTCCTGGATTTTTCTGCTCTTTTCCCTCCCTCCCCTGCCCTGAGCAGTTTTGTAATGCAATTACCTGACAGGCAGAAGGGTGAAGTGATCCCAACCAGCCGTGAGCACGGGCTCAGCAGGATCTTTGTGCTCAGCCATCCATGCACATGCCTGTGCCAGGCTCCTGCCATGGCAGCTGGGGCTGGTGCATGCTCTGGGAATGTTAACACACTGCTTGTTTTCCTCCTAAAGATGTCCATTGTGCCAGATGCTGACTGGAAGTGCAGGCAAAAGACGAAGACTGTGCCAGACAGCAAAAATCCTGTGTTCCACGAGCACTTTGTGTTGTGAGTATGGCAGGGCAGAGGCAGCTCTGGGCCACCCCTCAGCACTGTGTCACACAGAGCAGTGGGGACCCTGTGCCTGCTGTCCCAGGGCTCCCTCTCCATGCTAAGATCCTGTGTTTGGTTTTGCTTTGTGATCTCTAATAAACATTCAGCACGCCTGAGCAGCTCTGCTGCTGAGATGAGGAGTGACAGGCATTATTCTGCTGGTTTTTGTAGCTCAAGTGCCTTGAACTTTTGGGCAGAGCTCTGCAGAGCTGTCAGCACACACAGCATGGTAGCACTGCTCCTGCATGCTCTGGCTTTCTTGCTGGGCAGGAGTTGGACAAACACATTCCATTTCCTAGACCTGGCACCTGCAACAGTGTGAATGAGGAAGGTAAAAGGGTGTCCTACAGCTCCTACAGCATGTGTCTGCATGGGAAAGGAGCTGCATTAGTGTTTGAGTAGAGCTTATCACTGCTGTGGAGGCTGTGCCAGCCCTCTGACCCATGCAGAGCTTGATTTGGCACAGGGTGGTGGTGGTTTCAGAGCATGAACTGTGGTTTGTTCCTTGCATTTACCCTATGATGTTGGATGTTTGAAGTCCTGCAAGACCATTTCCCTCCTGAAACTGCATGAGTGGTGTCCCTGCACCTGCCCAGGGGAGGTCACATCCCCTTGCAGGTGTCTGTCAGGAATGAGCAGATTGCTCTTTGGAGAGGTGCTGCAGAGACTGGAGGAGAAGACTTGGCTGTGAGGCTGATGGGCTGTGCCCTCTTCTTGTTACAGCCCAGTGCAAGAGGAGGATGAGCAGAAGCGTCTCCTGGTCACAGTTTGGAACAGAGAGAGGAATTCCAGGTAAGGGGCTGCCAGCTGTCATGGGATCCTTTCCAGATGGGGCTGTTGAGACCCTGCCCCCTGCTCTGGTCACCCCATGTGAGTTCCTCCAGGGTCCTGGGCCCTGAGGGCTGGCCCTGACCTCAGGGCTGCTCTGCTCAAGGGCTTGGGCCAGGGATGTCCCAGCTGGGCTCACACTCGTGGGCAGCCAGTGCTGAGCACCATGGGCAGGAAACCTTGTCCTTGGTACGCTGTTGCCATCAGCTGGGCCAGCATTTAAACCCCTGCAGCCACTGATGCCTGCACTGTTGGCCACAGCTGGGTGGGGCTGGAGTGGGCTGGGACCTCCCCTCCCTCTGGGGACAATGCACTGAGGGGCAGCAAGTGGCCTGGCACCTTGCAGGCTGTGCTGCCAGCCCAGGCAAGTGGCACCTACCTCCTTGCCCGAGGTCCTGGCAGCACCAGGCTGGCTGGAGGTGGCCAGGGTGCTCCAGCCCAGCTCCTCCTTGCCCTGCTGCAGCTGAGTCCTGTGGTCACACCATGCCTGCTCAAACCACAGGGCAGGGGCACATCCTGGGCACTGCCTGGCACCCAACAGGGGCAGGGATGGTTGGGGGTTCCCTGAAAAGGGGTGCAAGGGGGGATGTGGTGCTTCAACAGGTGTGTGCTGACAGTCCCTGAACTCTGACTGTCCTGCAGGCAGAGTGAACTGATTGGCTGCATGAGCTTTGGTGTGAAGTCCCTCCTGTCCCTGGACAAGGTACCAGTGTCCCCAGTGCAGGGTGTGGGGCTGGGATGTGGCTCTCTGGGGTCTCTGGGCTCAGTGGGGGGATGAAAACTGGCTTTTCCCACCATGGGGGGAAGGGACCTGGGGAGTTCCCTCCTCCCGTTCCCAGTATGGATGGCCAAGGTGAGACTGGAGTATTTTGTGTGGCTGTTGGAGAGGCTGTGAGAGAGGGCACAGGGGATGTCATTCCCTTGGGCAGGGGCACAGAGTAGCAGTGATTGGGTGTCCCCAGCACATGCTGGCTGCCCATGGGTCACATCTGACAGGTGGGTGAGCAGGTGTGATGGTGGGACACATTCAGGAGTCAGCCTGATCCCCAGCAGTGTGCTGATGGGCAGAGGGCACACAGAGAGGCTTTTTCCAGGAGTGCCATGCCAGAATCGCTGTCCCTGCTGCAGTGGGTTTGGTCACAGTGCTGCTGCCCCAGCCTGGCTGCTGCTGTTAGTACAGCTGGCTCTGCCTTCCTCTGCAGGGCTCCCATGGCCACCAAAGCATGAGAATGCTTCATACCAGTGGCTAGCAGGGAGGGATTCTGTCCCTGGGCAGCTGAATATCTCTGAGCAAGCTGGAGGGGGTTTCATGGAGTGTTAATGCATCCTCTGAGCTCACAGAATCACAGAATATCCTGAGCTGGAAGGGACCCACAGGGAGCATTAAGTCCAACTTCTACACAGACAATCCCACCTGGTGCCTGAGAGCATTGTCCAAATGCTCCTTGATATCTGAAATTTCCACACTTGAGGTGTGGGCATTTTCTTCATGGCAGGAGACTAAAAAGGAGCGGGTGCTGGTGGTGGCCTGAGAGGTCTCTTAAGCCTGCTCAGAAATTTGGACAGGTGAGGTGCAGCATTTTTAAAACAGTGTGGTGCTCCTGGGACCTCAGCAAGGCTGAGATGAGGTCCTGTCCCCTGGCTGCTGCATGAGGCTGCTGGGTATCCCTCTAAAAACCTGGAATCTTGTTGCTTCAGTGCTGCTCATTCCCCCCTTGCAAGGAGGATGGAATTTTAGCTGTTGCTGTGAGAAGGACTCTGTGTGTGTGTGTGAGCAGGTCTGGGCACCTCTGTGTGCTGTACCTGGGGCAGCTCCAGCCCTGGCTGGGTGAAATGGGGCTGAGCACCTGCCCCTGCATGCACAGCTGCTTCTCTCCCCACAGGAGATCAGTGGCTGGTATTACCTTCTCGGGGAGGACCTGGGCAGGACCAAGCACCTGAAGGTGGCCATGAGGAGGCTGAAGCAGAGCACAGGTGTGTCCCACCACAGGAATATCCCAGGGGGTGTTGGCAAGGCTTGGAAGAGGAGTCACTCCTGTGTCTGAGCCTGTGTGTGGAGCAGCCCCAGCCCCACTGCACCCTGTGCCCCCATGGGCACTGCTGAGCCCTGTGGTGCTCAGTGGGCACTGGGATCCCAAAATCTTGTGGGGTGGAGATCCTGGCTGGTTCAGCAGTCCCTGCTCTCCCCTTCACCTCTCTTCTGGGGCTCTGTGGGGACCCCAACCCTGCAGCACATCTGTCCCTCTTGCTTGGTTGTCCTCATGCTGCCTCCTGCCTCTCAGACTTGGGGCTCATTGCTGTGACCACACTCTCTTTGCCCCTGGTGTCTGTGCTGGATGGTTGGGAGCTTTTTCTCCTGCTTTGGCCTTGCAGTGCTGCAGGGTGTGGAGGAGCAGAGGCTGGCACAGGGCACAGTGGGACAGCAGTGTCACCATGTCTCAGGTGTGCAGCCACCCTCAGCTGCTGCCTGGAGGGGATTTGCCCATGACATGTAAAGACCTCATGTGCAGTGTGGGGTTGTCAGATGTGCTG
This sequence comes from Sialia sialis, assembly GCA_009812075.1. Classification (NCBI taxonomy): domain Eukaryota; kingdom Metazoa; phylum Chordata; class Aves; order Passeriformes; family Turdidae; genus Sialia; species Sialia sialis. Next base: position 5,050,955 of record VRYO01002223.1, read on the forward strand.
TCATTCATGGGGCCTTTTCCTTTTTAAAAATTCTTTAAAAAATAATTTCAGAAGTCAAGCCAGGAAGTCCAAGTGCAGCCCAGGAGAGGGAGGATGCTGTGACCCTGCAGCAGCTGAAGGTGGGTGTGACAGGGTGTGACCCAGCAGCACTGGGAAGATGTGGGGCTGTGTACCTGTGTGAGGGATTTGCAGATGAGCTGAGGGACAGTGTTTTAGTGAGGGTGATGCTGAGGTGAGGAGCTGTCACCTCCCCGTCACACCATGGCTGTCTCAGGCAATTTGTTACCTCAGTCAGGCCCCAGCTTGTAGAGGGGGGTGATTTGGGTGCTAACCCCCATTTCCTGAGGGATCTCCTGTTTTTCTAGAGTATTCCCACTCAAGACAAAGCAGCAGCACTGGGATGGTGGGGCTGGGGCTGGCAGGCTCCTGCCCCACAGCCTCGGCCCCTGCCCGGCTCCATGGACACGTCTGCTCCTCTCCTCCTTCCAGGACCGTGTGCTCTGGGAAGGGGAAGGCCCATGGTGGAGCCTGGGTGATTTATAGGAGAGGCAAGGATGGGAAATGGGAACACAAACACGCGGTTTGCATCGGAAACGGGGCTCGGGCGGCCCCGTGATTTATCTGTGCCGAATTCCGCCCTGTGCTTCCCTCAGCTGCATTTGCAGTTATTTGTTTTACAGCGCAGGGCTGAGCAAGACAAACAAAGCCAGCGCCCCTCTCCTCCCTTCCTCTCCGGCAGTCGCCACTGACTTGAAAGGTGGTGGCTGGGAAGGAAGACTGCTCCTCCTTCCAGCCCCAGCTCCTGCCCCAGCCTGGCAGTGTGGCTGCCCAGGACAGTGCTCTGATGGCTCTGCCATCACCGCTCCCCTGGGAGTGCTGAGGCTCCTCAGCTCCTTCCCTGACCTCTCTGGCCTTGCCACCCTGGCTACTGTGCAAGAGAACCTGGATTTTGGGTTCCCTCCAGCCTTCCCTCCTTTGTCATGCCCCTGTAGGAGTGTGGAAGGTGTTTTCTTCTCTGTTGGAAACCTCTCTCCAAGGAGTTGTGCCCAACTCTGGCAGTGGAGCAGCTGAGCCTTGCTGGGTATCCTGCTGCTGGCTGTGCTCAGTGTTCCTCTTGGCCTTTAATTCCCAAATTCCACCATGGATGCAGCTCAGTTGACCTTGATGCTTCCCTCTCGGTGTCTTTAGAGCACAAAGCACAGGGATGTGCATATCCTTTGGGTCTGTGCTTTCAAAAACAAACTCTGCTTTTTTGTTTTGTTTTTTTTTGCTTCTATAAACCCAAACCTCTGACTTTTTTATGATCGTGGAGTTGTGTCTTTCATGGAGCAAGGCTCTCACAGCCAGTGCCTGTGAAACGCCGCTCAAACATCCTCCAAGTGTTTGTGAGAACGTCGCAATAACAAAGTGCTCCGTGCGCCTGAAGAATGCCACGGGAACAAAAGCCACATCAACAGAGCTGGGACTAGGGAATACTAAAGAGTTGACAGGAATTTTAATATAAAACTCTCTCCCTTCCTCGTCAGTGAGGGTTTTCAGGAAGCCTCTGGCTTATCGTAAAGCGGCATACAGCGCTCGCAGGGGCCGGGGAGGTGAAAGGTGGCTTCCTGCCATTCTTCTCGGGAGCTGGGTTCCCATGGGCGGTCATGCCAGTTTGACTGGGGCTCCTTCCACGCTCGTGCGCTGCGAGGAGCCCGGGATCGCTGCGGGAGCTGCGGGGTTTTCATGGGCTCGTGGCGACGCGGGGCCGCCAGCCATGAACCGCTTCAATGGACTCTGCAAGGTGTGCTCGGAGCGGAGGTACAGGCAGGTCTGTATCTCCCCTGGCAGCAGCCCTGTGCCAGCCTGGGGCTGAAAGCCTCGGCTGGATTTCTGGGTGTCTGGGAGTTCTCTTGCTGTGCCTGGGCTCTGTGGGTGCTGCTTGTCAGGCATTGACTTGATATCGTTACAGTTTGTAAATTATAGTGAGGATGGAAGGAAAGCATGTTCACATGGGTGCCTGTGGCTGGTCTCTGCCTGTTGCTGCAGCGGAGAAATGGGCAGAGAGGGGTGCTTTTTAAATATATAGAAATTACTAAAATATATAAATATAAGTAAATATAAAAATATATTTACTGTACAACTTGCAGGTAGCATGCTGATGGTGATAGTTAAGCTGCAAGGTGTTGTTTTAATTTCCCTCTTATTAGAGAAGAAGCAGGCACAGCAGGCTGCTACTGCTTCTTTTAAAATTATTTTAGTGGTTTTGGGAGCTGACAGCTCTGGTTTCCCAAGGAGTAGTTTGCTGTGCTGGTTCCACTTCTCCCGGTGCATGATGCCAGGTGCTGCTTTTCTGTGTGTAGGTCCCAGTCTTCTGCATTTCAAAGAAATATTCTCTTTGGATTGGGACTGCCAGCTCAGGGTCAGCTTCTCCCTGTGCTCCTGAGCTCATCGTTCAGGTTATTCCAAAGCTGCTGTGGGGGACAGCAAATATTGGGAATTACAAAAGCAGTAGAATTCCAAACCAAACTGCCCCCTTCTTCTCGTGTGGGAAAGCTGCTCTGCCTTGGCTGAATAACAACTGACTCTGCTTTGTCTCTTAGACCTCCTCAAGACTTTAATTTGGAAATTTCCTCTATGTTTTTTGGCAAAGTTTGGTACAGCAAGCCTCCACCCACCTCCCAGCTCATGGCAGATGCTCATAGTTCTTTAGTTCTGTGCATGGCAGCAAAAAAAGGGCAGTGACTGCCTGTGGTGACCATGGTGGTGGGAGCTGAGGAGCATCAGCAGGGAGAAGCTGCTCTGCAGTGGCACAAGGGCAGGTGAGGGGAAAGGGCAGCCAGCTCAGGGAGAGGAGATCTGACACAGGGGAAACCTTGGGCTGGGAAGTGCCTGTGGAGTCTCTGTGGTGGGAGAGATGCTGGGCTGGCTCCTGGGGTGTGCTTGGTGTTGGAGACAAAATCCTAGTATATGGAATATCCTGAGCTGGAAGGGACTCACAGGGACCATGAGTCCAACTCCTGCTTAGACTGAGCTGGGAGGTTCATTCAAAGATGCAGATCCACCTCTTTGAGGAAACAGCAAACTCCTGAGAGAAAAATAGTCCCTGTAGTGGGACTGGATCTGTGTTTTGATCCTGCCAGGGCAAGCCAGTTTCTCTTTTGTGCCTGATTTTGTGCTGAGCAATCATGCAGGGACAAGGTGCAAGGAAATAAAATCTTGCTGCCTTTGCCCTCCCATGGAAAAGGAGTGAGGAATCATATCACCTCCTTGGCAACTTCTGCTGAATCCCTCATCTTCCTTCTGCCTGTTTGTTCTCAAAATAATGCAGGTCAGATGCTGGATTTTTAATTTTCTTCTCTCTGTCAGTAAAACAAGCATCTCGACTAATGTCTTGGGGGCTAATCAGGTATTTACAGGATCTGTCACGCTGAGCTGCTGCTGGAAGCCAACATCAAAAAATAAGCATAATTTTATTAATAAGCTCAATGCTCCTTGAATCAGGAGGAGAAATGAGCCTAAATCAACCCAGCATCCATCCTCTCCAAACTCAGCAGGGGAAAACACACTCAGCCCAGGGAAGGGAGTGATGCATACAGATGTCTGGAGGACAGGAGCGTGCTGAGCTCGCAGCTCCCTCCGGAGCAGGGGAGTGCTGCTATTTCTGTATTCTCCAACAGGAAATGAAATGTTTAAGTGACTTGCTTAGAGAAGTCAGTGTCCAGGGCCAGCATGCCAGGTTTTCCTTTCCAATGGCTTCTCAGACCTTTCCTTACACTTGGAGGAGTTGAGAGCAGAGTGTGTGCTAAATAAACACTCCTTTGTGGCATTGCAGAGACCCTTAGCTCCAGCTGGCACTGCCCTTTAGCACCCTTTGTCCATGGGGGTCACAGTGACAGCCTTTCCCATCGCTAAAACGGCGAGTGGCAGCTTTTGCAGAGGTGTGGGGCCGTGTGGGAGAGAGGAACATCATCACACACAGTGACAGGCTCTGGTGTCTCCCTGCAGATCACGATCCCTCGGGGCACTGACGGCTTTGGTTTCACAATCTGCTGCGACTCCCCAGTGCGTGTGCAGGCAGTGGACTCTGGTAAGAGACTGCATCCTTTTCATCCCTCTTGATTTCAAGGAATTATTGTTCCTTTTTTGCTTCCCAGAGCTGGTTGTGATTCTGGAGCTCCCATGCCTTGCAGGATTCTGGGTACCTCCAAGAAACTTCATTAAATGAATTCTCTGTTGCCTTTAATGAGGTCAGAGGCCGGTGGCTTAGCACTGTGTCAATATTTTGCAGTGTTTTGCAGTATTTGCAGAGATTTTGTTCCCTCTCCAACCTGAGAACTGTCTGGTTGTGTGACCTTTGGAAATCATTTGTGGGGAAAACAGGTCAGAGGGGAGCAGGATTGTGGGAATCCTCAGTTCCATGAGCGGATCCTCTTGCTGTGGGCCTGTGGGATGGACTGGTGTCTCCAGTGTGCCCTGTTGCTCCCCACTGCACCCCAGGAAACATGGGAAGCTCATGAGGGAGCCCTGATGGCTCTGTCCTGGTGCTCTGTGTGTGTGAATGTGCTGCAAGGTGAAGCTCCAGGTTGGCTTGACCCCATTTCATTTTTGAGTGTGGGTGTCAGATGGGGTTTGGGGGAGTCAGTGGTGCAACCTGTGGAGCTCTCTGGGTGTCTCCAAGCTCCAGGGCTTCTCCTCCCCCTCCACTCGGCCTCCTGCCTGGCAAGTGACTGGAATTTGTCCCTCTCAGGTGGCCCAGCAGAGAAGGCAGGTCTGCAGCAACTTGACACAGTGCTGCAGCTGAACGAGCAACCTGTGGAGCACTGGAAATGTGTGGAGCTGGCACACGAAATCCGGTGAGTATTCCTCAAAAACCCCAGGGCAGGGAGAGGTTTGAGGGAGCCCAGGGCAGGGCAGGGGGAGCATTGAGTGACTGTGGGAAGGGGAAAGCTCTGAGGGATGCAGGACACTGGGAAAGGCTCCCTGGAGGAGAAGGAAGGATGCAGGAAGGAATTCTCTAGAAGAGAAGGAAGGATGGAAGGGCTAGGGAGCACAGGAGAGAGACAGAAGCTTTGGAGGGAGGAAGGGCTGCAGGGTTCATGCCTGGACACGGATGCCCCAGTCCTGATTTCCTCACCCCATCAATCCCATCTGATTTCCCATGCCAGGAACTGTCCCACAGAGATCATCCTCCTGGTGTGGAGGCTGGTGCCTCAGGTGAAGCCAGCACACGAGGGCATGACCCGCAGGTCCTCCTGCAAATCCTCCTACGACCTGCAGTCCCCTCCACAGAAGCGGGAGAAGAACGGCGCCGCGCAGGCGGAGCAGCGCCGCAGCTGCCACATCCTCTACGATGGCACCGAGGGGCTGGGGCTGCACACCTGGGACAGGTACACGGAGCTGGGCAAGCGGGGCCAGAACACCCTGCCAGCCCTGTCCCGGGTGCCCTCTGCTGCAGACCAGAACTACATCATCCTGGCTCCTCTCAACCCTGGCAGCCAGGTAGGGCTTGGGGGCTGCACGTGGCTCTGTGCTGCAGCCTCTCCTGGCCCCTGCTTCGCTCTTATCCAGCATCATCTCTAAATATTTGCCAATTTTACAAGCCACACCTCTGTCCCTTGGTGGAGCTTTCACTGTTTTCCTAAAACATTTCCCTGCTGCCTCCCCTGAGGGCTCACCCCAGGGATATGGGGAGGATGTGGGGTGTGTTCCCACTGGACAAGACCACACTGCAAATCACTGCTCTCATTTTCTGCTGCAAAAAGTGTGTTTTCCCCTCTGAAGTGCTTTGGCTTGGCTGGGTTTGGCATCTTAACTCTTGTAGTTGGTTGTCACTCTACCTGAGCCTGCTGCAGGTGACTGTGTCCCCTCTGTCCCTTACAGCTGCTGAGGCCAGTGTATCAGGAGGACAACACTACTGTGGGTAAGTTGTCCCTGTGCTGGGAATGCTGCCCAGAGCACCCAGCTCTAAGCTGCTCTTCCTGGCACCATCAAATCCTTGTCCCAAGCTCATGGTTTGAGGGCAGGGGCAGCCCAGGGATTTTGGGAGGGATCATCTTCCCAAAAGCAGAGAGGAGTGTGCCACAGGGTGAGTCTCATGTGAGAAGGTCTGTGGAGCTCACAGAGGCTGCTGGGGACTTCACACCAGGCCAGGGTGAGAAGATAAAGTGTGAGAGCTCTGAGAATCGTGGTTCCCCACCTGCCCATGACGTGCCTTCCTCCTCAGCCATGAGGCCTTGCTGGGAGAGCTGAGCCCTGCTCTGAGGCTCCCTTCAGTGCCAGGAGGGAGGGTGGCTGTGCCTCACGTCAGTGCCAGCAGCAGTGCAGCTGCTTGTGCCAGCTTTGGGGAGTATTCAAGCCCTGGGCTGCTGCAAAGTCCCTGGCAGTCTCTGGGCCAGCTCTTCTCAAAAAACCTTTGAAACATAAACTCATAGCATAAACCACACCTGTGAGAGATGTGTCTGGGATGCCTGGAGCTCCCTGGGGATGGTTGGACTTGTGGGAAGAGTGGGCTGAGATGGTGGCAGGGCTGGGCACTGCAGGAGTCCAGATCCATGTGGAAATACCCCTCATGGATTTGGGAACTCTGGGAGGCTGTGCTTGCACCCTGGCCTGTCAGGATGAGCTGTGTATGCTTAGTACAGCTGAGCTCTTGGAGGAGAATGAATCCCTCAGCATTCCCTGTCTGGAGAGGGCACAGCTGGAAAACTTGGTGCTGTCTCTCAGGGGCAGTGTCTAGAGAAAGCCAAGTGTGGGGCTGGCAGAGCCATGGGGGAGTGAGGGAAGCAGGAGGGAGCAGTTGTGGGTAGCAGGCCCCCATGCCTTGGGTGCTCCCAGCCCAGGAGCTCTGCAGCCAGGAGAATTTTCCACTCTAACTGCAGGGGATGTTTTGTTCTGTGGATAATTGCAGCTCTTTCCTGCTGTTTGTGGAGCCTGTGAAAAGATGAGCTGGACCATGGGGACTTGTTCTTACACTGGCGTGGGATTTGAAAGGCTTGGGCTTTTTCCCATAACAAATTTTCAATTTTGATGGATTTGTTTTTAATTACTTAATGTTGAGTTCAGTGGCAGGAAGGTATCAGTTAACCTGGGCAGGGATGAAGTGTGGCAGCACAGAGCTGCCCCCCCAGTGGCAGGAGCTGACATTTGGGTGTGTTTATGTGGGAGGACCTGTGCAGGTGATTATTTCCTCTGATAAAATGAGGTGATTTAGGGATAAGAGCAAAAGCAAATCCTGAACAGCTCAGACAGATCTTATCTTCTCTGTGCTGAGCTGTCTTGTGCTTCGATGTTATCTGGCAGTGCAACCAGGAAAAAGGGAAAATGTCAGGATTAATGCATTTAGAGGTGGAAACAACCTCTTAGGTCACAAGGATCCCCCCAGCAGAGGCAGCTGCTCCTGCCTGCAGTAAACAGCAGAGCTGGCTTCCCAGCCCAGTACTGGCTGGCTCTGCTGCCTTTATCTGGGAGTAAATGTGCTATTTCCTAATACTTAATGGAATATGTAATGCTGGGCAGGTTTGTATATTTGCTTTGGACGAGACCTTATCTGCCCTGGGCCGTGGTCAGCAGTGTTTTGGCTCATTTCTGCCTGGGAAGGTTCTGGGCACCTGCTACAGTGCCACAGTGAAAAGCTGCTGTGGTGGGAGCAGAGGCTCTGGGGCTGCAGGAAGGGAAGGAGGGAGCTGAGGGTCCCCAGGGAGCTGCTGTTCCTGAGACATCCCTGTGGAGGAGAAGGAGAACATTCCAGCTCCTCACCTGGATATTTTCAATCCCAGTGGAGAGCTCTGCCTGCAGCCCCGAGCTGGCTCAATTCAGGAGGAGGGAGGAAGGAAATACATTGATTTTCCAGTGGGGTTTCTTTTGAAAATGTGAAATTTTGGTTAGAGAACCATTCAGTTCCTGTTGGATCTGTTGCCTGTGAGTTTCAGGGCAGAGCACAGGTTGCTGGTGGCCAGCAGGATGTGGTCTGGGCTGTGCTCGAGCAGCTGAGGAGAGAGTGTGCAGGAGAAATCCTCACTCAAAGGAGGGATTACAGGAGGCTAACTCTTCAGGGAAGAGGGACAGACTGAAAATCAGTCAGGCTGCTTGGACCTTTTCCAGCCCCAGAATGTAATGCTGAAAAACAGAGGATGATGTGATGCCAGCCTCATGGACAGTGAGGTCATCCTTTATAAATACAGCCTATGTTGAATAACCATCGCTGGCAGCAGCAGGGATTGATCCCAGCCATGAATGTGTTTGTAACTTCTGCCTTTTTCTCTGACACCTCCAATCTCAGAATCCTCTGACAGCTGTGATTAACCCACTGCCCCATGTCATGACATTCCTGCACTTTGCTAACTTCCATGCCCAGAATCGAGAGCAGGCAGAATTTGTGTGGATAACAATGTTGAAGTCTCTCTCCAGCTCTCCTGGAGCCGCTTCAGGCCCTGGCAGGGGCTCTGAGCTCTTCCTGGAGCTTCTCCTCTCCAGGTGAGCACCCCCAGCTCTCCCAGCCTGGCTCCAGAGCAGAGGGGCGCTTGGAGCATCTTGGTGTCTCCTCTGGACTGGCTCCAGCAGCTGGGACTGGCTCCTTTGCTGGGACCCCAGAGTGGGGCAGAGCTCTGCAGGTGGAGACTCATGAGGTCAGATCAGCAGGCAGAGCACCTGGTGGGATGTGTTGGCCTGAAGCAGAGCTTGCTATGGCCTCCCTGGGGTCCTGTTTGTACCTTCCCAGCTGTGTCTGTGCTGCTGGTGGCACCCACTGAAGTGCTTGGGCCACCAAGCAAGGGGCTCTGGAGCAAAAACACCCAGGGGCATCTTGTTTCCCGTTAGAAAAAGTTGAATCAGTGCTGTTATTTCACGAGTCCCTGGGACACCTGGATAGCTGAGTGATGCCTGTCCCTGCAGCTTTTGGCTCCAGCAGTTTCCCAGGATTTCCAGCCTGGGAGAACAGGAGCTGGAGTGGGCAGAACTGGAGCTCCTTCCTCATTCTGTGTTTCCTTCTGCCTCCTCTGTCCATCCAGGGAATGGCTGTAAAGGGAAATCCCATACAGGCTCTGGGAGGAAATCCAGGCTGATGAAGACTGTGCAGAGCATGAAGAGCTATGGGAACTACCAGAACTGCACCATAGTGAGGCCTCACATCCCCCATTCCTACGGCACCTATGTGACCCTGGCTCCCAAAGTGCTGGTGTTCCCCATCTTTGTGCAGGTCAGTGGGATGTGATCGGTGCCCAGGCTGGGGCCAGCCCAGGATCCCTGGCATCCTCAGCTCTCCTCTGGAGCTGACTGTACTTGGCACAGTGCTGGGGGCTGTCTCAAATGGAACTGTGTCCTGCCCAAGCAATTCTAGGTTAGTTTTTTTTTTTTTCTCCTTTTCAGCTTTCAAATCTGGCCCTTGGTACTGGCTTGGGTCAGGAGGAGGTGTCCCAGCTTTGGGTCTTCAGAGCTAACTTTGGAATTGCAGATCAGTGTGGTTCTTCTTGAGGGTTCTTTGTGCTGTCAGTGTGTGCAAAAAACAGAGGGGTTTTAGTTTACCTGGTGGTCACATTAAAATTTGGGCTTCACTATCCTTACAGGGAAGGATTTCTCCCCAATATCCCATCCATCCCTGCCCTCTGGCAGTAGAAGCCATTCCCTCTGTCCTGTCCCTTCATCCCTTGTCCCCAGTTCCTCTCCAGCTCTCCTGGAGCCTCTTTAGGCCCTGCCAGGGGCTCTGAGCTCTCCCTGGAGCCTCCTCTTCCCCAGCTGAGCATCCCCAGCTCTCCAGCCTGGCTCCAGAGCAGAAGAGAAGGATCCAGAGCAATAACGGCTTGACAGGAAATGTTGTGCCTCTGCAGTTCCAGGAGCTGTTTTGAGAAAACAGCCCTGAATTTGGTGGTAACTCCTTCAGTGTCCTTTGTTTTGTCCTTCATATGGCCAGAACCCCCAAAATCTCATCTGCTCCATATATTTTGGTATGTTGTTGATGAATCCCTTCCTTTCTGAGCCTGTGGGGAGCCCTTTGTCCTCCAGTGGCAGTGGAATTATCACCTCAGCTCAGCCTGGTGACTTCCTCTGGGGTGGAACCATGGTCCACATTCCCTGTCACTCCAGCCTGAGCCATGGGCTGCCTGAGACCACCATGGGCTGGGCTGGAGCTGGGGACAGGTGTTTGATCCCCTCCCTCCTCCCTGATGGCACCTGGGTGACCCCAGACTGTGCTCACCTGGGCTCTGCATGGTTGGCCTTTGGCAGGAGCACAACTGGCACTTTCTGCCTCCTTACTCCCAAAGTTCATCTTGGATTGTGCCTGGGAATCTGCCACTTCAGGAGCTGGTTTTTCTCTTTGCATTTTATCTGCAGGGCCCTGTGCAGATCCCCTCCTGTTCCCACTGTGCTGCTCCCAAGGGTGCTCCCTGCCTGGTGGGGCAGGTTTGCTCTGCACTCAGGACACCTGAACCTGTCCCATTCTCCAGCACAGACTGGGGGCTGGGTGTGCCATGGGAAGGGAAAGGAATTCTGCAAAGTTGCTTTAGAGTGATGCACACCATCAGGTACAGATATTGGTGCCTGGGGTCCGTGGGAACCTGACGTGCCAGCAGTGTGGTTGTGCTTCCGGCTGACAAACACCCGTGACCCACCCCGTGCAGGGAGCCCCTGTCAGAGGCTGCTTGTCTTTTCACAGCTGGGCTGACGTAGGTGTGAGTGCAAGGCTTTGTTTTCTCCTCTGGACTGCAGACTTTGTGTCTTTCTGGGCACAGTGCAGGGTGGCTTCTCCCGAGTGAGTTACAGCTCAAAGTGAAGACAAAGTGGGTTTGTTGGGTGGAAAGTGTATCTCACAAACCACATGGCTGCTGGAAGGTTTGACTGTTTCTTTTGTTTCTTTTTTTTTTTTCCATCCAAACATAGCCCTTGGATCTTTGCAACCCAGCCCGGACTCTGCTGCTGTCGGAGGAGCTGCTCCTTCTCGAGAGCAGGAACAGGACTACACAGGTAAAACTCATCCACTTTGTCTGAGCTCTGCAAACCTGCTCTTCTGCTGTCTTGCATAGAGGGTTGAATCACAGAATCACCATGCTTCGGGTTGGAAGGGACCTTAAATTCATCCAGTGCCACCCCTGTCATGGGCAGGGACACCTCCCACTGTCCCAGGCTGCTCCAGCCCCAGTGTCCAGCCTGGCCTTGGGCACTGCCAGGGATCCAGGGGCAGCCACAGCTGCTCTGGGCACCCTGTGCCAGCCCTGCCCACCCTGCAGGGAACAATTCCTGCCCAATATCCCATCCAGCCCTGCCCTCTGGCAGTGGAAGCCATTCCCTGTGTCCTGTCCCTCCATCCCTTGTCCCCAGTCCCTCTCCAGCTCTCCTGGAGCCCCTTTAGGCCCTGGAGAGGACTTTGAGTAGGGACTGGAAGGGACACCTAATTACATTGAGGAGGGAAATGTTTCATTGTGCAGTAATTGTGTTGATATGATACCTGGAAAGACTTCTAGTCAGTTTATTGTGGGATAAACTAAATATCAAAACTCTTCTGTGCTAGAAATCAACTGTTGTTCCTGTAGCCTTTGAGCTCACAGAGAGGAAATTGTGGGTGGAAAATGCACATCACTGGCAGCCCAGCAGACTCAGGAGGAGGGGGTTTAGGAATATTTTGTGCCAGGTTAGAGGAGCACAGAATGACAGAATGGTTCAGACTGAAAGGCGCTGCTGGAGGTCATCCAGTCCCATCCCCTTGTTCAGAGTGAAGTGACTCAGGATTGTCCACATGGCTTTGCAGCATCTCTAGGGAAGGAGAATCTACGTTCTCAGAATTTCAGTTCCTGAAACAGCTCACATGTCCTGTCCAAATTCCTCTCGTTTTTCTTACTTCAACTTTTCTGCCATGCTATTGGAGAGCTGTTGGAAATCTGGGGACACAAAAGGACTTTGGCACCCTGTGTATGAGACAACTTTTACCATTTAAACTGGCAGAGTTTGGATGTGTTGATTATATTTGCTGCTGGCTTCACTTGCACCCAGCTGCAGTCTGCAAAGCCTTGGAATTTGGGAGAGAAGCAGAGCACACCCATGCACTGCTACCCAGTGCCATTTCTCCTGGGGTGGTTTCAGAGGCTCTCACAGAGTAATTTGGGGCTGAATTCAGTTGGTGTGAACCACGTGTCATCTTCACAGGTTTGCAGAGGAAGTTCTACTTCACTTGTTTTAGTTTCTGGGTGGCCAATAGCAGAAGCCCAGAGCCACTTCCCATCAGTGGCCAGTACAAACTGGTGGAGGGTTGTGCCAAGTGACTTCTCTCTCTTTCCTTGTCCCTGAACAAACTTTCTCCCATCTCCTGAAGGAGTCAACCTATCTCTCTGGAGGCTTGCCAGGGTCTGTCCTTTCCCTGACCTTACCTCTGGGGCAGTCTTTATTGAGGCTTTAATCACATCCTGTCTAGACTTTGCTGCAATTCCCACTTTTCTGGTCTCCTGAAATCCCTCCAGCCCGTGGCGTGCCAGAGGAGCCAGCGGGCGATGGCACATGAGGTGTCCACTGTGGGCTCTGGCCTTGTGCATCCATCTCCAATGGACCTGAGGGCCTCCCAAAGCCCTGAGGTGTCTGCTCAGTGTGGGCCACTCTCATGTCCTTCTCATCCCTCCTTTCTGCCCCTCTGGCAGGTCAGGATGGGCCTTCTGGAGTCCTGCAACCTCATGGATGGGCTTGGCTGGGTTTATGCTCTTCTCTGTAGAGCAGGAGGCTTTCTCCTCTTTTTCTCTTCAAAGGTGCATTTCTGGGCACCTTTTCACAGTGATTTTGTTGCCACGTTTTTCTTTACAAGGTGTGATATTGGCTCCCTCCTGCCCAGGGCAGGGCAGTCCCAGGGTTATCCGCTCTTGGGCAGTCCATTGCTCCCACCTTCCCTCCTGGCTTTCAATTTCTCCTGGTTTCCTTCAACTTCACGCTTGCAATGTGTCCCTGTGTGCTATGCCAGTGCCAGTTATGTCCTGTGGCTGCTCAGGTCTCTCAGCAGAAGGGGCTTTGCTGTTTGCCATGGTGCAGAGCACACCCAGGTGAGCAGTGTGGAGCCATCAGGCTCAGCCTGGATGAACAACATTCCCCCCCTGTAAAATCTGTTCACACCCCCCTAAAAGGTCCATGTGACCATGGCCATGTGGCCTCCATCACTCCAGCAGTAACCCAGGGTGCCCATCTCTGTCTTCAGAGAGTCCTTCTCTCCTGTCAGCTGTTGCATTTCTGATTTGGGGGTAGGAAATTACTTCTGGTAAATACCCAAAGCTACTTTGACTCTCAAAGGAGCAACTCTGGTGAATTCTGTGACTTGCCTGGGTGACTCCAGTTGTGTTTGTTGTTTGTTTGCTCTTGGCTTTTATCAGCCCTGTGATTTTTCAGGGTAGATCTGTTTGCCAAGGGCTGTCACAGACAGGTCACAGCCCATCAGTGTGTGGTGGCAGCCCAGGCCAGAGCCCCAAGTTACTCCTCCAGTCTCCCCTTATCCCTGGTGCCCTGGGGTCATCCCTGAGTCCCCTCCTCAGCTGTCAGATGAGAGATGTGTCCAGCTGCCATCTCTGTGGAGGTGCTGTGCAGTGCTGGGCTGCCTCTGTCCCTTGCTCTGTCCCTGCCCCTGTCCCTGTGGGTGGAAGGGGCACTTTTGTTTTTCCTCCCAACAGCCTGGAGGAGCAGAGAGACCTCTATCAACTGCTCTCAGATGAAGTGTCTTCCTGGAAGCAGCATCTGATGATAGAGATGCTCTTCCAGAACCCACACTGGATGTGCTTTTACCTTCTACATCCCAAATACAGTCCATACAAAAGCTCAGTGTTACCTGTAAATACTTGGTCAGATAATTCCATTTCCAAGATTCCCTACTGAAACTTGCTTGGTTTTGAAGTGATTTTCCTGCTGCTCCCAGCCTTTTTTCTACCCTTTAAACTTCCACAGGTAGGAAGTTTTTAGTTTCTTTCCTCTATTTCTGCTGATCTGTTAGCTGATGAGGCTTTTATCTCCTTCACTTTTGGTTGCAACTCCCAAAACCCCTTCAGCATCTCTTCTTTGGGGCTGAGAGAACTGAGATGGCACCAGACATGTCCTAGAAAAGTTACTTTTTGACACAAGGTGGGCATGGGATGAAGGTTACAGTGCAGTTTATACCTGGTTGTTCCTTCTATTACCAACAAAATCAGAAGGAATGAAGAGAGTGGATGTGGGCACTAGGCCAGCAGAGTGCTGAGAGCAGAGGAAGGGATTTTCCAAATAGCACAGAGAAGAACAGCCCCTCCCTGGTTTCATTGTCAATTAAAGCTCCACCAGCAGCTTTGTATTTACTGAGAATCCCACAGAAATGAATTTGCACTGCAATGAGAAATCTTGTGGCAAGGGCTTGGTTTTGGATTTGGAGCCAGATTCTCTTCCCTGATGTGAGACTCCCCAGCATGTGCTAACAAACTATTACCCAGCTTGTTCTCCTCAGGACACAAACCATGCTGCCAGCTGGGATTTGGTCCCTGTGGGTGCAGAATTACCTCTCTCTGCTCCCTCCCACCCCTCTGGGACTCTGGGTGGTGTCTCCTTTTGCAAAAGCATTGCTGTGGCTCATTGTTGCAAAGCTTTCCCTTTGCTCTGGGAGGTTTTGGGGGGCACCCCAAGGCCCTCACCCTGAGCAGGTCTGGCACCCGGTGTGCCATTGTGCCACTGTCACACTGCAGCTGCTTCCTGGCATCTCTGGTGACCAGGGCAGGCTCAGGTGGAGATCAGGGAAAGGTTCTTCCCCCAGAGGGTGCTGGGCACTGCCCAGGCTCCCCAGGGAATGGGCACGGCCCCGAGGCTGCCAGAGCTCCAGGAGCTGCCAGGGATGGACAGGGGGGATTGTTGGGGGGTCTGGGCAGGGACAGGGCTGCACTGGGTGATCCTGGTGGGTCCTTTCCAGCTCAGAAGGTTCTGTGATTCCATGATTCCGTGATCTTTGAGGCTTTCTGTGTGCCCCAGCTCCTGGGAGGCAGGACAGGCTCACCCCTCAGCTGTGGCACCAATCTCATCCCTGGGAGGCTTCTGGGTCCAGGATCTCCAGTGCAGTGGAGAAATTCATTCTTATTTTAAAGGTCCCATTAATCTGAACTGACTGGACTGGGGACCTCAGGCAAGACTTTTCCCGCTGGTCAGGAGTAGCTCCAGCCCCTGGGGCACTTGAGGCACTGCTTGAGCACAGCTCTGGGCAGACACATGGGCCGGTGTTTCCTTTCCACCCCTGCTGTGGTTTGAGGTGTCAGGTTTGTCCCCTGCAGCTGCTCTCTGTGGGTCCTGTTCTTGTGAAAACCAAACTTTACTTTCTCACTGAGAACAGTGAGAAGCTTCTCTGTGAGAGTGATCAGAGTGATCAGATTTGCTTTCAGGCTGCAACTTCTGCCCTGCACTGGGATTAGTCAGCAACTTACTCCCTCCTCCTGCTCTGATTTGTAACTGGTGTAAGTGGGAAGTGACAGCAGGGAGCAGACAGGGTGTGTTTGTGTGATGTAGAACTGTCGGGCAGGTTTGTCCCTCCTGGCACAGGACTCCACGAGCCTCAGGAAGTGGCTGCCAAGTGAGGGGAGCCTCATGCGAAGCTCGCTGGGTGCAGCAGCCATCAGCCCCTTGGGAAGGGCTGTCTGGGCTCCCTGTTGAGGCTCCTGCCTCTCATCAGGGCAGAGGACATTTCCAGGACTCAATCCCAAGAGATGAACTCTCTAGAACTTCTCCTTTGCTGCTCCTGTGCTTGCAGGTGACTCTCTTTGTCTACTCGGACCTGCTGCTCTTCACCAAGGAGGATGAGCCTGGGCGCTGCAATGTGCTGAGGAACCCTCTGTACCTGCAGAGTGTCAAGCTCCAGGAGGGTGAGTGTCTGCAGCAGCACTTGGAGGTGTTTTGGGGGTTTTCTGGCTGTTACCTGCAAAAGTTTCTGGCCAGCAGCAGGAGAGCACCCTGCTGTCCTGGTGCTTCCAGTGCCTCCAAAAGGAGCTTCCAGGTCATCCTTCCTGGGGTGCACCCCTGCTATCCCTGCATTAACCTGGCAGCTCCATCTCCTGGGACACCTCAGGAGCACTCAGGCCCTTTGCAGCCTTTTTGGGTCTCAGGATTTGGGCTGCCATTCCCCAGGCTCTGTTCCCCTGGCTGGTGTCACGCTGTGACAGCAGGGACTGGCCAAGGCTGGGAAGGGGAACTGAAGGCTTGAGGTTTCCCCCATGGTACCTCGAGGGAGTTCAGAGATTGGCTCCAAGGGTGGCTGGCCAAGCTCTGATGACCTTTACTTTGCTGCTTTGCTTTGCTGCTTCTCTCTTCAGCCGCCCACGGTTTCCCTGTTGCTCGCATCCATCCCCCTGCTCACCCCTCTGGGGAGGAAAGAGCAGGGCCAGGGACCTTGCCCTCACTCTGCACCTTGGCTGACACGTTTTGAGTCCAGCTGAGGGCTCAGAGAGGGCTTCCAGGGCAGGGGGGACTGGAAATGGGTTATTTCAGGCTGTACAAAAGACTCCCTTTAGCTCCTCGGGGTCTAAAGGGGAATGAGGGAATTGCTCTATCACATCCTATTTGCTACGGTGGAGCCTCTTCTTGGCTCTGGGCCCAGTTTCACCTTGTTCCTTGTGTGGTGTGATTGCTTTTTGGGTATGAGCTTGTTTTATGTACAGTTAGCTGACTGTGCCACAGCTCCTCCTCCAGCCCAGGTGCTGCCCTGGGACCCCACAGGGAAATGAGGATGAGACAGAAGGAAAAACTTTCCTATCAAGAGGTTGGTGAGATATTGAGTTGCCCACAGAGGTTGTTGGATCTCCATGCCTGGAGGCATTCAGGACTCCTGAGGGCCCAGGTCTGGGTATTTAGTTTGGGGGATTGGACTCCAGAGCCCACCAGAGAGGGCCCTTCCAACCTGAATTACTCTGGAAGGGGTGAGCCAATGTCTTCATGCAGTCCTGTGGCCCTGACCAAAAAGGAGTGAATCCAGATCTGTGCTGCTTCTCCAAAGGTATCCTTTTCTGGGTGAATTTTGCTGCTTCCCATGACTTTTCCCAGCTGAGGCATGAGCTCTGTGGATGGACTGTGTCTCTCACGTGCCCCACATTGTTCTGAGCCTCAATGCTGGACACCATAGGCTGCCTGTCAGCTGTTATTTCTCATTTCCAGCAACATTTCTGTTTCCAGATGAATTCCCTGACCTATTTGGTGGGAGCAGAAACACAAGGGGGGGAGATGGGGCACCACAGCCACGAGCCATTGAGAAAAGCCATTGAAGTCTCCCTGGGCTTTGTCATGTGTGTTCTCAGCACTGCTTATTTCTAAGAAAGGGACAAAAGAAATTGTTCCTTGTCCAAGTGCTTTTGGTCAGCTCCTGAACCATGTGTGTGTGCTGCTCCCAAAGGCTGGGGAATATTCTGCTCTTTTCACCTGCTTGGAGAAATCAGCTTCCCTGGTGCTGTTCCTGGCTCTGCACATTGAGGTCTGTTTGCAGCAGCACAGGGTTGTGCCTCCCTCACCTCAGGCACGGTGGATTTGTGAGCAGTTTTCTGCCACTTATTTCCTTGTTGCCATAATAACTTGGCTGGACCATGTCTGGGACAGCTTCCCAATGCTCTCCAAAGGAGATGGAGTCCCTACAGCACTGAGCCACCCCGCCACACTGGGGACCCAGCACAGATGGTGTTCAGGCAGCTCCAAGCCTCCTGCTTCGGGCAGGGCCGCTTCAAAGGTGGGTGGAGAGAGCAGAAGATGTCTGTCCCTTTTGGCTGCTGCTCTCCTGAATGACTGAATGGCACATGAATAGGAACAGGCGTGTGGCTGCCTCCAACAATTGAGACATCTCCGGTGCGCTCAGGGCCATTGTGCTGTTTCCTGTTCCTGCCGCTCACTGCTCTGTGCGAAAGCAAATCAGTCTGATCTGCTTCACAATGCTCTCTCTTCCTGCTTTACAAGCCCAGCACCAGGCTGATGAGCAGCTCACCAGAAGGTTCCCAGTGACACAGGGCTGGCTTCCTCGGCAGACACTATGGGAATTTCCACGGGATCCTGGCTCCTCCTGGGTGGGTGTGCTCAGCTCTGGGACAGACAGGAGCATTCCTCTGTCCCCACACTGGGAGGCCCATCCTCCATCCCCAGCTGGGATCCTGCAAACAAGGGCTTCTCATGTGCTGCTTCGCTGGCCTTGACATCCCAACCTGCTGTGTGGTGCAGCTCCAAGAAGCTCAAGGACCAAGAGTGGGATTTATGGCCCTCTGTCCTTCCTTGGGAGTACCCAGGGCTTGCACCCTGCCACACATGTGCTCCAGTGGGACAAGCTTGTCCCCTCCTGGCAGTCAGGTCTGCATGTGCTCAGCAGCCTCCCTCCCTCCCCACAGCAGCTGTCCCCTCCCTGGCAGCACCTTGTCCTGGGTGCTGGATGCAGTGCCAGCCTTGCTGAGCAGGACTGAGGATTTGGGATCAGGGTGCCTGCCCTCACCAGGGCATTGCCACAGCCCTTGGGCTGTGCAAAGGAGCAGGACCAGCTTCCCTCTTTCCCATCTTTCTGACCCAACACCAGGCATGCACCCCCAAATCTGAGAGCAGTGGGTGCTGCTTAGGGAGGAGGCTGAGGCAGAGCAGTGCTGGGAGCTGCTGCTGTGCTGGGCCAGGCAGTGTGGCTGTGCAGGACAGGGCTTAGCTGGAGAGGGGACATGTCCCCACAGAGCTCCCACCCTGCTTTGTGCCCAGCTGGGCACAAGGATGGTTCATGCTACTCTGGAAGCCAAGCCAAGTCCTCACCACAGCACATCAGGAAGAGAAGGAAATATCTTCAAGTGAGTTTTTTCCTCCTGCTTATTTTCTTTTAGCTTTTCCCTGACTTTGGCTGAGAGAATGTGCTGTGCTCTTGTTATGAGAGATGTGGGGAGCAGAGTTGGGGATCATCCTGGGCACCTGCCACCTCTCCAATGCCCGCTTATCCCTCTCCCAGAGTCCCTTTTCTGGACTCTGTGGCACATCAGGCTCTGCTGCTCCACCCTGACCCTCCAGAGACTTGAAAACATGGAAGGAATCCTGGCAAACCTTGTTTGTGGTGAAATCTGCACCCAGGTCTACCCTGACTGGCTCTGCCATCGCTCTCCCTGTGCCTTGCCAGGGATCAGGCCTGCCTCCAGCCCAGCTGCTGGGATGGGCAGCCAGTTTATTACTGAAGTTCTCCCTAAAGGCTGGGAGAAAACAGGATTTAAGCCATTCCTTAGTCCAGACTGGCTCCCTGCTCTGTATGCCCTGAGCTGCTGGGCCATGTGTAGCGCTGAGTCTTGGAGGGACAGGGAACAGGAGCTGCTGGCTCTGGAGGTTGCTGGTGCCAGGATTCACAGCTCAGTGGAGAGGAATTTGGAAGGAAACTCAATTCTGGTGGGTTTGGACCTTGTCAGATCACTTGTTATTGCAGAAGGAATGCACAGAGGCCCAAGAGGAGCAGGGTCATTCCCTGGGCTGTTATACTCCAACATTACTTTTCTTTACTCAGGATTTTCACATCTGCAGGGAAAACCTGGTTAAAGCTCCTGAGGAAACATGGCTGGGATGTGTTGGTTCTCTGTGACCTGCTCTGGCAGTCAGCCTGGAGAGGTTCTGGTGCAGGAAAGAGCAGGGCCCAGCTCAGGAACAGCAGGAGGGGGTGGTGGACTCCAGCAGCAGGCACAGATCCTGCTTCCAAACTTTGCCTTTTCCCAGGGTAAAAGCACTGAGTGAAGCTCCAAGGGGCTTCACAGGGAAAATGCTCCCTGATGGTCCTGCTGGGATTTATGGAGGAGGGGCTGGGAGCACTGGGACACTGCCAGGGGGAGCAGGGGATGTTTCTCTGTGTGCAGAGGTGAGGGATGGGCTCCCAGCCAGGCCCATTCTGCATTGCTGCCAGATCCAGCATCCCTTCCTTTCTGGGAATGATGGTTTGGAGGGGCAGCCCTGGGGCCAGGCTCCCTCACCTCACCTGGGGGGAGCACAGGGAAGGTTTTGGGAACACACAGAGGCTCCTCACTTGGGAGGGCCACAGCAGCACTCCCAGTGGTGCTGGGCTCCAGCAGCCACTGTGACACAGTGTCCTGGTCTCCCTGCAGGGATTTTCCAGCCCACATCCTGCAAAATGCATTAAATATGAAGCTGTCAGTGGTGGCAGAGCTGTGACCCCACAAAGGTCAGCTGGAATGGACACCCAGCAAAGAGCTCCAGGCCACTTCTTCATGTGTTTCACATTGCCCAGGGAGTGGCACCTGAGTCCCTCAGCTGGTCACAGCTTTTATCTGGACATTTGGGCTGCTGCCTGCAGTGGGAGAATTGTTTTCCTCTGGGGAACAGGGTGTTTCCAGCTCTGTGCAGAGCCTGTTCCCATCGAGCAGCTCAGGCTGTTGAAATGAAGCAGAGCTTGTGCTGACACCACTTCCAGTGGGATCTGCAGCCATTCCCAGGCTTCAGCCCTGAGCTCCTGGCACAGATAATGTCATTAGGAGAGTTAGGGAGGCAGCAGCCTCACGGTGCTGCCAAGGGCAGAGCTGCTGGGAAGGAGGCAGCCAGCTCCTGAGATGGGATGTTCTGCTCCAGAGCTGAGGTGACCCTGTCCTGGGGCAGGTTCATGTCCTCCTGGGAGGCTGGTGTACACCTGCAGCTGGCTTCCCTCAGGGCTGGGGACACACCAGAGCCAGGGCACATCTTCAGACATGCCTTTAGGTTGGGTGCAGGGGAGGCTGGACCCGCAGGGAGCAGCCTGGTGGAGCAGCTGGAGTCTGACACATCTCCTGGGATATCTGACAGCAAGCTGAGGAGCTGTTCCGGGCTGCTCCATCATTTAGCAAGATGTGGATGGCAGAGCTGGTCATTGTGTTGTCCCCAGCACCATCTCCTTTCACAAAGCTGTGGAAGAGCAAGTTCCTTGGCTGGGTGTCCCCAGTGTCCTGATGCTGGGCAGTTTACCTTCAGCTCAAAGGAGCAGGATGAGCTCTTCCCCCTGCCCCATGCCTGCTGCTTCCCATGGCTCTGGGATTTGGCTGCATCCCCTTGGAGAGGCACTGCCCCAGCTGCTGGCACTGGTGGAGGCTGGGACAGACAGCAGGACCACCCAGGGGCAAGAGGCTGGGAATGAGATGTAGGAGCCAGAGCTTCTCTATCAGCTCTCCTGGGAGTGAAGTACCCACAGGGATGAGGGAGAGACCCATCCCTGATTCTTCTGAGGGGCTGAACTGGCTGTGAGAGCTGTTCTGCTTCCCACAGGCTGCATGTGCCAAGGCAGGTTGGGCAGCAGAGCCTGCCCATGTTCTCTGAATGAAAAAACTCTTTTCCAGAGGAGAAACCGACGGGAGAATCCCTGCCAGGGCAGTGAGTCCCTGCAGGGTCCTGCCCGTGCCCGGCCCCGGCAGATGCCACATACATCACCCAGGTCACAGCCTGGCACTGGGGGACAACAACAAACATTCATTCAGTGCTGTCTCTCAGCCAGTTCCTCTGCCAGTGGCTCCACTTGCAGAAATGTGGACTCAGCTTCGCTCTGATCCTGATTTTTCTTCTCTGCAGGTTCAGAAGATCGCAAGTTCTGCATCCTTTACCTGGCAGAGGTGAGTGGTGCTGTTTTCCACTTCAACTTTCCAGTGAGAGCAGGACAGGTACTGACAGCTTTGATCCTTTCTTCTGGGGAAAGGAGCACTGAAAAAACTGATTTTAACTTCCCTTTAAATGAATTTGCCAGAAACCTTGAAAAGAAACATAATGGGTGTGGAATATATGAATAAGAAGCTGCTCAAAGGAGCTTGGGCAGCACGAGAACAGGTTTATTTTCCCCTTCTCCCTGTGGATATCACTTTTGTTTTCTCTTAGGATTCTTTACCCTGGGGGCAGATTTCTTTCCCAAATGTTTTGTCTTTATTTTTAGGCACCTTGCTTTTCTTGTCTTCAAACATCCAGGTTTGGAGCCCTCAAATAAAATAAGGAAGCCCAGTCTGAAAGACAGAATCATAGTTCTAAACCCACATGCAGCTAAGTGCTCTAACCAGATTTGTGCTCACTCAGATATTGGCACAGTCCCTTTTGTCAGCTCAAGGACTCTGCAAAATTGGTTCACACTGGACCTCCCTAGTCAATGAAGGCTGTGAGGGTTTTTTCCTTTTCCAGTGACTTTACTGTGTTCCTGCTTTCAAGGCCTTGTATTTTCTGAGGTGGAAAGGTGGGTCTGGGAAAGCTCCCCAGGGCACAGAGGAGAAAGGCAAACATTGCTCAGCAGCACGGTGGAATAATGAACCATTGTGAAAGTTGGGTGCAAATGCTCAGCATGGAAGTTGTTCACCTTGAGTGGCTGGAGCTGGGCCAGGGCACGACTCACTGCAGAATCCTCCACTCCTCTCTTGTTGCTTCCCTCCTGCTCCTTCCTTGTCTCCTCTGTTCTTTCCTGGGTGGCTGGGTGGGAGCTGAGCCTCCCCTCGGGGTTTGCTCAGTGCTGTCCCCAGGGCAATGTCACCCTGGGCTGGTGACAGCTGATCCTGGGCTCTGACTCAGCCAGGCTGTGCTGGGTGTTGGGATGTGGCTCTCCAGCGTTTTTCAGGCACTTGGAAAAATGCACTCAGAGCCTGGTATTTGATTTAGAAGCTTAGTGCCCCTAAGTAGAAGTGACCAGAAGAGATCTGGCTGTGTTTCTGAGATCTTGAGAGGTGAAGAGGTGTCTTTGTCGGGCTGTAATGAAGTGCTGGCTTTGTTCTGAGGGGCCTAATTGGCTGTGAGAGCTCTGCTGATGGAGATCCTGGCATCTGTTGTGGCTGGAGTGGAGTAGTTGGATAGAAAATGTGAGACTTTTGCTTTCATACCTCCTGTTCCCCCACAAACTTAGGACTTTCTCTGCTAGAAACTGTTCACCAAGTAGCTGAAATCTTTTAACAGAGATAGAAACAACACTTGCTGAGCATCAATTTTGTGCTAAGGACTGACATATTCCTTCCAGACTCTTCCTTCACCACGAAAACATTGACTGTTTTTGTATCACAGGCTCATAGATCAAGATATTGCCCCCCAGAGAGCACAACTCTTTTCTTTTAAGGTTTCTTGTGTGATGTAAAACCAGCTTTTTGGCAGTTTGATATTGTAGTACTTTTAGCACCCCAGAAAATACATTTACACTGCATTTCAGGCTTGCATGTAACTAAATCCTGTCAAGGAAAATCTTTACATAATGCATCAACGTATGCTGGGGTTTTGTCTTTTTTTAGTACAGTATGGTTGTACAATGGATTGGAGTGACTTTTCTAAATTATTAAATACAGCCCTAGGCAAGGCTGGCTTTTAAAATAAGTGGCAACATCCCTAAAAACACCTGGGAAAGAGACAGAGAGAAAAAAAAGTATTTCTGGACTGGCCACGCTGTGGGATTCTGCAAACCCTTGTTGTTCCTCCTGTCCTCCTGGGCTATTTTGGGGCAGGTCTCAGGTGGAGTGGGACTTCCCAGCCCATGGTGACCAGCAGTGTTGGACCCAAGGATGGGTGTTCATCCCCTGCTCTGGCCAGCCCAAGCTTTGAGGTGACAGGGACAGCAGCTTGGCAAGCAGGATGTGCCCCCTGCCACCCCTTCCCTCCCAGCCCCACAGCTGGTGGTCTGTCCTGAGCCAGAGGGACCACCTGGCTCCAAGGTGAAGGGACAGTAACCTTCCAGCTGTAGGTGCCACCAGGCTCTCCAGCAGTGGGAAATTCAGGTTTGAAAGGGGAACAGAGTGGGGGATGTGTCTGTGAGTCAGCACTGAGCCAGGGCAGGATGGGACTCTCCCACCAGACTTCTCTTCTGGGAAACAGTGACCTGCAGGTCACCTGCCCAGGAGCCACGTGGAGGCTGCAGGGGCTCCTGGGGATGGGCCAGGAGAGCAGAACCTCCCAGATGTGCAGCACAGGGCTTGTATGGCTCAGTGAATTGCCCCAGGTGGAGAGATGGCCTCTCCTGGAAGAATGGGATGTTCTGGGAGCCAGCCCGGGAGCATTCCAGCAGCTGATTCCTGCAGGGAAGCCAGGAAGAGCATTTCCTTCAGGTTGTCTCTCTTTTCTTCTTTGCATGCACATTTTGGCAGCAAATCTTTGTTTACAGGGATGTGAGGGTGTCACCAGGAGGCTGGGAGGGGATGGTCCCCTCAAAGGTGTCCCTGCAGGCTGCCTGCTCACAGAAACACTGCAGGGGCATGGGGAGGGTTTGGATGCCCCCCTGGCCTGGTGGCAGGGTGGGTTTGTGTGATATGGTGATTTGGGAGCCTGCTCTCAGATGAAGGCTGGGTTGGGACCCAGGGAAGTGGCACTTGCAGCACACACAGGGATGGGGAGGATCCCTGGGCCATCCCAGTACAGCTCTCCCCATCACCTGCAGATGTGGTGTCCCGTGGGTGCCACACTCTGCTTGTGGCAGCTTCTTCTGCCCTGGTGAAAAGCTCAACCTCCTTCCTGAGTGTAGGAACAGCCCTCTGCAAGAATGGATTCCCTGGAGAGGGGCTGGCTGTGCTCTGGGGACAGGGATTGCTCTGGAGAGGCGCTGGCTGTGCCCTGGGGACATAGAGAAGGGCTGGCTGTGCTCTGGGGACAGGGATTGCTCTGGAGAGGCGCTGGCTGTGCCCTGGGGACATAGAGAAGGGCTGGCTGTGCCCTGGTGACATGTTCAGGCCGCTGGGAATTGGGGTGAAGGTGGATCAGGACGCTCTGGCTGCCCAGCCCGTGACTGCTGCTGGCACTAGGAAGGGTGAGGATGGATAAGGACAGGCTGTGTGAGCTGTCAGGGATTTTTGGCCCCGTGTCACCCTGAGGGGTGTCTCCCCATCCTGCCCTGCTCCATCCCTGGCTCTGTGTGTGCCCTGTCCTGGCTCAGCCCTCGCTGCTGGTCCCCCTGGGCATTGCTGGGCTCAGGGGAGTTTGTGGTCACTCTCAGCTGGGCTCCTGTCGCCATGGGCTGGGCAGACACATCCATTGTGCTGCTCTGACGGGGCTGGGAGGTCGGAGGAAGCTCTTGAGCTGCTGTTTCTTGCCCACAAATCATCTGCAATGAACACTAATGTGTTTAGTGCTGCTGAGAGCTAAAAGGAGCCCACGGGGCTGGGCTGACACTGCCTCTGCTGCAGGAAAAGCTCTCTGCCGAAGCCTTGAGCTGCAGTCTCCTGCTATTTGCTCACCTTGAGCATTTCTGAGTAATGTTCTGACCCATAAGGTCACGAATTTGCATTTGGATCTGACACAGTGCAAAACGAAAGTATGTTCTAATACCTGTGAGTTGCTTAATTTATTATAAACAAGAGAGAAGATTCCAACCCTCAGGAAGTGTCACCAAAAAGCTACTGCTGGTCATCCTGTCTAATTGTGTGTAATAAATCACTGCAGAGTTTAAACCCTGGGCAGCTTGGTTATTTGCAGGCAGAGCTAGCAGGAGCTGCAGAGCCTGCTGTGGATTCCAGCACAAAGGGTGTTTGTTTTACAGACTCTCCAGGGTGTGAATTGCAGGGTTTGAGATCCTCAGTGCAGATGGACCTGATTCTGGGGGCACTTGGCATCCTGGAAAGGCTAAATGTAGAATGGGATTGGAAAGAATGGGAAAGCAGAGGGAGGCTCTGCACTGAGCTGCCCCCTTTGGGGGTTTTGTTCCTCCTGGTGGCTGAGGGACAGCTGTGATAGTGCCAGCACAGGTACGAGCCAGGATTTTGGAAGTGAAGGTGGCACTTTTTGATCTCAGGAATGCTGTGTGCACCTGGAACCACAGGATCCCAGAACAGCTGAGTTGCCAGGGCAGGGTCACCTGGAGCAGGTGCCACAGGAATGTGTCCAGGTGGGTTTGGGATGTCTCCAAACAGGGACACTCCACATTCTCCCTGGGCACCTGGTCCAGAGCTCTGCCACCCTCATGGAGAAAAGCTCTTCCTCATGTTGGGTGGAACTCCTTGTATTTTAGTTTATGGCCATTACAGCTCCTCTAATTTTTCTATTTCCCAGCTGATATGTTAAAAAGTTCTGCCAGTGCACTGAGACTTGGCCTGGGCATCGTTCCTTTCAGGATTTTAAATCCAAAGAGCACAGTTTGAAGTTGAACAGCCCCTGCCTGTGACAGCTTCTGGCTGATTTGAGCACTGCAGTCAGTGGAACTGACACAGGGTGCCCAGGGCAGCTGTGGCCTCATCCCTGGCAGTGCCCAAGGCCAGCCTGGATGGGGCTTGGAGCAACCTGAGATAGTGGAAGGTGTCCCTGAGATGAGCTTTAGGGTCCCTTCCAACCCAAACGAGTGTGGGATTCTGGATTCAATGTGGACCCACATTTCTGCACCCCACAGGATTTGGGGTGTGGGAGTTTTTCTGCATTTTCCCCATCCCACCCCATTCCCTGCAGGACACACAGACCTCGTGGGATGTGTAAAAGCTGTCAGAAGGAAATGTTTGCTGCCTGGTGGGAATGGGCAGCCTCACAGGGAGCCACGTGGAGCTGTGAGTGTGCTCCAGGGCTGCATTCACACCCTTCCCTGCTCCGGAAATATCCTGCTGAGAGGAAACTGCAGGTCAGGGGTTTAATGCATTGTTACAAGTGTTTGATTCGAGCCCAACATATTCAGACCAAATCGACTCAAAACCAAACAGCTCAGTAAGTTTTTCCTTTGAAAAGCACTGGCAAATTTGATCTTTATTTTCTTCTGGAAGTTTTCATCTGCAGACACCGGAATTTGTCTTGGGAAACTTCTCCAACAGAAAATCCTTCCAGTAGCAAATCCTTGTGCTGCTGTGGTGAGCAGAGCTCCAGAGCTGAGCAAATTGATTCTATGAATCTGTGCCTGAGCTGGCTTTGCCTTGGACATGCCCATCCTGACTGCACAGGAGAGCCTCTGGACAAGCGCCAGAGAAATGCCACTGTCCCCTACCTTGTCCCATCACAGAATCCCAGACTGGTTTGGGTTGGAAGGGACTCTAAAGAACTTGTTGTCCCACCCCTGCCATGGCCAGGATGCCACTCACTAGACCAGGGGTTGGACATTTGCAGGGATGGGGCAGCCTGGCTCTGTGTGGACACATCCCTGCACCAGAGGGTCTCCTGTGGCCCCTGTTCCTGTTCCCACCCTCAGCTGCTGCCAAGGGAATGCTTTGAACAAATGATTGATAGCAATGCTGCAGCCTGTGTGATGGGCTTCACTCCATCCATGGCCCAGCTTATTCCACAGGAGATTCACTTCCCAGAGTGTTCTCTGCTCCTGCTGGGAGCCAGCACTGCTCACTGAATGCCCTTTGGGATGTGGCACTGTCCCAAAGGGAGCAGTCAGGGACAGCTCAGATTCTGTCTCCAAACAGCAAATGTGAATGCTGGGAAAAGCAATTTACTGATGGCACAGAGGACAAGCCTCAGGGACACTCTGGCAGATTTTATACACCTGGGTAATTTTGGAGTTGGCTGTTCGGGACATGTCATCAGGAAAGTTTGCAAGGAGCATTTTGGGCACTGTCTTGGCACACCTAGAGGGCCCTTGGGCAGATGGTTTGGTGATGGGGAAGAGGGCAAAAGGGCAGGGCAGGGAGTGACATCAAACCTAGAAGTGAACAGCTGAGGGGAATTTGTTGAGTGAGAAGGGAGTGGAGATGAGCCTTTGTCTGGGAAATGGGCTGTGTGCTCTGTTGGAGTTTATCTCAATTTCCTCTCATTCACAACGGGACAAGAGATGGTGCTTGTCAGGTCTGTGGCTGTAATTGGTCCAATGGGCTTGTCCTGCACAGGGGGAAGGATCCCCTGGGCTGTGGGAGACAAGGCACTGCAGGCATGGATCAGACTCAGTATTTGGAGACTGCTTGTTCTCACCAGTTTTGTGACATGAGTGTTCTGAGAGAACAGAATTGTGTACCTCTGCCTTCCTTGCTTGTTCCCTGTCCTGTTCAGTGGAAGGGGGGGACTCCCTTTGCTCCTGGTGGCCAGGAGATGTTACCAGACAAAAAATCCTTTCCTGCTCTCTGACATTTCCATTGTTTCCTCTGTGGCTCATTTCTGGGATGCCTGAGAGGTTCCCCAAGCCTTGAGTCACTCAGTCCACGTGAGAGCTGGACACTGAGTCCCTCTGCCATGTCACACTCACAGCAGCAGCTTAACTCTTTCCTGAACCGAGCTTTCCATTTTCCTCCCTCCAAAGGCCACCAGCTCCCAGTCCCTGCACTTCTCTGGGTGGTGCTGAGCAGTCCAAGCTGCAGGTGCAGTGAGACAAGGTTAGAACAATAGAAAAGCTCCTTTGGAAAAGTCCCTCTGGAGGGTGCTGTGCACCCATTGCAGATTGCCCCAGATGCTGAGGTGTTCCTGAACTGCCCAACCCAGCATCCCCATGACAGCCCCAAATTGCAGCTGCAGTGGGGATGTCCCTCTGGTCCAGGCAGTCTCCTGGGATGTCCCTGGAGCTGGAGCACCCATGGCAGTGGCTCTGGAGTTGGTGGCCAGGCTGCTGCTCTGTGCAGACAGACCCTGGGCTTCACCTCCTCTGCTTGGGGGGTGACACCAGTAGCAGAAGCCCCAGGCTGGCATGACCCAGAGCCTGGGCACAGGGCAGCTCCTGGGCACTGCCAGCTCCCAGTTCAGTGCTCTGCAGCAGAGCAGGGGGTGCTGGTGTCCCAGCTGGAGGAACAGATAAACAGGGACACTCTGCTCTCCTGGTTTTGTGCATCTTTACACAGCTCAGCCTGAACCTGAGTGTTGAGATAACCAAAAGATGTGGGGCTTTTTCCCCCCCCAACTTGAATTCTGGGGTCACATTTCCCAGATGTCGGCAAAAAGATGAGTTGATATGGTGCAGTTACAGTGCTAGAGATATTTTAAAAAGGCCCAGGCAGCACGAGGTGATAATTTCAGAGGGCCCTGGGGCTGTTTGCACAGGCTGGAGCTCTCTGTCCATGCCAGGGAAGAGGCATGGAAAATTCTGGGAAAGCTCTGGGGTTGTGCTGGCACTGGCTGGGTAAGCTTGCTGTTGCTGGGGCCAGCTCTGAGCTGTTTTCCTCTTCCCTGAGAGGAAGGGATGTTTGCTGAGCAGGAAGGTGCTGCCCCTGCTCTGTTTGCCAGAGTGGTGTTTGCAGCAGGAGCTCTGTGCCTGGCTCCTCTCAGGGATTCCTGTGAAGGCTTTTACCTGATGAGCCACTTAAGGACAACTGCCTGGCCTGGGAAAAGAGCCCTGTGTCATCCCTGGCTGCTCCACAGAAGGTGGAAAAGGTTCTTCAGGCTGATTTTCCTCCTGGAGTTGTAACAGAACCATGGAATAACAGAATGGTTTGTCTTGGAAGGGACCTTAAATCTCATCTTGTTCCACCCTGCCATGGCCAGGATGTCACTCCCTGGACAGGTTGTTCAGAGTCCTGTCCAACCTGGCCTTGAACACTTGCAGGGATGTGGCATCCACCCCTCTGGGCATCCCCTAGATTGTGCCATCATCAGTGCTCCCAAACACAAGACCCACAGCAGAGCCACAGAGACTGCTGTTATCTCTATGCACATCCTCTCCTGCAGCACCCCTGCACCTTTTGGGCATCCCAGCTCTAGCAGAGCCCCTGCTGTTACTGCCAGAGCTTGTTTTATGGGCATCACCAGTGTGCCCAGCACTCCAGAGTCCACAGGAAGAGCCGTGGTCCCCCCACTCCCCCCAGCATGGGAGCAAACAGAAATTTCTCACCAGCCCTTGGTTGGTGGTGCATGAAGTCAGCAGTGGCCTGTGTTTTGTGCACAGGATATTCCCAGGGCTGGCTGTTTCTCCTGGGGAAGGTTTGCTCTGTGATTTGGAGCTATTGTAGTCTGGAGCAGTTTCCGAGGTACTTCCCCTCTGGGATCTCTGCTGCCTTTGGCCATGGCCCAACACCCGGAGCGTTGGAGGCCAGGGGCTGGCAGGGCTGGGCTGAGAGCCCTGTCCCCAAAGCACCCTGCCACCAATCCTGCAGAGAGGAGCCCAGGGAAGGAGCAGAGGTGCATCCCTGCATCTCTGGGAGGAGATTGCCCAGAGCAGCTGTGGCTGCCCCTGGATCCCTGGCAGTGCCCAAGGCCAGGCTGGACAGGGCTTGGAGCAGCCTGGGACAGTGGGAGGTCTGTGCCTGTGGCAGGGAGTGGCACTGGATGAACTTTCAGGTCTCTTCCACCCCAAACCAGTCTGGGATTCTGTGGCATGACCCCTCCCTCCCATGCTGGGAATGTGTCCCTCACACAGCCAGGGGAGATAGATGTGAGAGAACAGCCCTGGGCTCTGCTGGGCTCTGAGCTCAGGGCACCAGAGGTGTTAGACTGAGTCTGGCTCCTTATTCCTGTGGTTCTTCAGCTTTGCAGTGTCACACAGAGCCCTGCACAGGGGGATGTCTGCAGTCAGGGGCTCGGGTGTGTAGGGTCTGGGGGCTCCTCCTGTGATGCTGTCATTCCCTGGCTGCTGTGCTCATGATTTAGGAGCTACAGAGCCCACAGACCTCCTTTGTGGTGTCTGCATGGCCAGACCTCTACCTGGCTGCCGTGGGGTTGGGTCTCAGCCTGGGGGAGCTGTTCCCATGGAGCAGAAGGAACTTTTCCTGCAGATAATCCTTGGCTGCAGCAGGGCCTGTTTGGGGCTGGTGTTGCTCATTCTCTGCAATACCTGCTGTGTTTTCCTGCTCTCCCTTGGGCAGAATGGGGTGTCTCGTGCTGGTACTGCCCTGGAGCTGAGGGCTCACCAGTGGCTCCAGAGCCCAGCACACAGCACCTGCAATAACATGTTTGTCACTGGGGGAAGGCAGAAAGCCGCTGGCAGCCACTTCAGTCCCTGCCTTTATCTGGTGGCAAACGGCCCCTTCACGCCATCTGCATCCTCCTTTCCCAGCACTGAGATTAAACCCTGTTTTCTCTCTGTAAATATTGGCAGGCCCAGAGCAGCCTCCCTGAAGGAAAACAATAATGGGGAGGCAGTTCCCAGCTCATGGGGCAGCATGTGTAGGCACAGCTCCCTGTCCCCCTCCCCTGTGTGGGCAGCTCAGTGCCCAGCATGGACCAGGCTCCAGGGACACGAGTTTTATCCCAGATAACACCCAGCCCTTCATCTGGCTGCATCCCAAAGGACTTTGCCTGGGTTTGGAGGCAGCCATGGGTGCTCAGCCCCTGCGGGTTTGGCTTTCCCCAATCCAGGTGGAAGATTTTGGGAGCGCATGTTTATGGAAGAGGGAAAACCAGAGCTCTTTCCTTGGGAAATGTACATTGGAGAGGTTAAATGTCACTGTGGAGGAATAAAGTGATAATAAAATGTGTAGATATTGGATAAATGCAATTTTGGCTGCTCATGTCCCCCCTCGACCTTGCCCACAATACCTGGGACACACGTTGGGGTGGTTGCCTTTCCCTGATTTCTGCAGCAGAGGGAAATCTGCTCTGCTGGCTGTGATACTCCTGGCTGGCCGAGGTCAGGGAGCCTGCAGCAGCTGAGGGGGAGCAGGAGGGAGCACAGGGGCACTTTGCTCTCAGCAGCCAGCAGGAGCTGAGCATCGCTGTGTGCTAAATTCAATCAAAGAGATGGGCTGTAATTAAATCAGCGAGGGGCTCAGGGCAGGGCTAGGTGAGCTCTGTGTCTGTCACAGAGAGGGGACACAAGATGTCCTTGGAGTTGCTTTCAGCCTCGCTCCAGGGGAATCAGAGGAGCTTGGCAGGGCTGGGAGTGTGCAGCAGTTACAGCACTGGGGTGGGTCCACAGCTCCCCCCATGGCTTTGGGGCTCTGCTGAGTTCTTGCTTCATTCTCTTCTGACCTCAAATGTGGGGCAGGGAAATGCCAGCCTGGATTCCATCCCAGCAAATGGGTGCTCATCCTGTCCTCTGGAGATGATTGGGTGTCACAGTGGTCCAGCCTGGTGACCTGCTGGTGTGGGACTGGGAGAGACTGGGACATCCAGGATGGGAAAAACTCACTGTGACACTCCAGGGATGCTCAGAGCCCTGAATCCCAAACCTCTGCTCATTCTGATTGTGCTCAGGAAGCCTGAGAAGGAATTTTCAGTGTTTAAGCCTGTAAGAATAAGTGTGGGGATGTCCAGGCATAAGAAAGCTCAAATGTTCTCTTTCAGTCTCCTTGCAGGGGCAAAGGACTGAACCAGAGCCCTCTTTCCCAGGAGGTGATGTGGGAGCTTGGTTTATTTACCACTTTAGGGGATTTTGGATGAAACATGAATGAATTCCCATCCAATGCAAACAGTGATTTAAATGGTGTGACTAATGAGCATTTCCCCTTCTGCCTGTGTTATGTCTCTGAAGTCACAAAGCTGCAGGTTCTCTCTGACCTTTCTGGGAAAAAGCAGCTATTTGGAACCTGCCCTACTGGAAGGAAATTCTAGGGGGAAGGAAAAGGTCTTTTTTATGGCTCTTAGTGAACAACTCTTTTTTCTTTCTTTGCAGTTTGTCCTAAAGTTGTGCTTTTTTTTTTCCCATCTGGCCACTTAAGATGATCCAACCTTGGGCATTTTGGGACCCTTTATAAAGTGAAACGTGCAAAATCCCAGTAGGCAGCAGATGTTATAATGCTTAATTTTGAGCATGAGAGATAAGCAGTTGAAGGGCTGGGAGACAGCTGCCTAGAGAACTTGATCAGAAAGTTCCTTAAGTGAGTGAGATTTGACCCAAATTAAACCTGTCCAGGAGGGAGCAAAAGATGAGTGCAGGGAAGGGCACAAGAGGAGGTGAGTGCAGCTGGGATAACTTCCCATCATTTCTCTTAATTCCTTCCTTGCTGGATGTTGTTAACAGACAGTGTGTGACCAGAGCTGGAGCTTCATCCCCAAATTCATCCTGGTGTTAAATGAGGAGCGGGATGGGGAGGCTGCTCTGGAGTTTTATCCCCAAATTCATCCTGATGTGTGTTAAGTGAGGAGCAGGATGGGGATGCTGCTGTGGAGTTTTATACCCAAACTCGTCCAGGTGTTAAGTGAGGAGCAGGATGGGGAGGCTGCTCTGGAGCCTCCCTGAGCTCTTCCTCCCAGCCCCACCCAGCCCAAAGGCTCTTGTTCTCACCAGTTCATGCTCTGGTGCCTCATTAATGTTTGCATATGGCAAAGAGCAATTTCCACCCTGGGTTTTCACTGCAGTGGCACAGGGTGCAGGACTGCCTGCGCTCTGCCCCTGCTGTCCGTGCTGCTCATGGAAGCACACTCAGCTCCCCTGCACCACTCTCCCTGTCTCTGGAGGGAGCTGATTTCCAGCCTCTCTCACTCTCCTGTGCCCAGGGTGCAGGGCAGGGGTGTGAGCTCTCCCCTCCTCTGCTGTGCTGTGTGAGGAGCAAGGAGTTTGCAAACCCAGGCAGGGCCTGCGACACACAGCTAATGACCTTCTCCCTGCCTGTGTTTCCTTTACGTCAGAAGTCGGAGTGCTTATTAAGTTTGGAGGCTTACTCCCAGGAGCAGAAGAAGAGGATCTGCTGGTGTCTGGCTGAGAACATCACCAAGCAGCAACATCCGGCAGCAGCTCCTACGGAGAGCAAGGTAAGAGACCCACGCGGGAGCTGGAAATTCCTGCCTGGAGCGTGGCAGGCGCTGCTCGGTGATGCTCCTGCCAGGAGGGCTGTGCAGGAGGCGGTTTGTTTGCCAGGTGAGGAGTGAGTTTGTATTCAGGCACTGCTGGCTGCAGCTTCCTGCCCTGCCTGGGGCGCAGTGGCTGCATTTGCATCTGCTGGCTGGAGCTGAGGCAGCCTGGGCTGACACCTCCCAGCATCTGTATTTGGATATTTGGACAGCTGAGGCTCCACAATCCCGTGGCCAGCCTGCTCTGAGAGCTTGCCTCTGGGGCAGGACTGACAGCAGAGGGAGAGGCTCAAGCTGTCATC
The DNA here is from genome assembly GCA_009812075.1 of Sialia sialis. NCBI lineage: Eukaryota > Metazoa > Chordata > Aves > Passeriformes > Turdidae > Sialia > Sialia sialis. The sequence continues at coordinate 5,084,662 of VRYO01002223.1, forward strand.
TCTGGGTGCTGATGAAAAGGCTGAGGTCATGGGAGTAGTGGGGCAGAGATTTGCCCCTTCTGTGCACTTGGGTGGGCTCAGGTGTTTGATCCTGATCCCACAGATCAGCAAAAAGCACAGAGGGGTCGTTTGGGGAGTGCTGTTTTTCATGCCCAAAGGCAGCCCCAGCATTTTTCCCACACTAAGGAGCTCCAGCTTGGCTCGGGAGCGCTGGCTCAGCAGCTCTGGCAGAGAAATGCGTGTGTGGAGGGCTCTGAGGCTCTGCCACACACCCTGCCCTGTGTGGGTGTAGGGAACACCTTCATCCACTTCTTCTGGGGCTGGGGCTTCCCCACAGAGCTGTCTGGGACACTGGCAGTCTCTGCTGGCTCATGCTGTGTCCCGGGGCTCAGGTTTGGATTGTTGGTGAGTGACACTGCTCCGGGAGAAGAGAAGCCCCAGTGCTGTTTGAAAAGCTGTAAGTGCTGCAGACAGGATTCTGGGGTAAAACCCCCAGCTGTGTCCCTTGGCTGGTGCAGGGTGGTGCAGCAGCTCCTGTCCCCGTGTGGGTGCCTGGCAGGGCTGGCTCCAGGGCAGGGGCTCGTCCTTGGAGCCGCGGCACAGCCGGAGCCGGCGCTCACTGCCCGGTCCTGGAGCTGGGAGATGCGGCTGAGGCTCTGCAGCCTCCCAAACTGGGTCAGCACAAACATCTCCACAGGAGACAGAGCCTCCAGATTCCTTTTGCTGCACGTTTCAGGCGGACTAAAATAGCAACAGCAGCACAAAGCCTGAGAACCTCGTTACCAACCAAAGCTCCCAGCCTGTGAGCGGCCTTGGGCAGCTGAATCACAGAGGTGACAGCGCTCAGCCACGCTCCTGCTGTCCTGTGTGCATCCTGCCCCATGCCCAGCCATGGGGGCCCTGCTGGAATCCATGGGATGGGGCTGCTGCCAGGGCCTTGGCGTGGCTCTGTGCCCCTGAGTGTGATCCTGCCTTGGGCTGGGGATCATCCAGGGTGAAGCTGGGCAGGGACATTTCCAATACGAGTATCTCAAACGAGTCCTAAAAAGGGGCATCATGACAGGAGCTCTGGGCTGTTTGGGCTTTTGGGGCATGGTGTCCTCCCCAGCCCAGACTGTTTGTGGCAGGGCATGGGGCTGTGCTCAGAGCAGGGCTCTGGAGCATCTGCTCCCTGAGCTGTGGAAGGAGCCTGGCCACTGGACAGGTGAAAATGCACTCCAGAAGACATCACATCTCTTTCAAAGCCAAGAGGGTATTCTTTTGAGAGCCATTATGGGCTCTCCAAAGTCGTGGAAAAGGGAGTTTGTCTTGGCTTGCCAAAGCTGATGGAAATCCCACTGGTGGGGTCTGGGGCCAGGAGGAAGAAAAGGAAAATGACAGCAACTACCAGGCACTTTAAATTGAGTTTATAAGAGCTTCCCACCCCAGCAAGGTGTAAAGTGCCCAGGGTGCAATGTTAAAGCAAACCTGGTGTGAATGCAAGAAGGGGCAGGTGGGGAAGGAGATCCACAGGGGACAGGGGAGGGTGCTTGGGGCAGGGTGGGCACACAGGGCTGGGCAGGAGCCTGACCTGGGAGAGCTGCAGTTGGGGCTGTGTCCAGGCTGTTTTGCCAGGACAGACCTCTCTGGGGATGCCAGAACAGTGGGAGGCAGGAGCTGGGAAAATCAGCTGCTTCTTGCAAGGGAGTACTGATCCATTAGCTTGGCTCACCAGTCATTTGATACTAGGGCTATTTAGGGAAAAAACCCAGTGTCTGTGCTCTGTGAACAGACAAATTAAGCTGGAAATATCAGCCTGACCAGGAATCTGATTTGCAAAGCCTTCAAAACTGCTCCAGCTCAGCAAGAAGCAACTTGTTTTGCTGTGGCCAGAGTCTGGCCAAGGGGATGTGGGCTTTGCTGTGGGGTGGGCAGGAAGGGCCAGCACAGCCCTGGTGCCAGCAGAGCTGAGCCATGTGCCAGCTGTGTGCTGGAGCCAGGAAAAGGGACACTGTCCAAGCACAGAGCACTTCCTCAGGAGCCTCCATGGCTGCCACCAGTGGCAATCTTCAAGCTGTGCAGAGATCAGACAGATTTTTGAGGTTGAAAAACCTCCTATTTTTCGAGGCCCCCTGAGCTCTGCCTGGGTAGGGCAGCACTAAGGGCAGGAAGGTCCCTGTGGCTCAGGGACAAGCTCTGCAGAGCAGTCACTGCCTCTGGCAGTGTCCCCAGGGAGGATGGTGTCAGGCCAGGAGGATGTGCCCTGCAGGGTCTGCGTTGGCACTGCTGCTTTCAAACCTGGTTTTGGAACAGAGCTGTTGCTTTCTGGGGGGCCTGAGCAAATGCAGCATCTGCTTCTGGAGATGGAGGAAGAGAAATCCATGAGGGATCCAGCTGTGATAGTCCAGCCCTGCTCCCAGTGGGCTTTTCCTGCCAGAGTCAGTGCAGGAGGAGCTCTGGGGATAGCATGGCTGTTGTTGTGGTCCAGTTCTTTGTCCCCAGTGTTTGGGAGATGTGGTGCAAATGGGGCTCTGCTGCCACTGTAAGACTTGGCTGAACTTCCCTGAGCTGCAAAGCCACCCTGCCAGCTGCAGCAGCTCACAGGAATTACTCTGTGGGCATTTTCTCCATCTCTTGTCCTTGTGTCCAGGTCTGCTCTGGGATGCTGTGCCCTGCCCTGTGCCTGTGCTGAGCAAGCCCCTGTAAAACACATCCCCAGCTTGGAGCAAGCCCTCTCCAACGGAGCCTGGAGGCTGGCTGGGAACCACAGCCATGGCAGTGTGGTTCTAGCAGAGCAGCTTTGTGCATTAACTGAGTTAACCCTGGGTTGGATGCTGACCATCGTGCTGGGCTATCCTCAAATTGCTGCACCAGCTTAGGATAATCCAGCCTGACTGAAGAGAGGGCAAGCTGCAGAGCAGGGGCAGGGCAAGGCACAGGGGCTGGAGCTGCTCCAGCTGGTTTGGCTGCCAGGGAAAAGATCCACAGCCCAAGCCCTGTGTGAAAAGGACCTGCTGCCACCATCTGATTCTCACTGCTTGTTTCTTTGTGTCTTCCACACTCAGAACGGCTGATTACTCTTCCCTTCGGGCTCCGTGACCTGAGATTACCTCGGAGATGATGGCTGGCTGTATCTGAAAGATGCAGATTTTCCTTAAGCTAAATAATTATGGACACTCTGTGGCGTGGACTTTGGGAGTCCAGGACGGGTGCTCCCCTTGTTTCCCGAGGGAGGTGGTGGATGCTCAGCACGTTGGCAGCCCTGGCTGAGAGCAGGCGTGGATGACCCCGGCCCTTCCTGGCAGCGCTGGCTCCGGTGCTGGGAATGAGCGGCCGGGGGGGACTGGCCGGCCCCTTCCTGGCCTCCCTCTGCTCAGGAAGGGCAGGGCTGTTTCTCTCACTTATTTACAACGTGCTTGACAAGTGCGAGTAAATGAGCTGTCAGCAAAAGCAAACAGTGTGTGATGGAGGGCTGATTGAAACCAGGGCCGGTGGGGCGGGAGGGACAGCCCTGCTCCCCCAGCACCTGCAGGGACTGCTCAGTGTGGGTCACCCCTCTCCTGTCCCATCCCCTGCCTCCTCTTCCTCATCCCGAGCACCCTCGGCACCCACCCTGCTGTCTCTCCACATTCCCTGCTCCTTGGCAGCCCCCTGCCCCAGCAACTCCCCCCTCCTTACACGGGGACATCTCCCTGGCCTTCCTTGCACAGTCCAGCACCAGGCACTGGGGTGGATGTCACCAGCACTTGGGGACAAGGCTGTGGACAGCCCCATTCCCCCCTGTGTCTCTGAGCAGGTGCTTCACTCACAGCAGTTTAGTCAGAGTGTGATCAGCTATTCAATGGGGAAAGATGGGAGGACTTTGTACCTTCCTATTTTGTTTTTGGCCAAGTCTTTCCATTTTGGGTTGGGAACCTGCTGCCCCAGCTGTGCCAGCTGTGCTCCAGAGGGTTCTGCTTATCTGCTGCTGTGGGGCAGGACATGGCCAAGGGTGCAGGAAACCTGGATTTTCACCACAGCCTTTCCCTCCACAATACCAACACGAGACAGGGCAGGGCTGAGCACATCACTGCAGCACCTGGAGGGGCAACCTGAACCTGCCACACCCTCCAGGCACCGAATTGTGCTGTCAGGGGGCTCAAATAGGGGAGAAACCTTGAGGGTGATTCTGCCCCAATGAGGGTTAAAGCATCAGCTGGCAGGACGTGCAGCTAGGTCACAAAATCAAAAGAAAATCTTGTTCCACGTCAGGGAACTCAGCCCTGGGCAGAGAAAACTCATTACTAAGGACAGCCAAAGACTCCATGGATTTGTGAGGCTGTGGGACCAGAGATGCTTTTCCTCTCTGAGCCAGGCTCTGGTTCAGCTCTGCATAAAAATCTGGAGGAAGCTGTCCCTCCTTGTACCGAGTCATGGAACACACTGGGTTGGGTTGGAAAGAATCTTTAAAATCATCCCATTCCTCCCCTCTGCCATGGGCAGGGACACCTTCCACTGTCCCAGGCTGCTCCAAGCCCCATCCAGCCTAGTCTTGGACACTTCCAGGGATCCAGGAGCAGCCACAGCTCTCTGGGCACCCTGTGCCAGGGCCTCACCCCCTCTGTAGTAAAGGTCTTCTTCCTAATATCTGACCTAACCCTGCCTTCAATTTAAGGCCATTCCCCTTTGTCCTGTCACTTCAGGCCCTTGTCCAAAGTCTCCCTCTCCAGCTTTCCTGGAACCCCTTTAAACACTGGCAGGGGCTCCAAGTTCTCCCAGAACTTCCCTTCTCCAGGCTGAACAGTTGTACATCAGTTGGCTTCACGCCTTCATTGCAAAGACAGGTCCCAAGGCCCAGGGAGCTGGATGTGCCTGTGGGGCTGGCCTGGGGTACTGACCTGTCTATCACCTCTCCTGAACCCTGGGTCACTGAACCCTGGCTCCCCTGGCCTCGCTGCCCAGTCCCGAGGCTCTTGGTGCTGTTCCTGGTGGCTCCAGGGGCTCCCAGCTGGCTCCCAGTGCCCGAGGCACAGGCAGGAGGTGTGGAGCAGATGGACCACAGCTGCCCTGGGTTTGTTTGTTTAGCTGGGCTCTGAAGCCATTAGCAGAGCAGAGCTCCAACAAACAGGGCTCCATTTATCTGGGAGATGTTCTCCCAGTGTCCCAGTGAGCCTGCATCCTCTCACCCCTGCTCCCTGCATCCCCTCACCCTCGCCTCAGCAGGAAGGCTCGGGGCTGGAGCCGGGCATGAGCAGCTGCCAACACTTCCATCATGGCCAGTGGCAGTTCTAAACCCTGCAAGGGCTGTTCCTGGCCAATCCCCAGAAGGGCTGGTAAGAGGGAGAGTGCCGGCAGGAGCGGCGCCGGCAGCCGGGAGGGTGCTGAGCTGAGCGATGTGAGATCATTTGCACAGGGTGGTCAGAGGCACAGGCTGAGTGCTCTGAGCCAGCGCTGCTGTGATTTAATGAAGGTGCTGGAAGTGTTTTGTTGCAGCCTCCCAGGCTGGAGCAGGGCTCCTGTGCCCAAACACCTCCTGCTCGGGTGGCTGCTCCTTCTCTTCCCTCCAAGCATGGCAGGGCAGTGTGAGCATGTGGCTGAGCAGCCTCTGAAGTCAAGTTCAAGTAACTCCTTGCAAAAGTTACCCAAACCCTGATATCTCTGCAGAGTCAAAGGATCTATTCAAAATTCCGGATGTCTTTAGTGCTGATGCCCAGAGTGGTGTGAAACTGGTAGGCACAGCTTCATCCTGCCCCCATGGCACCTGGCCCTCCATGAGGCTTGGTGTCCTGCCCTGGAACGAGCACCTTCCTGATGCAGCAGCAGCACCACTGCAGCAGGGCTGTGTGGCTTTGGAGCCACCAGTGTTGGGTTTGGGACCATTTGGGATTCCTCCCTCCTGTGTGTGGCTCTGTTGGAGGCAGTCACAGCAGAACTGCTATGCCAGGTCCCAGTGATCTCTGCTGGCAGGAACAACTTCCAGCACCAGCCTCCTGTGTAAGTGGTGTTGGGGTGTCCTTCCCAGTGCATCTGCAGTGGCTGAATGCATTAGGCCCTGGTTGTCACCTCCCTCATCCTGTCCAAGAGACAGAGCTCTGCCCCTGCCCATAATGCTGCAGAAATTCCCCTGCTGAGCAGCACTGAAAGGAAAGGGTGCTGAGGGATGTGGGCTGAATGGCAGTGACAGGATCCTTCCTCCCCCTTTCCTACTACTCTGGATTTTTACTGCTAGGGATATTTATGGCCCAGACATCATCTCACAGCTCTGGGTCCCCTGGCACTGGCCCTGCAGTGATGAGGCTGCAGACAGGAGCTGGAGCCCGGCTCAGGAGCTGTGTCCCCATCACAGTGGGCACGGAGCAGTGGGAGTGGGCAGGTGTGGGGGGTGGCTGGTTCATTCCTCACTGAGAGGAGCCAGGACCCTCGGGCTGGGGGTGCTCTGAGTCTCAGGGACACCCAGGTACCCCTGGTGTGGTGACATCCCACAGACCTGCAGCCAGCCAGGTGGCCAAGAGAGGGAACAGGCACAAACCCCGCCAGGCCCAGCTCCCTTCAGCAGTGCAGGCAGGATGGGAACTGAGCACACCCTGTCCGTGGTGACAACATGTAGCTGAGCTCAGCTCTGTCTCCAGTGAGACCAGGGAGCTTCCTGTGCCCCTTCAGTGCCAAATTTCCTGTGCCACTGCAAAGCTGTGGCTACCTTTGAGGCAGAGGAGGCAGTACAGGTTTTCTGCTCCATCCCAGGAGCATTCACATTGCCCAAAGTCTGTTCTGGAGGAGAGCTGAGCACAGAATGTCACTGCGGCAGTGAGGACCCGTCAGTGACTGGTTGCTGTGGGGCAGATAAAACCAGCACATGTCTGAGAGTGGCTGTGCACACACCCCTCACTGTGCTCTCTCTCTGGATCCATCAGGACAAGTGTCTCTGTCAGTGAAGTGTAATCCCAGCAGGAGAAATACCCAGCCAAGGCACTCGGGTCCCCAGCCATCGGGGGTGTCGCGAGAGGGCCCTGGCCTTGCAGGAGAAGAGGAGGGGCAGATGGTCATGCGTGGGTTGTCCCCTGGATGGACACCATCCACCATCCTGCCTGTTTATTCTCCCTGTCCCTGCCCATTAGGGTCGAGCTGCTCACAGAGGCTGAGATGCAAAGGGCAGAGTGCCCCATTGCAGAGCATCCCACACCTCAGAGCTGTCACTTTGCCACAGAAATATTTGAGGGAGAAAACCCCACGAACAGCGAGCTTGCAGCAGAATTTCCTTAAGCAGGAAGCACGGGGATCGGGGATCGGTGTGGCTCGGGGGCAGGACAGGCGGAAGGGGAGCTCTGCGGCTCGCAGGGTGATGCACGGCCCTTGCTCAGGGCACAGCGGCCGTGCGCCGCTGTCAGCAGGTAACAGCACCTCCAGGGAGAGCCGGCACAGCCAGAAATAGCACGAGGGGCACGAGGGAGCCGTGTCTGGGAGAGGCTGGGGCGGTTTCAGCCGCCGCTTGACACGGCCATTAATAACAGCGGGGGCAGAGCCGGAGCGCTGCGCCAGCCCAGCCGAGCGCTGCCGCGGGCACATGGCGGGGCCGGGGCTGCCGGAGGAGATGCTGCTCGCTCGGCCCGGGGGATGCAGCTGAGAGCCCGCATTTGGTAGGTTCTACGAGCCAGGATTGCAGCCTGAGGGCCGCACCCTCGGCTGGGCAGGACCCGCGGCACAGGGCGTCAGGAGCGCGGATGTCCTTGGGGATCCGAGGCACCGGCTCCGCTCCCTGCCCTGCTCTCTCCTGGGGAACCTGTGGCTCCTGCGCAGATCATTTGCCACCAGACTGGGCTTGAGGGTTGGTAAGGTGCATCCAGGAGGAGCGAAGGGGCATTTGTAGCACGAGGGTGTTTTGAGGTTCCCTTTCATGGCTGTGCCATCTGCACCGGCTGCCTCTTGCTGTGGGATCAGCATTGCAGTGTGCCCACAATGTGGACTTTCTGCTCCAGGACTTTTGCAGCCTTTTGGATACCGACCCTAGATTGGCACTGGGGACCAACCAGCCTGTTCAGCCGGGAATTGTAGCCGTGGCACGCTCGGAGTCTCGCTGGGGATTTAAGGCATGGATGGGATGGGTTGGGGTCCGGAGCTGCGGCGATGCCGAGTCCCTGGTGGGGATGTGGGGAGGGAGGGTTGGTCCCGGGCTGGTGGCTGCCACCTTCAGCAGGTGGTGACACCGAGATGCGGGTGCAAGCTGAGCCTGCAGCTCCTCTCTGCTGCCCTCGGGTCAGCGTCGGCTCCGCTTCCCGCTGAGCTGGGGGAGCGGCGCAGGGCTGGGGCAGGGAATTCCCCCTGGGAATGCAGGGATGGGGAATGAATGGGATTTGTGCAAGGACCACTGGATCTTCCGTGCTTCCTCCCCCGAGGAGATCTTCCTCTGCCAGGGCTGAGGCAGCCCACGGGCAGGTTTTGAGGGGTACAAACATTGCCCCCCAGTCTCCCATCTGTACATCCAGCCTCACTGCCCTGCCCCAGGCGCTGCTGTTGGGGTTGATACACCCGCGCTGCTTTGGCTGTTACACTAATTGCTCGGGATCAATTATTCATTGTGCACTAATGAAGCAGAGAGAGGGTGAAAACTCGGCTGTGCAGCGAGCCCCAGGCTCTGGCTGGCCTCGCAGAGGGTGAGGAGGAGAGCTCAGGGAACCTCACGAGCACTTTCACAATGACTCCCACAAAGATTTTCTCAAGTTTTGGTAGTTCTGCTTTTCTGTCTTTGCTTGCTTCCCCTCAGCCCCATGCTGTGCATTAGATGCTGTTCCTTGTAGTCATGAGCTTCCTTGGTTCTTAGTTGTCACTTTTAAAATCCTGAGGTGCTCAACAGTGTTTCACAGTGAGAAGTTTCTGGTCTGTGGATCTGGGCACAGTTCATCCTACACTAAGAACTGAAATTTTAAAATACTTTCCTTCTGCTTTTGGAAAGATCTACTTTGGAAAGGTTGCTGATTCCCTGGATGATGCAGGGGCTCTTTTCCTGGCAATCTATTTGATGTGGGATGGGATGTTTCCTCCAGCACAGGGAACCCACTGCTGTCTGCATCTCTCCCAAAATAACCCTGGAGAGAGAGTTGGTCTCATTCTCATAGAGTGAAATACTTTTGGGGACAGGTGAGGCACCTTGGTCCTTTGAAGGGCAGCAGGAGCCAGAGAGGTTCCCCATGGGACACACAGAGGATGGAGCTGCCATGGCTGGGGACAGCCACAAGATTGGCTTTTTCTGCTGTCCCAGCAGCTCTGTCCACTCCTCCTGGGTGAGGGCACAGCTGGAGCAGCACATCCCTTGCTCTGCTGCTCACATTGATGTCCAACAGCCTGCAGGGACTTCCTTGCTTTTCCCAATCCCTGGTTTTGGCTGAGGAGGTGCCTGTGTTCAGTGTTCAGAGCAGCTCTCTGAGCTGTGTTTTGCCTTCTCTTCCTCAGCATCACCACAAAAGAAAGAGAAAACCTGAGCATCCCCATCAGGAGCCAGGAAAAGCTCAATTAAATGTCCCTGTGGCCAGGCATTCCTTGAGCCACAGTGCTCCATGACTGAGAGGAGCAGAGACTTTGAAATGAGAAGCTGAGATCTTAAACAAAAAAATCCCTGCCCTCCCCTTGCTGGGGATTCCTGGGAATGCCACACATGCTGACACTTCTGGCAGCAGGAGAGCTTGCAGCACCAGGCAAGGGCAGGGCAGGCTGCAGCTCTCAGCTGTGCTGCCTCCATGGCTGGGTTTTCCCAGCTGGAAGCCACAGCTGTGGGCCACCAGCAAGGCCACATTATTTAAAGACATGCTGGAGAAGTTGAGGTTGTGCTGACGCTTGTTGAAATTTTCTCTGCTGCTGAACTGGAACTGGATGTGAGCAGCAACTGAGGAAAACCTACTTGAGGTACAGACCAAGGAGCAGAGGGTTTGCAGTTCGTCTGCCCTGTTTGGTTTCAATAAAATTTAAAAAACTTGAAAAAACTTGTTTTTTGAGATAGTGAGTGATGTTTGAAGGCAAAGAGAACCCAGTGAGTGGGTAACAGGTACAAGGCTGGAGGATGCTGGAGCAGGCAGGGCAGTGTTGGCTTTTTTTTGGAGTGTGTTAATATTTGTTCAATGAGGAGATCATTCTTCGGAAGTCTGTTGCTGTTGCTCTGGTCTCAGACCTGTCATCCTCCTTCCCTAAAATGACCCCAGAGAGCCATCCTGGGCTTTGGAGGCAGCTCTTGCTTCTGCTCTCTCTTCCGTTTCTCAGGAAATGCTGCTTAGCCTCTCAGTCTGAGATAGAAACTGGAAGAGTGAAGTGTGAGGTCCTTCAGGGAGGATGGAGTAAATCCCCTTGATGTTCCTGGATGCAGGCAGGGAAACACAGATGCTGGGAATGGCAAAATCAATTTGTTGAGTGCAGGGGAAGATGCAGGTGGTAAAAAAAGGGAAATCTGCACATGGAGATCAAGGACACCCAGATGCTGATGAGACCAAGGCATTGAGAATGGAGAAATCCAGATGTTGGCTGCTGGCTCCTGAGCTGGTGCTTCAGTGGGAACATGGAATTCTTTGGGTGAGGCTGTGAGGGGGAAGGACAGCACCTCCCTCAGACAGCACCAGCACTGTCTCCTCCAGCTGCCCCTTGGCCACATGAAGTGGTGAGAAGGTGTCAGCCCCCTTGGTACTAGAAAGCTCAAAAGCTCCAGGGAGAGCTCAGAGTCCTTGTGCCCCAGAGCCTAAAGGGGCTCCAGGAGAGCTGGAGAGGAACTGGGGACAAGGGATGGAGGGACAGGACACAGGGAATGGCTTCTCACTGCCAGAGGGCAGGGATGGATGGGATATTGGGCAGGAATTGTTCCCTGCAGGGTGGGCAGGGCTGGCACAGGATGCCCAGAGCAGCTGTGGCTGCCCCTGGATCCCTGGCAGTGTCCAAATCCAGGTTGACCAGAGCAACCTGGGATAGTGGAGCCCATGGAAGGGGGTGGGATAAGATGAGCTTTAGGTCCCTTCCAACCCAAACCATCCTGTGAGTCTATGAAACCTGGTCCCATTCCCATCCTTGAGGTCCCAAGTCACCTTTGGGCAGCAAGGTGGCCTTGGCTTTTTGCTGGTGAAGTCCCTGGTGTGTCCAGGCAGGAGCAGGTCTGTGGGCTGGCAGTGAAGGCATTGCTGCCTCTCCTCCCCTGTCTCTCCCCAGCCCAGGTGATGCTGAGCAGAGCTCAGCCCTGTGCAGACAGGGTTTCACAGCCCTGGTGATGCTCTCAGCCTGAGATAGAACCAACCCTCACTCGTGGTGAGGCTGCTGCTCATCCCCTCCATGCCAGAGAAGAGCAGCAGAGGCTCTGATTGAATTAGTGCAAGAATTTAATTTAATCCCCAAATGTCTCTCATTTTAAAGGAGCCTGCTTATTTCCTTCTAGGACCTTATCAGATGCAGGCACCCAGCAATGTGAGCAGCAGGACTGGGCAGATAGGCACTGCTGGGGGGAGGGCTTTGTGGGGATGGACTCGAGAGCTGTGTGGGTTTTTCCTCTAATTATTTCATGAGATAATGATGACAGTGATTGCAAGACAAATAAAACATCAGCATCAGTGAGGCACACGCTGGTGCAAATAGTAGCCTGGTATGGCAGGGCTGGGAAATTCCCTTCCTACAAGCAATTACTGTGTGGGAGAAGTGCCCCAAGGATGGGGTGAAAGGAGCATTTGCTTTGTGCCTGCCACCAAATCCAGCTGTTTCATGGATGGGGCAATATCATGAAGGGACCAAGCACATTGTGGTCTCTGAATTTTTCTCTTCAGACTCATTGGGGGAGTTCAGGTGATGCTGAATTGCTGCTGGGGCGAGCCAGGCTGAGTGGGGCAGAGCTGGTGCTCTCTGTGCTTCAGGTGTCACAGGGACACTTTGGATGTGATAAACCAGGACAGGGCACAGCTGGACACATGGGGCCTCCTGCCCAGCTGAGCTCCAGCATTTCCCTGGAAACCTGCCCAGCACTTTGCCCCCTGAGTTCAGGCAGGTGCTGCTGGGTGGTGTCTGTGCTGTCCCCCCTGTACATCCCCAGGGTGTTTCCTGGAGGTGGCAGCGGCTTTTGCAGCTGAACATCTGCACACAGCTGCCTGGAGATGTCCAGAGGTGGTTATCACCTCTGTGCTCTGTGGATGAGGGGTGTCCAGCAGCAGGGTGGCTCTCCCAGGGCTGCTGTCACAGGGGATACAGCCTCTGTCCCCTCTCTGAGTGCCTCCTCCCAGTGGGATGTGAGGATGGATGGGTTGACTCCTGGGCTACTGCCCTTTCTGAAGCTGAAGTCAATTTATACAGAGGGAGTGTCTTTGTTAACTCCAGCTTTCTGGTTGTCAATAGGTTTGTGAAAATGCTTGGATCTCAGCTGGTGATACAGTGACATCTTTTCTGGGTGACTTGCTAGCTGGGGATGGTCATGTGGAATAGCCCCTGCCCCCGGATCTGTGTAGGAGGGAATTGCTTTCTCTCCTTTGGTCTTTTTTTTCCTGCTTGGTTGGTTTTGCCCCTTTAACTTAGACAGAAAAATCAGGACCCTACTCTGACAGGGGAAGTCTCATCACAGGCTCCCACTGCTCACAAAAACAGCCTTGGAGGTTTTTTCCCTTGGGCTTTTCCCTATGAAAGGACAGCTTGCTCAGGACTTCCCTAGCTTCAAATAAACTTGGAAAAACCACCCCCAAATGCTTAAAACCCCGACAGGGACTGGCAGGAGTGTGTGTAGTGGTAGTGTCGTGGTTTTGTAGGGCTTTCCCAGAGCTGGGGCAATCCAGGGATGGGCAGAGCCCGGCAATTCCCTCTGGGATTTGATAACGCTGTGCAGGAGGGGCCAGAGCTGCTGGATGAGCTGCTGGGTTTCTCTGCAGCCCTTGGGGGAAATCCCTGCAGGGCAGCAGCTCCCGAAGGACGAGCAGCCATCCGGGTGAGGATGCTGTTGGGGCTCTGCCTCTGCAGCTGGAGCCAAGCCGGCACCCTGGGATTCCTCAAAATCCCTGGGATTCCTCAAAATCTCTGGGATTCCTCAAAAGCCACCGGTGCTGCTGGGTGCTGGAAGGAAGAGCTGAGTGCCACTCCCGCTCCTGCCAGCTGGGGAAACTTGCAGTTCCAGGGCTCAGGAGCAGGACTGGGTGATGACAGAGCAATGAGTGACCTGGCATCACCTGGGGACATGGGGACAATACTATCCCACCCCTCCAGAGCACTGTTAGAGTTGTACAAATCGGTGCCAGCCTTGTAGGTGGGGTGTGAGGAGGTGAAAGGCTCCCCAGGAAGGTGGCTAGAGAGATTTGGGGTACTTCTGCTTTGATCTCTCTTTATCTTCTCTGGCAGATGCTGGAGACGGACGCCGAGAAGCCGGGGCAGATGCACTCGGAGGATGGGAAGGCAGCAATGGGTGCTCCTCCAGCTGCCAAAGCAGCGGCTCTGGCCGAGCCCTGGGATGCTCTGGGGGCCACCCAGGCTCCTCCCCTGGTGGAAAAGCAGCCGGTGGCCACCGCAAAGAGAGAGGAGCAGCCCAGCTCCCTGCCAACCTTCGTCATCCCCGAGCTGCGGCTCGACAGCACCTTCAGCCAGAGCGCGGCGGGCACAGCGGGCAGCGCGACGGATGAGGAGGAGGATGAGGAGGAAGATGAGGACGAGGAGGACGAAGAGGAGGAGGAAGACAGCGACGAGCAGTACCTGGACAGGAACGAGCTGAAGCGCAGCAGCATGATAGAGACGTCGGGTGGGCAGCCCGGCTACACCCTGAGCGTGCAGGGCTCCCTGCGGCGCCGCACCCACAGCGAGGGCAGCCTCCTGCAGGAGGCCAAGGGCCACTGCTTCACCTCCGACACCACCCTCAACTGCTCTGACAGCCAGGACACCGCCACACACTGGGCACTGCCCTCCCCCAGGACCCTCAAGAAAGAGCTAGTCAAAAACGGCGGCTCCTTCCATCAGCTCACGCTGCTCTTCTCGGGCCACAGGAAGGTACGTGAGCCAGCTGGCCCTGCTGGTAAGAGAGCTCCTGGGGTGGAGGTGTCCTGGTACGTGGCCCCTGTCTCCATGACCATGGCAGAGCTGCCTTCTGAGCGGCCAGGAGGGTCCCTGTCCCTGCAGCCAGCTCTGGGAGGTGCTTAGCTCGGGGCGTGTCACCGCAGCAGCTGCTGGGGCCATGGACCATTCCCAGTGCTGCATCCACACCCTGCAGGTCCCATGGCCCGGGCAGCTGCTGTCTGCTGGGACTGGAGCTGGCAGGGGTGCACCTGAAATCTGTGCTTGCACAGCACTGCTCCCAGCAGCAGAAGGGAGAATCCCCGGTGACAGTCCCCAGTGTGCAGGGAGTGCCAGCAGCAGTGTGACCCTCTGCCCCCACCGGCCTTCTGCAGGGCTGTGGGGGTCCATCATGAAAAAGCTGTGGTCAGCAGTGATGTGTGACCTCACCATGCAGGAGGAGCAGCAGAGGCTGTGCCAAGGGAGCTCTGCCCAGGGCTGCACTGGCCTGTGCAATCCCAGGGGTCTGGAGTGCTCCCTGAGCCCCCAGAGCAGAGCTGGCCCTGGCTGCATTGGTGCAGGAAATGAGGTGCCAGTGCAGAGATCATTCATGGGAAGTGCTGCTGTTCCCATTCTGCCCAGGTGGCACTGAAAGGGTGCTGAGAGTGGCTCCCCTCTGCTCTGCCCCACCAAGCCCCCACCAGCTCCATCTCGGCCTCAGCTCTGGGTGCTCTTTGGGGCTCTGGGTGCTCTTTGGGGCACTGGTGCTCAGTACAGGACTGCAGTCCATTGCTCAGGGTCATGTTCCCAGCTCAGGACCTCATTTCACAGCTCAGGACTATGACCTGTTGCTTGGGACCTTGCAGAGCCACATTCTGCTCCAGAGCAATGGGCTCCCTGGCAGGAGAGGTTGCTGCAGGCCCTGGGGTTAAACCCATGCTAGGGTTAAACCTGTGCTGGGTTAACTTTCTTCCTGTCACTCTGATGCTGTTTCCTGAAGGAATTTTGGGCTCAGAGTCCCTGACCAGCTGGTAAGAGCCTTTCCCGGGGTTACAGACTGCTGGGATGGGGCTGCTGCCCGCGAGGGAGTCCAAACTCTCTTTGGAGACTGATGTCAACAATTGTGCGGGGAGGAGATGGGGCGTTCAGACCCGCCCTATCCCGAATAAAGAAAAGCCACCCTTGTGTCAGGGACACGGTCGCTGCCTGTCGCATGTGCGAGGGAGGCGGTGACAGCGTCAGCGCCGGCTGAGAGTCCGTGAGCGGTGCTGCGAGCAGCGCCCTGAAGGAAAGCTTACAGTGCCGCTGTGTGTGCAGCCCCGAGCCTGCAGCCCTGCAGCCCTGCAGTGCAGCCCTGCAGCCCTGCAGCCCTGCAGTGCAGCCCTGCAGCCCTGCAGCCCTGCCCGAGCCGGGCGCGCTATGTGTCCCTGCCGGGCACCCCGGATCCTGCTCCACCCTGTCCCGGGGAGCCGCTCCCTGCGCATCCTGCTCTCATCTGGGTGGATGTTTTCCCGCAGGGGTGAACGGAGCTCCTCCTGCGTGTAACTCTTTTGCTGCACATTAGACTGGGATTTTTGGGCAGGGGTTGGGCAGCCTGTGCCGGTGGGGAGGGCAGTGTGGTGGCTGCACCTCCTGCAGCTCCCAATTGCAAGCCTGCAGCAGCTCTGGCTGCCTGGAGCCTAAATCCCTGCCCATATCTTCTCCCTGTTCCTACTGCCTTGTTCCCTGCTCACATCACTCTGCTCCCACTGCCTCGTTCCCATTCCCTGTCCCCCCTTCTCTGTTCCCACTGCCCAATTCCCACTGCCCTGTTCCAATTCCCCTGTCCCCATTGCCCTGATACCCTTGCCTCACTCCCACTGCTCCCATTGTCCTGATCCTCTTGCCCTGTCTCTCCAGCTGCCTCTGGAGGGTGTGAAGCACTCAGGGAAGCCACAGAGGCTGAGCCACTGTGGGATTGGGCTGCACTTTGGAAACACTTTTATTGGTCTGTGCCTTTGAATAGTTCAATGAAGCCTCTGAGCTTTTTGGAGCAGGACACTGATGCACAATTCCCATGTGGAATTCCCCCACCAAGCCGTCAAGCACTGGCAACACCTGCACCCGGCGGCCTCGGCTGCAGGGCCATCACATCCATCAAGGTTCTTGGTTATTTTCCCATCTGGGAGTGTTCCAGAGGGGCTCATTCCCTTTTTTAACACCATCGTGCCCGGTGTGCCTCCCCGTTCCCCCCTTCCTGCGGTGGCACTGGGAGATGGTTGTTTTATTGGGCATTGTGGGGAGCGCTGGGACTCCTCGGGAGAGCTCTGCTGCTGCCTTTTGTCCCCGAGCACGGAGCCTCTCCGGACAATGGCAGGAAGCCCCGGCCAGCCCGTCTGCCGGGGCCGGAGCGGCCCGGGGAAGGTGCTCGGCGAGGGCCGCATTGTTCGGGACCGATAAACTCCGGAAACCCGGGCGCAGAATGGAAGGAAGTGTCCGAAAGCTCGGGCCCGGGGCTGTGGGGCTGAGCACAGGATTCCCACGACCCGACCGCCGGGTGATGATCCTGGAAAGCGCCTGGCAGCCCCGGGAGCACGGGATGAGCTGGCAGGGTCTGGATGGGCTGGATGCGGGGCGGGATGCAGGGCTGGCTGTGAGCATCTGCAGCGTTCAGGGATGGATGGAATGCTAAAGCCCCCGAGCTGTGGTGATCCCAGCAGGGTCTCCCTGCCTGATGCCAGGCTTTGTGGCTCAGACGCTGTGCTGGTGCTGCTCATGGCACATCCCAGATCCCCTTGGTTTGCCCAGGCTGCCCTGGAGCAGTGGTCAGAGAGCAGACTTGTAAACTGCAATGATATAATTCAATTATAGGTGAACTGTTCTGATTTCTCCTGCCTGGGGGACTGCTGGGAACTCGTGATTGATTTTGGGTGCCAGGCGTGGTTCTGGGGGGCTCTTTGGGTGGTGGCAGGATCCTTGTGCCCACTCAGCAGCAGGAGGAGCATCAGGAGTGAATGTCCTTCTTGTAGGAGGTGCACTGTCAGCACCTTGAACCTGGAGGGTGCCTGGGCCACCAGCCATGGGGTCTCTTTGGATGCTTCAGGGCTGAAGGTGGCAGAGGATGAGTGAGGGGAGGGAGGTTCCTGTGTCAGGAGCTTGTCCCGTGTCATTGCCATCATGAGGAGGGGGCCCTGTGGGTGCCGTGGTGTGGGGACCATGGGGATGCTGGCCCTGCTGCTTGGTGACTCAGAGTGACACCATGGGCATGTCCTGATGTGATGACAGACACTGTTCTTCTGTTCCCCCCCAGCTGAGTGGAGCAGACGCTGAGTGCAGCTGTGACGAAGGAGACGAGACCTCCCGAAAGAAACGCAGCAGGAGCCTGTAAGTGTCACATCGGGGGTGGCACCAGGGTGTGCCAGGGCTCTTTGTAGGGTCAGACACCTCAGCCAAGCCCCGCTGGTACCTGGAGCCCTCAGGATCCCCTCTTTCCCCCCTGACTATTTCCAGCAGCAGAGCCATGAACTGGGGTCTCACTCCAGATGGAATTTTTTCCAGGGAGAGTGGTGGGGTGTGCTGGGGGCTCTGCCCAGCCCAGCTGGGAGCACCCCCTCCCACCGTGCCCCGACAGGGTGAAGACAGCGGCTCTTGGGAAAAGCAGCTTGCCTGGGTTCAGGGAGAGGACATGGAGGCAGTGAAATCTGAGCTGGGGGCCTCCTTCCTGCTGGCCCCATGCCGGGAGGAGGAATGGGGAGGTGGGATGGGGAGGTTTCCCACCGCGGGTCGGCTCAGCCCTGGCCGCACATCTGTGGCAGTGTGGTGGCAGCAGGGACCGCGGGGACCCCCGAGGGACACCGGCAGCCCCTCTGCTGCTCCTGGTAAGGCTTCGGGGTGCCAAAAATTGGGTGCAAACAAGGACAAGGCAGCCGTGGCCTTTGCTGTCCTCAAACACAGCTGCAGCTGAGGGGGGCAGGCACACGAGGGAGGATGTTCGGGGACGAGCTGCTCCAGAACGCGGATCCAGCCGGGTGCCAGGGCCACGGGGGTGCCCGCGGCTGTGTGCCCGGTGTCCTGCGCCACGTGTGCCGGGCAGCTGGAGGAGCCACACGTGGTCGGAGCGGCTCGGGGTGCGAGGGGGCTGCGCACGCAGCTGCCCGGCCTCGCCGGCTGTGCCAGCGAGCGGCACTGTCGGCCCGCGCTGCCTCATCGCTGCCGCCTATTTTTAGCTCTTTTCATTATTTCCCCCCCAGCGCTCGAAATGAAAACGAAGCCCTTGCAGCAGGGACGTCCCCCCGGCCGCGTGGCAGCGCCGGGGGAGCGGGGCTGGCGGGGGAGGCTCGGCCCCCCCGGCGCGGCGGGGTCAGGGGCGTGCGGAGCGGGCTCTGCGCTCACCTTGAGCGGCAGGGGATGCTCCGGGGAGCGCTTGGCAGCGCCATTGGCTGTCCCTGCCGGCTCCGCCACTATTTATGGTGCACTCGCTCCTCTCCCGGCACACGCTGCCGGCCCCGATGTACCACGCCATGGTGGACTTTTCCGAAAAATACCTGGAAAGGTAGGACACGCAGCATCCTGCCAGGAAAGGGGATGTGCTGCTTGGAAGCAGCACGGGGTGATGGTGGCCTCGTGGTCATGCTGGGGTGCCGGGGCAGATCACTTTCTAGAGGCAACTCCGAAGTGAAACCAGCAATTTTTAAGTGGAATTATTTTTCCTGTGGCATTTATTGTGCAGTGTGGCTGCAGCTGGGGGCTGTCGCAGCCTGGGTTGGTGCCACTCCTCCTTTGCAAGGGTGTGCGAGAGCAGCAGCACGTGGAAGTTGGGGAACTTCTTTAGGAGGTGTTTGCCTGGTGTGTTCCAGCTGGAAAATCCACCCAGGAGCCAGGATCACCTGCCTGGTCCTGTGCGGAGGGCTGTGCTGTGGAGGTGACCCACGCGTGTCACACAAGGGCTGTCCAGCGCCCTGCCAGCCCTGCCGGGTGCTGACTGCTGACATTGTTGCTCGGGGCTGGGTGGGATGGCTCTCCTGTGTGCTGGTCCCCAGCTGCCAGCGGCGTTGGCAGCGCAGTGATGGGAGGCAGATGGTGTTTGGAGTGTTTGGATGCTCTGTGTTTGGATCTGCTTTTCCCATGTTAGCAGGTGCCTGGCAGCAGCAGGACGTGTGTCCTGCTGGGATCAGAGCCCAGAGGGTGTGAAGGCAGTGAAACTGTCCATCTGTGAGGGCATGGATGGCACCAGTGACTAGGGTGTAGCAATTGCCCTCTACAATCATTCTGTGGCTCATTGGACTGAGCCAAGGGGTTGTTGCACCTCCTTTATTTTTCTCAGTGTTTCTGTGTTTTACCCTCTTGGGACTGGAGAGAGCTGTAGGTCTGGAGAACATCACCTGGGGTGGTGCACCTGTGCCCTGAATCCCTCCTGTCTCACTCATGTCCCTGGGCATGGCTTGACCAGGTAGAGGTGGCTTCTCTGAGCATCCTTGCTGTGTGACCTGTGGGAGGTTCTGTAACATTGAATTTGCAGAATCAGAAAAAGCAAGAAGTGAAAACTGAAGCCACTTGCCTGATGACATGTTGTCAGATAAGGAGCTTCAGATTTAGAGGGCACAGTCCATGTGTTGAGAAAAGACTCATGCTCTTCAGTTTTGATAAATAAATTATATCCACAGGCAGTGAAACACTGTCTGTGTGCAGTTTGTTATGATCGAAGAGTGGTATTTTAAATGGAAGAAATTAAAAACACATATGGAAGCTGTAATTCTTTCCAGTTATAAGGGTTCCAGCCACATGCAATCAAGACAGCATTATACTTGCTTTTTCATGAGTGACAGATCACTGCCAATGGGAGAAGACTCCCAGAAAAGGGAGTAAGAAGCAAGGCCCAAGCGCTAAGAATTGTCACTGCTGGATTTATTTTTGGTTTTTTGGGAGGTTCGGTGCCGGCGCCCCGGGTGTCCGGGTGCAGTGACGGCGCAGCGCCGCGCGGGGGCAGCACCGCCCGCGCCATCCCTGCCCTGCCGGGGCCGCTCCGGGGAACGGGGGTGCTGCTTCTCCCAAAATTCTGTAAAACTTTGCGTTCCTGGCGGCTCCCTGGGGCAACAGCGAGCCCCATGCCCGTGTGTCCGTCAGTCTGTCTGTCCAGGGATGCTGGAGCGAGGGGACCCGTGCGCGGGTGACAGCGTGGGGGTGTCTTTGCCCCAGTGCCCTGCACTGGCAGTCCCGGCCACCTCCTTATGGAAATGTCCCCGCGGCCATGCCCCACACGGGCTGGCACCGCGGACGTGTGAACACGCGTGGGGTGTGCGTGTGTGGGTGCTCACGCAGGGGGACACAGGGCAGCGCTGTCCCCGC
Organism: Sialia sialis; assembly: GCA_009812075.1. Classification (NCBI taxonomy): domain Eukaryota; kingdom Metazoa; phylum Chordata; class Aves; order Passeriformes; family Turdidae; genus Sialia; species Sialia sialis. The sequence goes on from VRYO01002223.1 coordinate 5,104,915, forward strand.
TCTGCTTGCTCCCCAGCCCGCTCCGCCCCGCCGCCGGCCCCGCTGCCTTCCCGGGATGCCTGCGCTCTATAAATAGCCCTCGTAAATCCTCGCCGTGATTATTTTTCCCCGCCGTCTCTTGAAAGGCCCCACTATCCGCCTCGGCGCTGATTTTTCCACCTTTCCTCAAGTTTCCCCAGCAACGGCAGAGCCGTCCCAAACAGCGGCGGGGCTGACACAGCCTTTACTCACTCGCACGCTCCCGGCCGCATTTAAAGCTCTCGGCGCTGAGCCCTCCCACTTCCCGTTCCGCGCTGGCCGCTGCGGGCAGGAGCGCGGCTCGGGGCGGGCGGCAGAGCGCCCGAGCGTCCCCGCTGTCCCCTCCGCTCCAGCTGTCCCCGCGGCTCGCGCTGTCCCCGCTGTCACCTCGGCACGGACTATCCCCGCTGTCCCCGCGGCTCGGGCTGTCCACGCAGCCATGCCCTTCTTCCGCGACCTGTCCAAGCCGCAGCCGCTGGAGTTCCACGCGGAGATGCTGCTGGCGGTGCAGAGGCCGCACTCGGGCAGCCTGCAGCGCCGGCACACCATGAAGGAGTAGGTGAAGGGCGCGGGGTGCGGGCGGGATGCGCTGCCGGAGGGTCCCCGCGGGACCGGGGTCCCCTGGCCCGCCCGCTCACACTCGCTCTTCTCTCTAGAGCCAAGGACATGAAGAACCGGCTGGGGATTTTTCGGCGGCGGAACGAGTCGCCCGGGGCCAACCCCTCCGGCAAACTGGACAAAGTGCTCAAATCCCTCAAGTAGGTGCTGCGAGCGGGATGGACACCGTGGGGATAGGGACCGTGGGGGCTTGGGAACCGGGGGATAGGGACCAGGGGGATGGGGACCGTGGGGATAGGGACCAGGGGGATAGGAACCGTGGGGGCTCGGGGACAAGCTGTGGTCCGGAGCTCTTCACCTCCAGGAAGGCTGTGTTCACCCCAGTTGGGGAGGCTGCGGACAGCGTTTTCGTATCTGAATGAGCATATAAAATATTTTTTGTCTGAAAATCTCCTGCTGGAGAGTGAGAGGTCCTGCCTGCAACAGTGGCGCAGCAGCGGCTTGAGCTGGAAATTTACCTGACAGCAGCATTCTCCCAGTGTTTGTCTATGGAACTTTAACTGGCCAGAGGCTGGTTTGAAAAACCACTTTGCTCTGGAGATGCTTTAGCAGCTGGAGAACAAGCCGTCCCTGCTCCTGCTGCTGGCAGCTTCTCTGGCTGTTTGAATGGGGCAGCTGAAATCCCACTTCTCCGCAGCTCTGCATCAGCTGGAGTTTCTCCAGTTCTTCCTCAGACACCCCAAGTGCCACAGCTGCCTGCACAGACCTCGTGGGGTTGGATTTTCTTCCTGCCAGCTTAAAGGCAGCAGTTTCCTTTTGGCAGAGCTGCTGTGGCACTGTCTGGTGCAGAGCCTGGCTCTGTCTTCAGCTGCTCTGCCAGTGCCAGTACCAAGGTGGGAGCCAGGACCAGCCCCTTGGGCACACAGTGTGGCTTTATCCTCTGGAAACGTTTAGCAGGAGGCTGATTTGGGAGCTGGGAGCAGCCGTGCTGGGCTCACAGCCTGGCTTTTAATCCACTGGAAATGTTTAGCAGGCAGCAAAAGCAGCTTTTGCTGCTGAGCTTTGCCAACATGCCGTCCCTTTTCCACAGGCCCACTCCCGAGGAAGCGCTCAAGTGGGGGGACTCCCTGGAGAAGCTGCTGCTGCACAAATGTAAGTGTGTGTCCATCCCTTCCACTTGTGTTTGCTGCCAGGGGAATATCCAGACACGTGCCTGGATAAAGCTGGGATTTCCTCTGTTAATCCCTTCCGGTGTTTGGGGATGCACAAAACAAAATTAGCTCCCCCCTCATCTGCACCCCTCCTGCTCCTGCCTGGCCCAGGGGGGAACTTGGGGACAGGGGCCGGGGAGAGCTTCAGCTCAGGGCTGCAGCCCCCCAGCTTGGGGAGGAGGAGGCTGTGATCCATGTCTGTGCCCAGTTTGGGGCTGTGCAGAGGGTCCATGGAGCAGGAGCTGCATTAGAGCATCCCAAAGATGGGAGAACAGCCCTTCTCAGGCACTCCATCTTACACCCAGCCTAGGAGGATGGCCAGGGGATCCTGTCCCCACTCCAGCCCAGCCTCCCTTCTGGCTCTGGGTGCTGCAGCCAGGCTGGGATGTGGATTCAGCTCCTGGATGGGCTGTGTTGCTGGCTGGCCTGGCAGTGCCATGGCTGCCTGTTTGCACAAGGGGGGGGTTTTGGGGCAGTGCAGGGAGGTGGTTTGGGCTCTGCAGGAGTTGAGAGTCTTGTGGAGCTGTTCCCTGTCTGTGAGTGGGAGTAGAGCCGTGTCCCTGTTCCCCACAGACGGGCTCGCTGCCTTCAGGGCCTTCCTGCGCACCGAGTTCAGCGAGGAGAACCTGGAGTTCTGGCTGGCCTGTGAGGAGTTCAAGAAGATCAAATCCCAGTCCAAGATGGTCTCCAAGGCCAAAAAGATCTTTGCTGAGTACATTGCCATCCAGTCCTGCAAGGAGGTGAGGGCTGGCTCCCACACTGGTGTGCAGCTCCCGGCACCGTGGCTGCCTGGGGAGCTGCTCACCAGCCCTGGTTCCTCTGCCCACAGGTCAACCTGGACTCCTACACACGGGAGCACACCAAGGAGAACCTGCAGAACATCACCCGCAGCTGCTTCGACCTGGCACAGAAGAGGATTTATGGGCTCATGGAGAAGGACTCGTACCCCCGCTTCCTCCGCTCCGACCTGTACTTGGACATAATCAACCAGAAGAAAGGCAGCTCCCCGCTGTAGGCCCAAGGACTGTCTCGGGGCAGGCTGGGAGCTGTGTGTTTACATGGAATTGGGCAGTGGAGGCCTTCCTGGGAGCTGGTGGGAGCTCGTGGTCCTGCTCGTGCCCCCAGGCCGTATGGACGTGGGGCAGCTGAAGGCACCGAGCTCGGGGCCAAGGGGACCGACAGCCGGGCAGGCTGGTACTGCTGCAGCTCCCTGTCCCACCATCGCTGGTACGATGCCTTCGGGGTGGCCCCGGCACGGATTTAGCCAGGAGGGAAACTACCACAAGACTACTGTGAAGCACCTGCCCCAGCCAGGAGCGTTGCTGGAAGGCGGAGAGTGAGCCCAGCTCGGCGAGGAGGAGGGGTTCTCGTGCAGGGCTCTGGCAAGGGGACTGCAGCACCGACAACAACGTTGTCCTGGATTAAAGCCTTGTGAACTGGAGCAGCCCCAGGATGCTGCTGTGCTTCCCTGTGGCGTGGGGCCTCCTGGAGCAGCTCTGGCAGGAGCCTGGCGCTTCCTTGGCTCGTGGTGGGTCCCCCTGGGAGCAGCGAGAGCCGGGTCCTTGCCCTGCGCTGGAGGTGTGCAAAGCACCCCCTCCTGCCCTACCCCCCTGGTTTATTTATTGCCCTCCTGTAGCTGGACACGTTGCTGTGTGATAGGAAACCCTGTGTCCTCCCCGTTCCCAAGTTACAAGTGCAATATCTGTGTGTGTCGCGGCCGACTTCTCCGGCAGAGTGGATGCCTTTTTCTTTTTCCAAGTGTGTAGATTTGGTAAGGTAGCAGGTTTGGTGTGCCAGACCCGTTCCCTGGCAGCGGGCCGCTGGGGGAGGCTGGTGTAAATATCAGTGTATCGATGCCCTGACGACGGAGGGGTTGGTGATGGAGAAAAGCAAACTCTGTGCAGCAGCCGCTCTCCTGACTCTGGATAACAATGCTGTGTTTGGGAAGCGGGGGTTCCTGCTAGCCCTGGCAGGGCAGGATGCACTGCCTGCCTCCCAGTTTACAGTGCAAAGCATCTCTGCAGCTAGAAGAAAAAAACCTACATTGTCATGGTCATTGGTAAATAAAAGGAGAATATCATTTCTTGTAGCTGGCTTTTGTTTGTGCCGTGTTTGTCAGCACTGGTGGAGCTGTGTGGCCCTTGCCTCGCTGAGGAGTGTAAAATCCCATTACTGTGTGGCTAAAGAAGGGAAAATGTGGTTCCATGAATTTCTGAGCAGTTTTTTAGATGGAGCAGCTGCCAGATGCTCCTGAGGCCAGGTCTGGGTGTAGGAGCAGAGGTTTGCCCAAAGTGAGACTGTTGCCAAGGACAGTGGTCGCTGTTAAACACAGCAGGGTATCAACCAGGGAAATGGTTTCTCTGAGCAGGGAAATGCCCAAACACACCAGTGACCTCCTGCAGCTCTGGGTCCCTCTGGGGACACACCAAAAGCAGCAACAAAAAACTATTCCAGGTCCATGCACAGCTTGTAAAGGCTGTTCAGGGTGTGTTTGGTACAGTCACCTGGTTGTGATCAGCCTTGGATGGCTCAGAGATGTGACTGTGGTGTCACAGGGCGTGCTGGGCTGTGGTGTGGCTGCCCAGAGTGTTGCTGATGCCCAGGGATGTGTGGCTGCCCCACCTGAGCACAGCTCTCCCCAGCAGGTTGCTACTCTCTCTTCTGGGGAGCCGCCTGCTTTCCCTCTTCAAACAGCCAGAGGTGATGCCAGGTGGGGACACTGGGGCCGAGCTGAGGGCTCTGCTCAGGGCTTGGCTGGAGACAGCAGGGTTGGTGATGTGGTTCTCCTGATGCTGTTGGCACCCCAGGGTCAGGGTCCATGGATGGTGTCCCAGTGGTGACCCAGTCACTGACCCCAGAGCTGCTGGGACCTGCTGGGTGGGTGCACTCTCCCAGCTGCCTTCTCGAAGCCAAACCCTCCTCTTTCTGCTGGCACTGCCCAGAGCTTTCATGTCCTGTCCTTCCCAGCTGGGAGGGTTTCTCTTTGTGTCTGGACTCTACACCAATTTTCTTGCGCCTCCCTCCTCTCCTGAGCTCCTCACTCCATCCCAAACCAGTGTTAGGAAAGTTACAGCAGGATCCCTTCATTGCCTGTTCTCCTCATCCCCCACCCTCCATTTTTCCACGTTGCCAGGCTCACTGGAACACCCCCAGAAGATCTGGGCTTGGGGGCTCTGTGGGCACTGGGCAGCTCAGTCCCTGCCCTGAGCACAGCCCCAGCAGCCCTGGTGCATCCCAACCCCATAACCACACTGGGTTTTGAGCCTACAACCTGCCTTCCCTCCAGGAATTATCCCAGCCCTGTGAGCCAGGCAGGCAGGGAGGGCTGGACCTGCCCTGGGATGTGTGGGGTGTGAATCTGGTGCTCAGCTTTGATCCCTGCAGGGGACAAAGGCACCGTGGGAATGGAGAAATGGGCAGCTGGGGTGACTCCCTGGAAAGAGGGAAATAGTCCTGGGTGAGTGGCAGGAGCTGGGTTATTGCTGTAAGAGAATTTATTGCTGAGTTCCAGGCTGGCCTGAGTCACTTGGCAAACACCATCCCCACATGCTTGGAGACACTTGATTCCCTGGAGAGACAGGCCTGGGGGAAAGCTGGAAGTGCCACGTGCTTTTCCACGTTTTCCTGGGATGGCCAGTGCCCCCTGCACGGGACAGGTCTCAAAATGAACTCAGGTCTCCTTGTGGGCTCTGAGGTGACACTGAAGCCACAGCTTGGTCCTTTCTGTTCATGGGAGAGGGGCTGTGACAGCTTCTCCAAGAATTTGTGCTGCAGAGCAAAAGGTGTGAGGAGCTTGGAGCATCTGCTGAGAACTGGAGGAGGGAATGCAGGCCATGGACAAACCATGGGGATTGTTCTGGGGGACATTGGTTGGGATGGAAATCCAACCCCACTGCCCTGAGGGGACACAGGGAACTCTTAGAGGGACACTGAGCTTACAGCACAGAAGGGGAAGAGAAGTGTCCTTCTTTAGCAGAAAGTCACATATCCAGGACAAAATCCAGTCATGCCAAGAGAAGAAATTCCTGACTTATTGATGCCAGTGCCACAAGCCTGTGTGATGGGAATGGGAATTAGGTATATTCCTAATTCCTAATTTGAGCCAGAGCCTCAACCCAAGTGGCCCTGCTGGAGGGACATTCCCATGGCAGCAGTGCTGGGATCACAGGGGGTCACCTGGCTGGGGATGGCCCTGGCTGAGGAGAGGGGACATTACCTGCACTGAAGCCACCCATGAAGGGTGACAGCTGGAGCTGCTGCCTGTCCTGGGCTCATCCTGAGGATCAGGGATGGGGGGAAGAGCTGCCTGTGGACATGGCTGGTCCAGCCAAAGGGAATTTCCCAATGTGGAAACCGGTGCCTTCCAAATTAGAGAGGACCTTATCTGGGCAGATAATGAGGATTTATCTCTGGGCTAAAAATTAGTGGTTGCTGAGTTGCAAATAGTCACAACTCAGCCGTGTTTGTTGTGTGCAAACAGGGCAAAGTCCACGAGGTGCTCCAGGTTCATCCATGGGACAAAGCTCACCCAGCTGAAGGCAAAGCTCCCCAGGGAAGGGATTTACGTGGGAAAATGGGAATTAGCACCAGAAAGAGCTGAAAGGTTCAGAAACTGGTGTGATTCTGGGTGGGAAAAAGGTAAAACATCCTAAGGTCCTGGGTTTAATGTGATGGTTCCTTCACAGCCTCAGGGATGAGGAGATTGGGATGAACAAAAAGCACTTGGAAAGGTGGGAAAATGTCTCACCTGTCCCAGGAGATGGCCTTGACCCTTCAGGTGTCCCTCAGTCCAGTATTTTATCAGCTGCCTGATGTGGCTGGCAGCCAGGGATGGGTGCAGGGGTCACCAGTGATTTACAAAAGCAAAGGAAGCTCTGAATGTGGCAGCTGAAAATGCAGCTCAAGCTGCTGAGCACCTCTGGAATGAAGAGTGTGGTCATCCCAGGTGAGCACCTGCAGCACTTGGGCTGCACGGAGCCTCATTCCAGAGCTGGTTGGAAGCCAGGAGCATAAAGCTTTTCTCTTATTTCTACAGAAATACAAGTTTTCTTTTTCTTTTGCAGGCATGTCCTGTGCCCCAGGACACTCCAGCACTGTGCAGCCTTTACAGGGCTTTTCCAAGGCACCCATCCTGGAGGACAAACTTACCCAAACAAACATAACTATCTACTGAGCAAAATCATTCCTTGGACCCTTGATTAGACAAATATTCTCAGAATAGAAGCAAGGCTGCTCTCCAGCCACAGACTAAACACAGCTCAGCAGTTTGATACTGAAACCACTGACACAAGAATTCCCTGCCTGGAGTAAACAGCTGAGCTGTGTGACAGTCCCTTCACCCTGCTCAGGGCTACTGAGGCTTATCAGTGGCACCCTGAGCTCTAATTTGGGTGAGTGAGACAGCCAGGAGCTGTCTGGAGATCCAGCATGGGAGCAGCCAGCTGTCTGCACCGTGGGGATGGAGGTCAGGCTTGGTGTGGGTTTGTTTGGGCACTTTGGCATCCTGTGGGTGTGACAGGGATGGGAGGGTGCAGAGTGTGTCTTGTCCTTCCTGGTGGTGATCCCAAGGCTGGGCTGGGGGATGAGGGGGTACTCAGCTCATTGTCCTGCCCAGGGTGCCACAGATGCCTTTCCAAAGCATCCTTGGAGTGAGGCTGGCAGGACCAGGGCCACCAACCTCTGCAGGTGGCATTAATGATGTCACCCCTAAACAATCCCAGGGAACAAATACAGAGAAAGTAAAAGGCTTCTGAGGTAAAAATAAAACCAGACTCAGAGGTTTCTGTCAAGGACACAAACTCAGCTTGGCTGGGCTGGTGCCAGGGCAGGAAATGCAGCAGTGGTGAAGTCCCCTGGGTGCCTCCAGCTCACTGGGGAAGCATTGTTGTGTCCCTCTCATTGCTCATTTTCTGATTCTTCCGTGCATGAGGTCATTTTTACTCAGCCCATCCAGCTCACACATTCCCTGGAGCTGGGGAGGAAAGTGGATAACACTGAGTGCAGCCAGGCCTGGGGAGGACGGAGGAAAGGATGGGGAAAAATACTTTAATTTGTGGCTGAGCAGGGCTGGGACACAGGGAGGGGATGAGGGGGAGCTGCTCCTCAGAGTGACCCCCTGCCAGCACCCCCAGCCCCTTTGTGCACAGGGCACAGGCAGGGATGGAGCTGAGAATTCTCACCTTGGGAAAATCTGGGGTCCCCCATTTCCCTGCCTTCCTCCCTTGGCAGAAGGACAGGTTTGTGGAGCTGGGGGAGAGGGAGAAGAGCCAAGCAGGAGCAGGTGGGGGCTGTGGATGGAGTGTTTGCACAGGAGCCATTTGCAAGTAATTTCTTGTCCCTTCCTGAACTAATGGGACAATTATTTCGAGCCACATGTGTTTCTCATGGAAAGTTCCACCCAGGCCATACGTCAGCTCCTCGGGGGAGCAGCCCTGCTGTCCCTAATGTGATTTTCTAGACAAAGACAGGCAGGTGAAACTCCTGCTCCTGGGGCTGGGGACAGCTGTGATGGGTCACAGAGCACCAAACAAACCTCCCAGGGCAGAACGGGCTCACGTGCTGAAAGCTGATCCCCAGAGCCACACAAGTTCTGCTTGCTCCTGGATGGAGCTGCTGTGCTTGACATGGGGGGTTGGGATGTGTCCCTCTGCTTTTGTGCCCTGTTCTCTCCAGCCAGCTCAGGAGGGGTGTAGAGAAATCAGAGGGAATCCTGCAGAGGTGATGAGGTGGGGGGATGGAGAGGGATGGGGTGTAACAGCATCCACAGCTTTGGGAAGGACAGCAGGAAAGGTGAGGGAGACACACTTTTCTTGGTAGCACCAGGTGACAAAATAAGGGACAAGAGCCACAATGTGTGACAGCTCACAGACCTTCAGCTGGGACAACAGGACAGGTGTTCTCAGGGCAAAGCTGGCACAGCAGAAAAACAGCCCCACAGAAGGGGGCTGGAAGGGTCCAGACTTGACCCCATCCCAGGTGACATGTGCAGGTGCTGGGGACATTCCTGGTCTGTGGGAGGGTTGGGGCAGAGACCCCAGGGATGCACCCCTGGCACACTGAGGAGCTGGGCAGGTGGACATGGACAATGTCCCCAGGACACAGGAGAGGCAGGACAGAGCTGCAGGAGGCCAAAGGCCTCATGTGAAGATGAATCCTGTGTTTTTCTACAAGGAAAAGATTAAATTCCAAAGCTTGAGGATGGATCAATTGTGTTAATGCTGGAGCTGAGGGAAGAGTCCTTCCCTTTGCCCTCTGACCACTTAGGGTCTGTTTGCTCGTGGGTAAAAGATGAGCTGAGAGCCAAATGTTGGCCTGGGCTGGGCTGCGGGATGGCCCCATGGAGCTCAGGGTGACATCTCTGCTGTGCTCAGCTGCTCTGTCCTCTAGCACAAAATCTTATCTCCCTGACTGGTAATTTTCATCTCCATATTGCTGTGTTTTCTAGAGAGAATTCCTAAAATCTTATTTTTTGGGATCCCCTGGCCTGAGCAGCACTGATAGCTGTGCAGGGCTTGGGATGGGACCCCGGATGGCTCCTGCAGCTATTGCCCCACATATTTTATTTAATTTGTCATTTGCACACAAACCATCGAGTTAATTAACAAGATGATCTTTCATGGAGCACAACTGTTGCCAGAGGTAGGAAGTCTGATAAGTTGATCCAGCCAATCTTTCCTTTCCTAAAATAAACAGAGAGGAAGGAAGTACGATGGGAGCCCCTGAAATCACATTTTAAATAGTATCAGCTTTTATGGCTGAGCCATAAAACTCTAGTTCCTGAAGCACAGGCACGACATTAATGAGATGATAATCACGGACACACTCACCACTGCAGCTCCATCACAGCGCAGGAATTGCCTCTGGCAAGGAGCAGGGTGGGCTCTGCCTGCTCTCCTCTGCTGTGTCCATGTGCCAGGGTGGACAATAATAATAATAATAACAACTTGCCAGTGAAGTTATTCCCACTAGAGCTCCATTGCTCTGCCTGCTCTTCCCACAGCTCAGGGTCTGTCCAGGTTGGTCTCAGCACACAGGGCAATGCTTTGGCTCCCTGCAGACAGCTTTGGGACTTTGGGGAATTTGGAGTTCCCAGCCCCTTTGGGGAATTTGCTGGAGTTCCCAGCACAGGACTCTGAGCATGAGTGACCTCCCAAGGGACAATCCCTCCCTGTGCCTCCTCTCCTGCACAGAGAGGAGCCTTGGGAGCAGCTTCAGAGCCCTCTGGAGATCCAGAGGTGTCTCAGCTTGGACCTCCTGGTCCATCCTTGTGTCTGAAAAGGTTTCAAGGGCACTGCACAGGGGTGTTTCAGAGGGATGGAAGTTTGCTGGGAAATGTGTCAGCCCTCACTGGCTCCTCATCCAGGCACATTCCATCATACAGAGCATGCTGGGTTCCAGCTGAGCTGTCAGCCAGAGCCTTCTGTGATCTGCAGAGACACAGACCCCCACAAGGGGCTGTTTACTGCACCTGTGTAGGAAGAGGTGCCACTGCTGTGCCACTTTGTCCCCACGGACCAGGACAAGAACTTGATTTCTCCTGGACCTGGAGAGACAAAGCCTCTAGAAGATGATTTCCTGCTTGTGTTTGTGGGTGCACAGGTTTGTGGGGTCAGGTGTGGCACCAGCAGCAGCCTGAGCTCTCTGGGGGGCTCACATGCTGGGGGTGTTTGCCAGGCTCTGGTTTTAAAGACCACTTGTGCTCAGGTGTTCTGGTTCCATCCTCTTGTTCTGCTCATCTCCCCTGTTTCTGGGAGTGGCTGAAGCTCCTGCTTGATGGATAAAGACAGGCTTGGAGAATTCAGCTGCTTTTTTTTAACCCTGAGGGTTCTTTCTCCCCAAATACTCCATTTTCTGGGTGGGATTTTGAAGCCCATTGAATGTGAGTCCTACTCCTCAGCCTTCCATCCTCTCTGTTCTGTGTTCCTCTGGCTGAGGGTGCTTGGATGGGCATCCTCACACCTGGCTCACCTGAAATGGGGTTCAGCTGAAGCTGGGCTTAGCTGGAACTGGGCTCAGCCTGGGCAGTGAGGAGAGGCACCACTCAAACCTTGCTGCAGTGTCCCAGTGGCAGTGATGCTGCAGGAGCAGTGGGACCCTGCAGGGGGGTCCCGTGGCTTTTCTGCTCCTCTTCCTCATCCTGGGCCTCCCTGCCCTGCCCAGCACACCCTTCTGACCCTTCCCACCCCCTCCTGCAGCTCTGCTCCTGCCACCTGAGATGAAAGTAAGAGCTGGTGAACCCAGATCTTGTGAGAGATGGGGGAATTCTCACCCTGGCAATGCTGCAGGGTCCTCCCAGCGGGGTTTTGTCCCAGACAGGCACAGCTGGGCTGGCTGGGGACACTGCTGGTCCACTGCCACAGGCTTTGTCCTCAGAGCATCATGGCCAGATTTCAGGTGGGACTCAGGAAAAACAATGAGCACCTGGGTCCTGCTCCCCATAGAGTGACAGGACAAGGGGAAATGGCTGCAAACTGAAATATTGGGATATTGGGCAGGAATTGTTCCCTGCAGGGTGGGCAGGGCTGGCACAGGGTGCCCAGAGCAGCTGTGGCTGCCCCTGGATCCCTGGCAGTGCCCAAGGCCAGGCTGGACACTGGGGCTGGAGCAGCCTGGGACAGTGGGAGGTGTCCCTGATCAAGGAAAGGACCCTTCCAACCCAAACCAGTCTGGGATTTCATGATTCCACCCCCAGTACTTCCCCCAGGCACCACAAATTCAAAGCCCTCTGCTTGAACACCCTGTTTTCTCTGCTCTGAGCCCATCCTGTTCCTTTTCCTCACTTTCCACGGTTGCATGGAGTCATCAGGAAATGCCAGGCTCCTCCAAGATGAGCAGACAGGGATGGAAAGCCCCGGGCTGGAGCAGGGATTCTGTGGAGCCCCACTGGCTGCCCTGTGCTCTCCTGTGGTGCTGTGCTTGGTTATTTCCAGCTGTGGCTTCTGGAAACCTTCAGTGCTTCTGCCACTTTTAGCCCTGGTGGCTCAGTAACTGCTCCTGCCAGGGCTGGGGCTGCTCCTCATTTTCTGGAAAAACCTTAAAATGCTGCAGAGTGTCAGAGGAACGCCAACTAAGGAAAAAAATAACAACCAGAAAAACAAAACCTGGTCTTTTTCCAATCAAGCTACAGTGTTGTTATAGTTTTCTTAAAGAAAAACACATCTCCTTTTTTCCTGGATCCAACTGGCCCCTGCAAACACACTCTCCATTGTGCCAAGTTCCCAAAATAACTGCAGCTGTCAATGGAAATAAAGCCCTGGGAGAATCTCCTGTTCCTGTCTCACCCTCCTGAGCTCCTGACATGCCACACACTCTCTGCTGGTGACAAATCTTTGCTGTGGCAGTTGCTGGGTGTTTGAATCTCATTGCTGCGAGGAGCCACTCCCAGATGTGGCTCTTCCAAGGCTGGCACAAATCACGTGCAGCACAAGGCTGGCAGCTCTGGTTTGTTGGTGGATCCCTGCAGGGTTTAACCCTTTGGCTGTGGGATTGGCAGTGCCCAAATCTTGGCCAGAGCAGAGTTTGGGATATTCCTGGGCTCCACTCCGTCCCAGCACATCCATCCTTGGTCCAGCCAGCGATTCCCAGATTGACTGTTTTGGACATGGGAGTGCTGAAGATCTGCATGTTCCAGGTCAGGACAATGAACAGTCACAGCACTCATTCCCCTGGATGAAATCCCTCACATTGTTGTTTGGTTTTTAAAAAAAAAAAATCTGTTCACAAATGTTTTCCTGGCCTCCTGCTGCCTTCCCTAAGAGGGGGTCTGGAAGCCTGGGGGATTCTTCTCGGCATGGCTGCTCTTCCACAGTCACAGGTGTGTTTACAGGGACCACCTGAGGCTCCTTTTCCCATAAACTACAGAAATGCCCTGGAAAAGCAGGGTCAACCCCAACCTCTGCCCAGCTCCCTGGCAAGGATGGCCTGGATTGGAGCCTCAGGGCTCCAGTGCTCTGCTTTCCCATGGAAAGACTGAGCTTCGCCAGGGCTTTTGGAACCAGGGCTGGGAGCTGGGGCTTGTCCAGGCTGACATCATCCACAGGGTGATGGTGCTGTGGTTTCACCACGTTGTTCCCTCCTGCCCTTCATCCTGCCTTCCTTGCTTTCCTCCTGCTTTTGTTGTCCACACTCTCGTTTCTGCAGCCCAGGATTTTTCTGCTCCTTGGGGTTGCACCACAGGCTGGTGCCTGGGTGAGGAAAACAGCAGGGATGGGGCAGCAGGTGGGAATGTGGAGGGGCTGGAGCTGGTGGCTGCCTCCCACACTGACCCCAGGTGTGGACATCACGGAGGTGACACCACTCTAAATGTGACAGCCCTTCCTGTCCTCTGACCCCGGCTGGCTGTCCTGCAGAGATGGGACAGCCCAGGTGAGAACAGGTGGAGTGGAGCTGTTATCAGCCAGGGCTGGGTGGGGAAGGGAGCGCCAGCCCAGCCAGCCCCTGCCTGGTGACACCATGGGATGTGTCACAAGGGACGTGGCAGCCTCAGGGCCATGGGGTGATTCAGCTGCAGGAGTCACCACTGCACTGCCTGTGCCACATGCCTGGGGCTGGCACAGGGCACAGTGTCCCTTGTCCTGCACATCCTCAGCAAACCTTGGCCAGAGCAGCAGCACTGTGGGGCTGCAGGGGGACACTGGCAGCTCCCAAGGGAATCCAAGGCCAACTCCTGAGCAGAAAGCATGGATTGGGTGCTGCTTCTCCTTAAAACAAGGGGCTCTGCGTTAGGGAGGTGCCTGGCAGTGAGGGAGTGCAGGGCTGAGGCCAAGGCCAGTGCTCTGGTGTGATGGTTGCCCAGATCCTGAGCAGGCAGCCCATTGGGACAGAGCATCCTGCTGGGCCCATCCTGAGCCAGGCTTTCTGGTGCCAGGGCATGTGGTGGGATTTGGCAGAGCAGGCCCTGCACTGATTGAGGAGGTGGAAGAGAAGGGGCTGGGGCTCTGTCAGCTGAAAACACTGAGCCCCTGAGGCAGCCCCACGCTTGGAGCAGGGATGGGAGAGTTCTGGTCCCTGCTCCAAGGACTTCCAGCACCTCATGGGCAGCTCCATGGGGAGTGTTGTGCAGTGTGCTGGCCCAGATTATGCCAGGGGATGTCCCCTGTGTCCCCTCCATGGCCCTGTGCTCCAGGAGGAGCTGCTGGAGGGGCCATTCCAGACAGGGGTGGCCGAGCCCTTGGAGCCCGTGCTGGGGTGGGAGGCAGCGCTGGGGCTGCAGGAGATCCCTCGTGTTGGACTGCACTGATCTGGTGAGTCTGAAATGCAGCTGCTCTGGGGGTGATCCCAGAGACCCCCCCTCAGACAGCATTCCCTGGAATTGCAGCAGGACATGGCAGTGCTGGACACTGAGCAGCTGCAGAGCAATTCACACAGACCCAGTGCTCCCAGTGCCCAGAGCCCACCTCTGGTGTCTGCCTGCTCTTTCCACCTCCCTCTGCTCTCCCCTCTACCTCCTACTCCCTGCTGGGGATGCTGCTGCCTCTGTCCTCTCTCCTATCCATGCTGCACTCCATGGATTTGTCCCAGGGCTGCTCCCATTGCCTGTTCCCAGCCTGCTCAGTTTCTTGGCTTTATTTTTCTTTTTCCCTCTGCAAATCTGAGCCAGGCTGGTGCTTCCAGGGGGTTTCTGCAGGGTGGAGATTTCATCACTTTGTTGTCTCCTGTTGTGCTGATGGCAAGGCTCGAAGCCTTAGGAGGTGAGGTTTGTGTTTGGGTGTTACCAGAGCAACCCAGGCAGGCTGAGAGCCTTTGCCTGTCTGCAGCACATCTGTCCAACAGCTGTTTCCAGTCTGTACCTGTGAGCTCGGGGCCTCACAGGGGGGGCTCTGCTCAGTTGGGACCCTTCAGGGCTTGGGACCTGGTGGGAAGCCAACCACTGGCCCTTGGATGTGATTCCCTGTCTGCCCCAAGGGTTGGACCAGGCTCTGTAAAGTGAATTTACAGTAAAAGTCTGAACTCAGTGTAACCACCCCAGGTACAGGTGGGGTAGTGGGACAGGGATGGCCACATGGTCTGAAGGGTGTAGGGGGTAAATCCCATGAGGAGCAGCTGAGGGAGCTGGGAAGGGGCTCAGCCTGGAGTAAAGGGGGATCAGGGGGACCCTTGTGTCTCTGCACAACTCCCTGACAGGAGGGGACAGCTGGAGGGGGACGGGCTCTGCTCCCAGGGAACAAGGACAGGAGGAGAGGGACCAGCCTCAGGCAGGGCCAGGAGAGGCTCAGGGTGGACACCAGCAGGAATTTCCCCATGGAAAGGGTGCTCAGGCCCTGGAACTGCCCAGGGAGGTTCGAAGTCCCCATCCCTGGAGGTGTCACAGGAAGGGCTGGAGGTGACACTCAGGGCTCTGGGCTGGGGACAAGGTGTGGGTTTGGCACAGCTTGGACTCGATGGGCTGGGAGGGATTTTCCAAGCCAAATGATTCTGGAATTCCGTGTGGCCAAGTTCAGACACTGTCCATGCCAGAACACAAAGGACCTGCCATCCACTCTGTCACTCTCACCAGGCTCTTGAGTTTCCTTTGCAATCTTTTGGGATCTCTGCAGCACTTTCCAAAAGGAATAACCTCCAGCTCTGCAGCCGGGCTCAGCTGGGCATGGAATCAGTCAGGCTTGGGCAAAAGGCCAGGACCAAACTCCCCAGCATCCTCTGATGCTCACCCAGCACATGCAGGAGAGGGGGCTGGAAACAGCCCGGGAGTTTGGGTGTCTTTGTGGCTGGGACCTTGTGGGAAAATTCCCTGTGGTTGCTTGACTGCAAGCAGTTTTCCAAAGGAGTTTACAAGCAGCACATGCCTTTGTGCACATGCAGGGACCAAATAAAGCCTGGCCAGCCCCATTGCAGCCACTGTGACAGATCCCAGCAGCATGGCAGTGATGGAGAGCACATGTCCCTGCTGCTGTGGATCAGGGCTGGCCCTGCTCCTGCACCAGGCAGGGCTGGCAGTGTCCCCATGGTGCCCCTGAGAGGGACAGGGACAAGTCAGTGTTCAGGGTTCTGTGCCCCATGACATTGCCCTGGGCTGTATCTCCTCGTGCTCCCTCCAGGCAGGGGTAGGAGGGAATCATCCTGTCTGCCCCATCCCACCTGGCTGGGATTGCTCCAGGGAAATGTGCAGCTGGGTCAGGTTGGTTCCCTGGGATCAGGTGACCAACTGAAAATGCAACATTTTGGTGGCAAACTGATCTTCAGCCACATCA
>VRYO01002223.1:5121890-5133607 GCA_009812075.1 Sialia sialis
CTGCAAGGTCTCTTCCAATCCAAACCAGTCTGGGATTCTGGGATTCTATCAAATAGATTTTCTGGGGGTCCTGGGGAGGAATGGACACGTTCAGGAATGTTGTTCGCAGTCACTTTCAGAGGAGGATCCCTCAGATTTCCTTCACCTTCCTTCCCAAGGTGCAAATTTTTAATAATTATATTTCAAAGAGCTGCTTGTGTTTGTTATGCACCTGCATTTGAACTGGAGCAGAACAACTGCAAAGAAACAATGAGAGATTCTGAACATCAGAGACTCAGAGGATGGGAAAAAAAATACCTTCAATTTCTTTAGGCTCCATCCCAGCTCCAGGACAATTAATTCTGTGTTTTCCTCGAACACACTGAATGTTCCCTTTACTGCAGCAACTGCAGAAGATAAGAACCCTGACCTGGCACCAACTCTGGGTGCTGAGGAATTTCTAAGCTCATTTTCTGATAAGAAAATTCCCAGTGTGGTTGGAAACAGTCTGTTTTCATGGGTACTCTGCAAGGTCAAGTTGTTTAGCAAGGGCCACCCCCCAGTAATGCTGAACAGACTGAAATTAGGGTGGGAAACAAGGCTGTGGCACTGCAGACCCTGGGGCTCACGAGGAAGGTCCTGCTCACCCAGGAAAAGCAGAGGAAGGAAAGGAATTCAGGCTGTAAAAGTGCTTAATGAAAATATTCACACTGTCCTTCAGCAAGGGGAAGAGATTTCTCCTCCAGGGGTTGGGGTCACCCACCCTGGCCAGCAAAGATTGGCTTGGTGTGTCTGAGATAGAGCAACATTTGCAGCCTTTGGGCTGGATGAGAAGCTGGGAACTGCAGAATAACACGTTCTCCCCAGGGAATTTTGTGACCAAATCCAATCTTTGCATGTCCAGGAGGGGAGCAATCCTGCTGCCCTGAGCTCCTGGTTCCCCAGCATGTGCTGCAGATCCATGACTCCATTTCCAACTCCAGCCCCTCACTGGTGCTGGCTCAGTCCAGGACTCAATTCTTTATCCCTTAGAGCATCCTCAGGGATGCCCTGCCTGCACCCAGCTCTCTGCACACATCCCATGGAACAGGCAGGGCAGTGACCCCGTGGCTGGACAGAGAGGCCAGAGCTGCCTGGCCTGGATGTCTGTGAGGAGCAGAGGGGAGAAGCCAGCAGGATGCACCAGGGTCCTGCATTGCCCACGGTGCTGTGGTACCATTGAAAGATGTTGGAAAAATTCCACAGGCTGAGAAGTGTCCATCAGCCGGGCCTGCTGCACCCTGTGCAGTGCAGGATCCCCCCACCCCTGCCTGCCCATCCAGCTGGAAAAGGATTTTGCATTTCCAGAGGAGTGGCCATTTGCTGGGAATTCCTGCAGGAGAGGAGAGGACATCACCCCATCTCCCAAGCCCTTGCTCAAGGGGCAAAAAGGAGAACAGGTGTGCCTTGGCCTGTGACCAAACAGCCCCCAGAGGCTGCGAGCCTGGGGTCACCCTGCTGGGCTGGCTGGTGGGAGCTGCCAGGAGAAGAGGCAGCACAACACCTGGGACCCCAGGAGCAGCACTGAAAGGGGCTTTGGCACTGCCAGCACTCTGTGCTGCACACAGGCTGCTTGTCTGGGAGCTGATCCAGGCAAACCCTGGAGCACAGAGGTGTCATTGACTTCAGAGGGACTGGACACCTCCTTGAAGGAGGTACTTGTGTGTTTGAGGCTCTGGAGCAGGGTGAGTTTGCTGGATGGGGGCTCAGGGTGTAACTGCAGGATACTGAAATGCTTCAGGGCTGAGATCACTCTTGGCCCTGTGGAAAGACTGCAGAAGATTTATTGACATTTATCTTCATTGCTGCAGAAAAATGAGTGGTGTGTTTGAGCCAGAAAGCCAAAATCAGGCTCTTGGAAAAGCAGCAGGGAGAGTTTCCAAAGCTGCCGGGTGTTTCAGCAAAGGTTCCCCCACCCCGAGCCTCGAAATGCTCCTGCACTAAAATCCCAGCTGTGGAGGGAGCAGGGGCTTGGAGTCAGGGGTGGCCAGAGGGGCCAGGGCTGGCTCTGATGCGCTGCTCCCAGGAGGAAATGGACACTTCCCCTGCCAGAATACCCCATGGGAACCTGGGAAGGTGGAGG
Organism: Sialia sialis; assembly: GCA_009812075.1. Classification (NCBI taxonomy): domain Eukaryota; kingdom Metazoa; phylum Chordata; class Aves; order Passeriformes; family Turdidae; genus Sialia; species Sialia sialis. Next base: position 5,123,992 of record VRYO01002223.1, read on the forward strand.
ATCACTCCTTTTGTCCCAAATTCCTCTGAAGAATTCATGTCTTGCCCTTCTGGGGAGTGAACCTGGGCAGAGCACCACCAGCATGGCATCCTGGGCAAACTGTGCCCTCCAGGGCTCAGAGCAGCCCAGAGGCTTTTGGTCTTCCATTCAATCAGTTAAATAATGTCAGGGGACTGCTGGGAAGATGGGTAGGGTGGTTCACAGGGAGCTGGAGGGAGGCCACTGCTGGTTGCAGTGTTTGTAGGATTTTGTTGGTGCAGTGTTTGTAGGATGCTCCCTGGGCTTGGAGAGGGGGTGAAGGGCACCTCTGGGACCTGCCTGGATCTGCTGCTCACCTGGGTCCTTGCTGTCCCTGCTGCCAGGATGGAGAATGGCTGTGGAGCAGGGCTGGCACACAGCTCCCCACCACTGGTGCCAGGAGGGCTGGGGCTGGGCTGGTGGTCAGGAAATGCTGGACCTCATGCCAGGAGAACTCTCTGGGAAGCAAAAAGATTCCCTGGGCTGGGTGGATGGAGGAGGTGGCACAAGGAAGGCTCTGTGTATGTGTCCTCCGAGTGCCCGCCCTTCATCCCAGCAGCAGGAAAAGCCTCTGGGTTCTTTGGAAAACACAAACATTTTGTCTGAGGGATCTGGGAGAGCCAAGCAAACCTGTGGCTGATGCAGCATGCTTGGCTGGGTGTTCCTGCCATGGGGCTTGGATTCCTTGGGCTGTGCTGCCCATCTGCAGGGAGCCCTGAACAACCCCCAGAGACCAGGAAATGTCAGGCTCTGGGGACATCCTGTGCTGATCCCAGCCCCTTTTGGAGCAGGTTCCTGCCCTCTGCTCCCTTCCCTCTGCAGTTTTCCCAAAGGAGATCTCCAGAGAGCGCCTCAGGGGGGCTGAAATGTGCTGTGCATCCCCCAGAGCCAAGGGATGGACACCCCAGCAGCATCCTGGCACCCTCAGCAAACATCTGGAGCCGCTGTCCGGCGTGGCCGGTGGCCCTGCGTGTCTGAGAGCTTCGCTAATGCCCTTTGCAGCTCCGCTGACGTCTCCTGCTCCTCGCTCCAAGGTATTTTTAGCAGGAGTTGCATCTGCTCCAGCTGCGGCTCTGCCTGCGAGTCCTCCGGAGCAGATAAGGCGGCAGCGAGGAAACAATCGCAGCCTCAGTTATTTTTGGCTCTGAGGAGCTCCTCACCATCAGCATGACTTTTTAATAAACAAAACCCCCCTTCATCGAGGGCGCGGGGGAACAATCGGCCCATTGATCCCCCGCACTAACGAGGCTGCAGAAAGGGAGTTAATGAGAGCTGGGCTGGTGGAGCAGACAAGGGGCTGCAGAACAACGTGGCTATTCTGGGCAGGGCAGAAAAGGCTCCCGGGACAGGAGGCTGAGGTTCCCCTCTGTCCTGGGGTCTGTTCCTACCACCTGGCACAGCCTCCTTGGCAGCCAGGAGATGACAGAGCCTGTGGGTCAGAGCCCACCCATCCCAAGGGATTTGGCTCTGAGGTTTGGGGGTTGTGCCCAAATGGGATTTGGGGAGGTTTGGGCTCTGCAGGAAGAGGAATCAGAGGAGACTGGGTGGCTGCTGTGGGTGGCATAGGGACAATGGCCAAGAAAGGGCTGATGGAGGCTGGGACCTCCTGCCCCACTGCCTCTCTTCCCCCACTGGGCTGCTCGACTGCCACACTTCATTATTCTGAGTTGGAAGGGACCCACAAGGATCATCAGGTGCAGCTCTTGAGCAAATGGCCCATACATGGATCAACCCCTCAGCTTGATGTCATCAGCAATGTCCTAAGCGCTGGGACAGCTGGAGAGGATTTGGGGACACTTCTGTTGAAGCAGACTGGGTTTTGGGAAATGAGAGCAGCTGTGCTCAGGGCAGGTAAAAATCTCAGTATCTGTGCTGGCTTGCCTGGCTTGTCTGGAGATTTTGGGATACGCTGTGGGTTCCTTTCCTGGGCCTCACAAGGGAGGTTTGCTCAATGGGAATGGCTCAGGCAGCAACATAAGATGAAGACATCTGATAAAAGGGTTTAGTGGTGAGGAACACCAGTTCTGGGGCTTGTTAAAGCCCTCTGGAGATGCCCATTTTGTCAGCCCTGGGTCTGGCATCAAGATGTCTCAGGGATTTGGCTCTTTGCCAAAGGAGCCAGAGCAGCAGGAGAGGGGTCTCTGCTCCCAGCATCAATCTCAGATCTCTGCTGAGTTGCTCAGCTCTTCCCCGTGCACTTGGCCAACGTTAAAAGGGGAATAAAGTCTCCTCTGGGGAGACGTGGGGCTTATTTATAAACATTTTCAAGTGTTCTGAGCTCTGCAGATGAAAGGGGTTGTTAAAGTGTAAACCAAAGTCTTCTCATCAATCCTTAACTGTGTGATAACAGCTCGATTTACCCGGCCACAGGAGCTTTCTGGCTCCTTCTGATTGCTCTGACAGCTGATTGCAGCAGTTGGAGGGATGCTCAAATGTCTGCAGCAGTGACAACTTTCTGCAGCACCCAGCCTCCTCCTCAGCTCTCTGCTGGTGTCCAGAGCTGCCTTCCTGGGTGTTTCCTGGGAAAGAATGCACCTTGGAACAAGCAAGGCAGCCAGACAGGATGATAAAATCAGGTTTTTCATTTAGTTACATGCCAAAAATGTGGTTTTTTGGGCTGCAGAGGATCATGGTCAAGTTGTCTGATTTGACATGGCTTGGCGTCCACCTGGAGGAACAGGCAGACCCCAGACTCAGTGGTGAGACTCGAGACCAGCTCTCAGGGCAGTCCCCATCTGTGTCATCCAACTTCTCCAGGCATTTTCCAAGTGCTGGTGGAGCTGCTCCTGCCATGAGCTGTTTGGGTCAGTGACAGTTCTTCTTTCACATGATGCCTGTGTGAAAACTCCAGGGAAAGCTGGGCAGGCTCCCGTGGCTGGAGGAACAGGAGAAAGCACCAAGGATTCAATACTTGTTGTCTGCTGGCATCTGCTCAGCCCTGTGTTCCCCTGAGAGCCTCAGATGTGGTTCTGGAGGAGGTGGGGAGGGCTGGCAGGCACAGCAGCATGACTGGGGCTCTGGGGGTGTGATTTCCAATCAAGTGATGCCCCACAAGCTGGGTAAGCACCCTTTGATGGGGCACACAGAGATGCTGTCACTGGATCTGCAGGTCCCAGCACACCACACTGATGCTCCACTTGCAGCCCAACCCATATCCAGCCTCCAGGACAGCCACAGGAATGGCCCTGCTGGGCTCACAGCTGCCAGGCTGGCTCCAGAGGGAGGTGAAGTTCTTTTTGTTTTCCTCCCAAAGGGACAATGACTTTCAGAAAAGTGGCTGGAGATGTGAGAGGGCTGAGCCCAAGGGATGAGACCTCAGCCCCCTGGCACAAGTCCTGTGGCCACTCCTCCCTGTTTCCATCAGAGAGCTGGGATGGTGGCTCAGGTGCTCCAGTTCTACTCCAGGACCCTTTTCTCCCCCAGTCCTGTCTCCAGTGTCCCCTGTCCAAAGCTCTCAGGGGGCTTTGTGGAAGTGGGGAAAGCCTGACCTGTCCCTCTCTTTCGAGCTCTGATTTTGGATCTCTGAGCCCTTGCCTGAGGTTCCTGTGCCAATCCTGGTGGCCATCCTGCCCACAACCCACTCCTGGCTGAGGCAAGGACAATGTGCATTTCCTGTGCTGCCTTCAGCTGGATGTTGGTGCTGAACGTGCCCTTGTTCCAGACTGTCTCACCCTGAGATGTTTCTGTTCCATCTCTCTCAGCTCCTGCTTTCTTGGCTGACCTTCATCCCCAGCTGAGGAGGAAGCTGTGCAGAGAAACGCCAAATACCAGGTGGGAAATAAGACCAGGATAGGAAAATGACAACTGCTGAGTCCTTGGGGGAAGCAGAGTAACAAATCCTTCCACTGAGAACCTGGCACAAGGCCACCTCTGCAGACACACAGCTCTGCACTTCCATGTCCAGGGACAGGGCTGGGGTGGTGACATGGACACCAAACATCCTGCAGGGAGGGCTGAGGGCTTGGGCATCACTCCCCATGTGCCAGGGAACACCCAGACCAGACAGGATCCTGCCTGGGATCCAAACAACCCATCAGGTGCTCCTCCTGAGCTTCCAGGCTTGAGGATTTCCAGTGGCCCAGGCTGGTGGCCCCAGTGCTGGGCTCAGGCACAGAAACATTGGCCCCCAGTGCCTGCAGAGATGGCTTGTGTGGTCCTGCCCAACTTCCTTCTCCTGACCAGCTCTGCAGGAGCTCCCAGAGGTGTTCTGGCTGCTTCAGCTGCCCTGATGTGTCTGAAACAGCAATGGGGCCATGGCCAAGCACCTGCCTCACAGCCCAGGCTGCTGCTCCAGATGTTCTCCAGGTAAAGAGGCTGTGTTTGACCCAGGGAAAGCTGGAGAGGTTCTAATCCAGGTGGGCTGTTGGTTTCACGTGCCCATGGAGAGAGACACAGACACACACCGTGAGGTTTGACCAAATGCGACAAAAGCCACTTTATTGTTTAGAACTGTCTTTTTATAACCACTTAAATGTATCTCTCTAAGCTCCTGTGATTGGTCTAAAGTTTGGCTGTCCAGCCTCCTTTTGACCCTATTTGGCTTCCTGTAGTCAGGCAGGAATCCATCGGGACCAACTCTGAATTTTCCTGAATTTTCCCCTGGTGGGTTCTGTCCCACCTTAGTGCCTTTTCCACATTTGGTACAGTGCAAGCCAGCTTGTACTGTGACAGTGGGCCAGTCTCTAGGGTACCAGCAACATTATTTGGTTCCTCTGGTTCAGACAGGAGAGAAAGGGAATAATTGGGCCAAAAAGTTCAAACAAAGTAGGGGAAATGTTTTTCACTCAGCACAGGCACAGCCTGAGGAATTCACACAGAGGGGGATGGTGTTGGATGCTCTTCTGGATTGGAAAGGAGGTTGGAGCCTTTCACACTGCACTCCTGGCCACACACACTCCCAGAGGGATGAAGTGTCCCCTGGCCACGAGACTGTCACTGCAGCTCCATAGCACTCAGTGATGGGGTGGGGAGTGCTGGGACACCTCAGCTGTGTCACTGCAGCTCTGCCAGGGCAGGCCAAAGGTCAGAGGTTCTGCCCTGGTGTCCCCAGGGAGGGCTGATGGCTGTCACAGCATTCTAGGAGCCATCTGGATCAGTCTTGCACGAGCTCACTGAGTGGGGCTGCCGAGTTAAGGAGGTTTTTACTGAAGATGGGGAAGTGTCTGTGGTGGAGCAGCAGGAGTGTGGTCGGTCAGGAGAACAGGGACATTTCCAGAGTGATGGAGTCCACAGGCAGATGTGTGGGGATAGGGAGCAGTGCTAGGAACATCTGCTAATTCATCCAGGAGATGTGGTACCCCTTGGAGAAGTGGGTAAATGTTCCTGGGTTTTCCTTCAGACCCATCTCCAAGAAGGGAAGTTTTCCAAAGGCACGGGAGTGATCTCAGCCCTGTGGCTGTGAGCTTGAGAGCAGAGAGCCTGCACAGGACACTTGGCCAGGGGATAGAGGAGAATGAGAGAAGATTTGGGCTTATCTTGCCAGGCCCAGGTCTTGTTTGCTTTTGTTTCTCTGTCTCTTTATAGCATTTGTGAATGTGTTGCTCCTCTCTGACTCTTGGGAATAGATATTTATTTGCACCATCAGCCTGGCTTATGTTCATGGGAACTTCCCAGCTGGCTGCCAGACTGTGAGTCATCCCATCCCTCTGGGCACAGCAATCCCAAAAATCAGGGATGGGGCCTCTCCTGCAGCTCTGGCAGGCCCTGGCTGCCTGTCCTGGAGAGCTGTGCCCAGCTGGGAGTCCAAGGGTAGAGCTGGGGTGGGAGAGCTGCAGGACCAGGGAGCTTTGGTCTCACTCAAGAGCTTGGACTCCCTCTGAATCCAAGAGTTTTAGCTCTGGTGTGAGCCCATGGGTGCCAGGGCCAAAGCAGGCTGGGCTGGAGCTGCATCCCTGCAGGACACAGAATGAGTTGCTTTGCTGACCCTGCCTGGCACCAGGAGCAAGTCCAGGGGCTGCCCAGAGGTGCAGGAATGAGGAGAAACAAAGCCCAGCACGTTCTAGAGGAGCTGTGGGGAAGCTGAGGCAGAGCTGAGCCAGGGGGGACTCTTGGGGCTGGGGTCACAGGGGGGTGTGGGTGAGGAGGGGCAGTGTCCCCGGGCATGTCACACCCTGTCACCACTTCCAGCTGGGGCAATGCAGGGGATGACCAGGGACCTTCTCTGCCAGGGAGCCTGGGGGTGTCCTGGCACACAGTTCCATGTGGGAGCAGCACCAGAGAGGAGGATGAGACAAATCCCAGTCAGGTTCCCACAGCCCACTGGACTGGAAGCAGTGGAGAGGAGCCCCAGGACATGGACAGAGCCATGCATGGGCACCAGGGCTTGGGGAGGATCCTGGGTTTAAATGTTTGGTGCCTGAGCATGAGCACAGGGGAAGAGAAAATGCAAACTTTCCAATGCTTTCAGTATTTTACACCTCTGTTTTGGGAGCAAAGAGACAATTCCAGCAGGGAAATAATTCTCTCCACTGATGTTTTTTTATGGATCCAGAGTTATGAGGACAAGTTTTTCTATCTGTGCTATCACAAACCAAACAACCCCACTGTGCTGAGAGATCCAGCTGTGAGTGCCATGCACTGGTCTGTCCTCACTCTGGTGCAGTAAATCCATGAATGCCAAGGATTCCCCCAGAGATATCCATAAAACATCAGCACTGTAATCCCCAGGAAAGGGTGTGAATGTTGGGTATCATGAGGCACCAATTGTGAGTGTTGTAATGACAAACAGCCCTTTTTCCCTGGGGTTTCTGGAGGCAATAAAGAACAATTAGAAAAGCACAAAAAAACCAGCACCCTGGCATGCTGCAGCAGAGGAGCGGAGCTCAGAGGAAGAGGCTTCACTGGGTCCCTGTGCTGGGCCAGAGCTTTGGGAAAGGTTCTGAAGATGAAACCCATCTGCCTCTTCCCACAGAGCACCTGGCAGAGCTCAGGGACGTCTCTTCCTTTTGTCAGCTGCTTTGTCAGCTTCTGCTGCAGTCGCAGGATTTTGGGCTGCCACTGAATGGAACCATAGAACAGAATCCCAGACTTGGGTTGGAAGGAACCTTAAAGCTCCTCTTGTTTCATCCTTTCCTCACCATCCCAGGCTGCTCCAGCCCCAATGTCCAGCCTGGCCTTGGCACTGCCAGGGGTCCAGGGGCGGCCACAGCTGCTCTGGGCACCCTGTGCCAGCCCTGCCCACCCTGCAGGGAACAATTCCTGCCCAATATCCCATCCAGCCCTGCCCTCTGGCAGTGGGAGCCATTCCGTGTGTCCTGTCCCTCCATCCCTTGTCCCCAGTCCCTCTCCAGCTCTCCTGGAGCCCCTTTAGGCGCTGCCAGGGGCTCTGAGCTCTCCCTGGATCCTTCTCCTCTCCAGGTGAGCATCCCCAGCTCTCCCAGCCTGGCTCTATATGACAGAAACCCTCCTTCCCTGTCAGGTTTTCTCAGTCCCAAATGTCTTTGGACAGTCCTCTGAGCTGAGTTTCCAGGAATACTTTTAATACACAGCAAAACCATGTTTGTGTATCTCCTTTCATTTCCTGCTGCTCTACCAATTAAACCAACATGAAAGCCATAGTGCCATAAAATATGGGAAGCATCTAGAAGAGGAATTATGAAATCATTTCCTCTTGATGTAAGCAAGTACTCCATCCCTCTCAGTGAAACTACTTGTGATTTTTGTCTAATTACATAGCTTTTCATGGTGCTAATGAGTGATCCACGGTGAATATCCTACCAGGGCTCTGACTTGTTACTGCTTGTGATGTGGGAATCTTTTCTCTCTCTTGTGAAAATGAGTAAATGTAATTCCATGCTTGTGTTGATGCACAGATTCGAAATGTTTATGTATTTCAACAGCAGTACTTTGTGTTTGCTCAACTTTACATCACTGCCAATATGAGCAAGGCCAGGTTAGACACTGGGGCTTGGAGCAGCCTGGGACAGTGAAAGGTGTCCCTGCCCATGGCAGGAGTGGCACTGGATGGGCTTTAAGGTCCCTTGCAGCCCAAACCATTCCATTATTCTGTGATTCCATTATTCTGTGATTCCATTTTCCTCTCACACAGCCCCTGACTGTAATTTTACACAGACATGGGCACTTCTGGCTGATTCCTTCCCTGGCCCAGAGTGGAGAGAAGCTGCACAAAAGACGTTCAGACTTGATATGAAGGAGCATTTCTTTAGTGAGAAGGTGATCTAACACTGGAACAGGGTCCCCAGAGAGGTGCTTGATGCCTCAGGTCTGACAATGCTCAATAAACATTTGGACAATGCCCTTAACAACAGGCTTTAAATTTGGGTCAGTTCTGCTCAGGCAGATGATTCCTGTAGGTCTCTTATTGGACTATTCTATTCTATTCTATTCTATTCTCTATTCTCTATTCTCTATTCTCTTCTTTCACTGACTGAAATTCTAAATCAGAAGGAGAACCCCAAATGTTGGCATTTACCCCAGGACAGATGATAACAGATTTCTACTCAGTAACACCAGGTTATTTTGTTCTATTAATGTCCAAACACAAACATTAATGCAAGCCTAAGTCTATTTAACGTCCACCCAGAGCATCACATTTAATTTGCTGTACTGCTGTGGAGTTAGGACATTATCATTATTATCAAACCATTCATTTCAAGCACTGAAATCCACAGTCCATAAGCTTAAAATGAAGCTGCTCTGCCACAAAGGAAAAATTAGCAATCAGTCATTCAGTTTTGGCCTGCTCTTAAGAAAAGTTTTGGTTCCAGTGTGACCACACTCTCTGACAGGAAATTTTCTCCCAGAACAACTTGGCTGTTCCCTGGTGAGGTTTTATCCTGAAGTCCACTTTCCCACGCGCTCCCTTTCTCACGTTGTGGCTCCACCTGAACTTGAGAGAGTCTCAGGAAGGGTTGTTTCACTCTCAGGTCCTGCAGAGCAGCTGGTCAGACCAGGGCTGGTTTCACTGCACTTGAAGCACTTTGTGCATCTCCAGTACTTGGCTGAACACCTCAAACCCCCCTGCAGGGCTGAGAAGGCCCCAGGGCATCACCAAGGCTGTGGTCACCTGTCACTGCCCTTGCTTTGCCAACTAAAAAATGAAGTTTTTCCATGAGGCTGTGGCCTGTAGAGGAACAACCTTTGCAGTGAAGCTCTAAATCCGTCTCCAGGTCTGTCATGTACTGTGCTTGCAGGAGGGGTTCATTTTTTATTCCTTTGTAGGAAGCAGCCTTTTCTTCTGGCAGCCCAGGACTACCTCCCCATGCTTCCTCCACCATCCCACCACTTTGGGGCCAGGATGTGGCAACTGAGAAGAGCATTGCTGCTTACAGGGTAAGCAGTTACAGAGACATGGGGTGCACACACTGCGAATGAGAGGCTGCAGAGCTGTGGGAAGGGACCTGGGGGTTCTAGCTGATGGCCACTTGGACATGAGACATCAGTGCCCTGGAGCCAGGAGGGACATCCCTGTCCTGGGGACATCGGGCCCAGCATTGCTGGCCAGGCCAGGGAGGGATTGTCCAGCTCTGCTCTGGGCTTGGGCAGCCTCATCTTAAAGCACGGGAGCAGTTTTGGGCACCAGGATGTAAGAAAGGCATTAAGGCATGAAAGAGTATCCAAAGGAGGGGCACAGGGATGG
>VRYO01002223.1:5134607-5149478 GCA_009812075.1 Sialia sialis
CCAGGAGCTGCCAGGGATGGACAGGGGGGATTGTTGGGGGGTCTGGGCAGGGACGGGGGCTGGAATGGATCATCCTGGAGGGTCCCTTCCAGCTCAGGATATTCTGGGATTCTGAGTTCACCACGGAGCAGACCAAACAAGTGTGGTCACTCTGCTCTGCAAGGGTGGATGAAAGCTGAGTCCCAGGCAAGACAGGGCTTGAAGAAGCTGCTTTTGTAGCAGTGCTGGTCATGGGGAGGAAGATCCTGGCCTCGGCACTGCCTTTGGCGTTGGCACCCAGAAGTGCTGTGCCAGAGGGCTTGGCTGGTTTGCTGTAAATAACTCCTGGAGCCTGTGTGCTGTGCCCAGGCCTGTGACGGCAGGAGCTGGGAACTGAATCCCCAGCACATGATCCCTCTGGCTCCTGTCCATGGCTAAAATACCTCAGGAGGGATGAAGAACTGCCCTGTAGTCAGGACAGTTACAATCTCTTACAAGAGCAGCCAGGCATTATCTGCCCACAAAACACTGCTGCTGAAGGATGTCTGGAGCCCAGCAGATCCCACATGACTGGGAAATTGAGGACTGAGCCTGGAAGTCTGGCTGCTGCCCCAGCCCCGAGGAGCAGCCCAAAGACATGGCTTTCAGAGCTTCATGGATCCAGACAGCTCTGACCAAGGCCTGTCTTCCCCTGCCCTCTCTGCCTCCAGATCTTTTCCATCTTTTGTTGGTCCTTCCTGCCAGGAGGCCCCTAATTCCTCTCCTCTCCCATGGGGCTCTTACAGCCATGGCAGCAGCAGCCCTGACTGCTCTGCGGGGGTAAGGGAGGTTCTCTGGTCACTGCTTGTGCTGCTTTTGCCCTCCCTGATCATTCCCATTCTTTACTGCCCAGAGGATGCTCTCTGGAAATGAGCTGCTGGACTGGCTGGACAGCCACTGCCAACTCACCAAGCTGGGCAGGTAACCTCTCCTTTCTTCCACGCAGCAGAAGTGCATCAAAACATTCTTCCAAACCCACATTCAACTCACTCTAGGAAAGATGTGCCCTTCTCCTAAGTAAAGGGGCAACAAAGAGTAGAGGAAGGATCTTTCTCCTGAATTCATCTCATCATCTCATCTCATCTCATCTCATCTCAATTTCAGTCTCCTCATGGACTGATAGGAGGTTCCTTCCTCTTTTGTCAGTCTAGAGAGAAGCAGTACCTGGACATGATCCAAGGGATGCCTGTGGGAAGGGGCAGCCAGATGAGGAGGATCAGGAGAAATGTCCTGTTCTGCCCTGCCCTCGGACTGCTGAACTTCACAAATCCTAACAAAGCCCACTTGACTACAAGAGTTTAAAAAAGTCTCTGGAAGGCCAACATATCAGAGATAATGGGCTGGGGGTCTGGAGAAGGAGGACTGATGTGCAGTGATGGAGAAGAGGCTGCAGGGGAGGAAGGCAGAATAAAATGTGAGATGGTGCCCAGGGCAGGGTTAAAAGCTGCTGAGGTCTGAGGGAAGCGGGAATTTCCATGGCTTAGTCTCTGCACATTGCCTGCCCCCAGTCTGTGAGATTAATCACTGCCTTTCACCAACACCAGAACAAAAAGATCCCTCCCCCCCATGATATAATAATCTGAAAATTCCACAGCTCCAGTTTAGCCAGAGCCAAAAACCTCATTCTGGAGATCCTGCTCCATTTTTCAAAGTCCCTTTGAAGCCAGCTCCTGATTTCAGTGGGATGACGATCCAGTGCACTCTCCAAATCCTATGAATCACTCTGGCCTCGGGGAATTGCCACAAGTCACTTGAGTGGCTAAAAATATCTCAGAGGAAGCAGCACAGAAATACCCATATCCGCTGACGCTGGGCTGGGAGGGCACACTCTAAATTAACCTGGTCCTGTTTCTGCCTCCTTATTCCCTGCAGGCCTATTCCTTAGTGGGAGCAGATCCCAGCAAACACAGAGCTTTGTAGAACATTTGGTTGCTGTTTATAGGGAGAGGGGTGGTGGAAAAAAACATTTGTGTGGTTTAAAGGTGGCCTTCAGCTCTGATTTCCTGGGGATTCTGAAGTCCAGGGGGTTCTTCCAGAGCCAGGAGTGCTAAGCTTGGAATAATGGAATTAAGCTTGGGAAAGGCCTCTGAGATCATGAGTCCCACCATTCCCCCGGAATGCACTGCAAGGCCACCACTAACATGTCCCTGAGAGCCACATTTACACATCTTTTAAATCCTTCAAAGTATGGTGGCCCCTAGCTGCCCTGAGCAGTTCCAGCTCCTTACCACCATTTCCAGTGGGAATTTTTCCCTAATATCCAAACTAAACCTACTCTGAAGCAACTTGAGGCTGTTTCATCTTGTCTTGATGTTCTCCAGAGCTGATTCACTCCCCTGGAGCTTCTCCAGCTGTGTCCAGTGTGGTTATGTGAATCAACCCTGCTGGGAAGATTTCATCCCAACAACTTCTCAGTGAGAAGCTACAGGTGAGAGAGGGACAGAAGGGCCATGCACAGCCTGGATGTGGCACCCAGCTGGGCATTGGGACCTGCAAGGAGCTTCTCCCTGAGATGGTTCAGCAGCGAGGAGCAGCCATGGTGCTTCCCCAGTGTGGCCGGGGAGTTCCATGTGTCAAACACCTCCACAGGTCCCCTCCAGGCAGGAGAAAATCAGTCCATCTCAAAAATGCACTCTTCTTTTCCTGTGATAATAAATGCTCTTCCCCAGCCTGGACTCCAGCAGATCCAGCACCATCCAGTGCTGGAACAAGAGCTCCTTGGAGCGGGGAGCTCTAGTGGGGTTTTAGGAGCATCACACTCGTCACAGAGGGGATTACCCCATCCAGTTCTCTGGCTGAGAGCAGATTTCTCCTGCAGTCACTTCTAGTTCATCTCAGACCTTGAGTTGGCAGCACAGTGCTGGTTTGCTGTCCACTGCTTTCAAAGGAAGCTGATGATCAGATGGGGATGTCCCCATGGGTCTGTCCCACACCCTCAAACTGTCCAAAGACAATTCCTTGTCACTCCCACGTCAGGAGTGTCCTGGGAGGCTGCCAGTGAGTCCAACTGTCCCTCCTGGAGGAGAAATGTCATCTAAGCAGTGAGAGGTCACCCAGCCTCTGGGGTCTGATGTGCTGTGTTTCCAGGGGAGCATGGACATGGGTGACTGTGGCACTGGCCATAAAGCCAAAGACAACACAAGCTCTCATGCTGGTGATGTATACAGAGCACACACTTTGACTTTATGACAACTTAGAATGATGTCACATCCCAAATTGGCTCCTGTGAAGGAGTTTGGCTGTTCCCCAAATTCTGGAGCAAGAGATGCTGAAATGGAAGGGGAAGACATTTGGGTTGGGAAAAGTGTATATATCTAAAAAAATTGAGTTTGACTGCAAACAAAGCAAATAATGAAAAAAAAAAAAAAATGGAAAGAGTCAAGTAAACATCCTTCATGATGATATTTCCAGACAGTAGAAATATGGTGCAAAGCTGGCCTGGATTTGTTTATGCTGGAGACAGTCATATCCGAGTGGAAGATTATTGCATTCACTTCCAGAAATAGCTGGAGAATACAACCAGCAAACATCACCCTTGTACAAAGGTTACATCTGCTGGGTGCACAGCACAGATCCCCAGGCAGCCAAAGCCCGGGGACTGATGTCATGGACAGCAGCAGGAGTATTTCTCTGAGTACAGGGTACCTGGTAGCTCCTTAACTTTCAGGAATTTGGGCAAATGATTAAAGCAAAGCTTATTTCCCTGTGGTTTTTATTGATTCCACACATCCTCTCTCTACGTCACTGAAGTTTTTTCTGCTCCCCAGCTCTGTCGAGGTGAGGTCTGAGCACACAGAATCTGCTGCATCCTCGCTTTGTCCACTGAAAGAAAATCCACTATACATTGCAATAGAAAGCAAAGCAGAATAACAAAAAAGAACCCATTTAAGCACTTTTTATTTGCTTTCTTGAGGTGACCCTTGTTCCCCCTCCCCAAAGGCAGGCGGCAGAGGGGCCAGAGCTGCAGGTCCTGGGGGTGAGCTTGGGGCCAGCTGCTGCCCTCTGGCACCAGAGGCAAAGGAGAAATGCAGCTCCAATCTGTTTGCCCCATGCTGGCCCACGGCTGGGAAGTGTTTTTCCTTGGGAAGGGCTCTTTGGGATCAAGACACGCGTTAATAACCGAGCGGAGCCTGTCTCGCTCCTGGTGCCGCCTGGCTCCCTGCCAGCCCGGGCTGGGATTGAATTACCGAGGAGAGAGGAGGAAAGAGCCCCTCTCGGTGCTCTCCAGAGGGGTTTGGGTCTGCTTGGTGCCAATCAGCCCTGCAGCAAGAGCCAGACAGGCTGTGCCCATTCCCTGCTCAGTGCCCAGCACCCTCTGGGGGAGGAATCTTTGATCCCTCATTTAAAATGTTCATGTGGGGATGACAATGAGGCTTCCATTCCTCTTGTGTTTTTATATTTTTATCAAGCTATAAAACACTTTCTGTGGACAAATGGTGTTAATTTGAGATTTGTCCTTTGGCAGGATCAGGGCTTATCAGGAGGTTGCAGCCTGTCCAGATCTCCTTCTACCTGGCACACATGGACCCACCCCCGAGAGAGAGATCCAGGAGGTTTGGAGCAAGAGAGAAAACTGGGACTCACTGCTTCAGAATCAGAGCCTTCCATAACTCAGCCTCCCTAAAACATGTGCTTGCTCAATCTGGTACACAACAAGCCTGCTCTAAAAATTCACCTCTTCTCTGATGTTTATGATGAGCAGTCAGAGTGGATTTCAGAGAAAATGATTGATTCAGGTTGAGTGTCACGTGCTGAGATCCCTGTGAAGTCAGGTATCTGCGAGACAACACACCCAGGCAAACAAAACCCTTTTCTGCTGATTCTGCTCTGCACTGTTGTGGTTTTTCTTTCAGACAAGGTCGGTGTTTATAGCCAAGGAATTTGTTGCCAGACCTTTGCTGTAATTTACACTTCAGTGAATGCATGTTATAAATTTTGGCATGCAAAGATTAATGCAGGCTCATTTTTAAAGTATTCTTACGCGTTTTAAAATGAACACTGAAAGCCTTCAGCACTTGCATACCAAGCACTTTCCGTCTCTCTTGCCATCTGTATTGTATTAAAGAATATAAAAACTTCAGCTGAGCTATTCCTGCTGGATTCCCTGGGATAACTCTCAGGAAGAGAGGGCCATTTTATGATGAGCTGCCTCAACATTTCTTTGTATTTAATAGGAAAAAGATCCCAAATCCTCTGCAATTCTTCAGCCCTTTGCTAGAGGAAGAAATTAATAAACTTCCATTGCCCAGCACAATGCATTTACACCATATTTTGCTGTTTAACACATGTGTGTTGAGAACTTTGGAGTAAATATTCAGCCTTTCCCCCTCACTCTTTAATTTCTGACTTTGAAAATTAAAATTTTAGTGGCAAGTGATGAATCATAATCAGAATTCAAAACATATGGTGGAAGCACTTCTCACATTTTCAACTCTTCCCAGTTCTGCTTCTTCCTTGAAAATAACTCGACAGTAGACTATTTCCCTCTTAGCTAAGCTGTAATGAGCCACATGAAATGCTTTGAAATTCTCATGGTTGTGGACTTCAGAAACCACAAATAGAAGTATGAATATTATAGCCAAGTCTTCCATTATTCTCTCCAAAGAGCAGTTAATGCATTATTGGTGATACATGGAGCTTTGGCCTCACAAAAGGATCATTTTAGACATGGAAAACAACTGTATTTAGCTGGCTGTCATGAGTGTGTCCAGGGATGATGAACTGTGCTGCACATCTGTGTCTTCTGCAGTGCTCCTTTGCTTATTCTCCTGTTTTGCTATCTCTTAGCAACAAAAGGAACGTTGAATAGATTTTTTTTCCCTAGAAATTGCACTACAAGTGCCTTTATGTTCCACTTTTACACTTGACAGTGCACCATGAGCATTTCAGGCATTTCCTTTGCTCATCCTGCTCAGCCTTTGGAGTTTTACCCCGTCTGTGCTCAATCCTGTATCCATGGCCATGGAAAAAGCAGCAGCAGTTCCAATACCTTTATTTGTAAATTGAGAATTGCTCTTGGAAGCAGTCACAGGCTAAATCATGACATAAATACAAGATTATCATTGGCCAGGGGAGTGTCCAGTGCAGCTTTGGTGCTGCCCTGCACAAGGGGCTGCTCAGCCCCTCTTCTGCTTGGAGCAGGGTCTTGTGAAAAATGAGGTTCACTTTCCTGGTACATTTTAAAAGGTTTAATAAAAGACAAACAATAAAGCAAAAGGTTACAACAGGCCGGGTGCTTGACCTTCAGTCAAGAGCACCCCCTTAACTCAGAAAACTCTTCTTTAAATGCATCAACCTGTTGTATATTCATAGATCTTCATGCATTATTCAAAATTATTCCCCCCCAACCTGTAAACCAACATTTTCCCCTCCCTGGGGTTCTGGTGTCTGATAATCCAAGAATGTGAAGAATTTCCTGATTATCTTTTTTTTATCATTCTGTGAGTTAGTCACATGAAGAAAAGCTCTTAACATCACCATGTTATATTCCAAGAAAAAAAATATATTTATCACACTACTATTTCTAAGTTTTGTTAATAGCAGAACTAAAAGAAGCTGAGTAATTAAAGCATTTCTCTAATACTGTGATTCAATAATCTCTGCTGGGGCCCTGAGTAACCCCAGTGCATCTGCTGAGTATTTCCACTTCCCTGAGGTGTGACTCAGTGTAAGAAACACTAAGAATTATTTTTTTTTCTGTGCTTGTCTCCCTAAATTTTGGTTCCAAAACTAAAATTTGCTTTGCTGTCCTTGGGCTGTGCCCTGGCTCAGAGCCAGGAGAGGACACTGAGATGAGGGGGACCCTCCATCTTCTCCCTGTGTTGTGATGGGCTTTGCTCTTCACATGATCCTCTTTTCAAATAGAAACATTTTTCAGTTTGGGGGATGGTTGGTTTTTAAACCAGGCCTTTTTCAAGGTAATGTCAGAATGGAAAATAAGTTTTTCTGGGTAAAAGAGTCATTCTGAGAGTTTCTCTGCCTCCGGTCTCCAAGGACTCTCTCAGCACGTGCCTGTTGTTTCCCCAGAAATGTGGAGAAGCTGCTCTGGGGGTTTCACACCTGGCTGGAGAAGTGTTTGCTCCATGAATCCCCCTGTTCAGGCTCGGGAAGGTGACACCAGGCTGTCCCCAGGGACACCCATCTCACACAGATCCCAGCCTCAGTGCCCATCCCATGGCCCTGCAGACCCACGGGGCCCTGGCCTGACCTGGGATCCCCAGGGGTGGCTCCTGCTGGAGGATTTGGGGGCAGAGGGGCTCTGCTCCATCCCTGTCAGCCCCGTGTTTCCATCCTGACTCCTCCCTTCCTGCCCTTCCAGGCTGAGTGTTCCCAAAATATCCCCCTGCTCCTAATCAGAGACACAGAGGTAGCCTTGCTCCTGATCTGTTTTGCAGACAGTGGCTGCTCCTCTCCATGGCCCCAAAAAGTCTCTATCAGCAGCTGTAAAAATCAAAGAATTCATACCAAGATGAGGATTTTATTAATTTCTTACATTATAATTTGTGTTTTTTTCTTTTCTTTAAGAGGAGTGTTGAGGTTTCCTCTGCTGGATTGATTTAAACGTTTCTTGTATTAGATATTTTTTTCCTCTAAGAGGAAGATTGAGATTTCCTCTGCTGGGTTTGCATCTAGTGGAAGAAGGATCCTGACCATTCCTTGCTTCCCACTGGATTCAACCCCACACTGCACAAAGAGCTGCTGTAAATCAGCCTGGCAGCAGCAACAAAACCTGACAGCACCAAAAGAGAGAGCCCCTCGTTGGCTCTGCACACTGGAAAGGTCTGGCCCCATGGCAGGCTCCGTGTTTAGAAATGCTCCTTGCTAATTTGTCCATAGGCTGGTTGATATATTTATTCCTGTATTCTGAGCAGAGCTGTTTGCTTTGGCCTCCCCAGGGGCTCTGTGTTTGGTTTCCAAAGCACACCCGTGGAAAGGGAAGGGACAGACTGCTGCAGCAGGCAGAGGCACTCAGTGTCAGCACAGCCTCCAGGATTATTCTTCCAGGTGCATTTTATAAAGAGCACGAGACAGGAGAGGCTTCTATGCCCATCCCTGAGGGAGGATCCTCTCCAATCTGAGAGCAGCACAAATGCAGCAGCCAGGTTCAAAATGCACCTCTGGTTTGGGAGAGTCTGAGGCTGCAGGAGGTTTTGGGGTTGGTCTCTGCTGGCTCTGACACTTGGATGTGGAATAATCAGGACTGCAACACCCTTGGGACATTCCCCAGGTCTCTGGGGGACAGTGGCTGGGAATGGGCCTGGAGCCTGTGCAGGGGAAGCTCCTGGGGCAGTTCAGAGCCTGTGGGAAACTGGAGCCAAGCACTTGGAGCAGAATTCATGAGCTGGGGGAGTCTCATGAAATAGGAATGGGGATGTGGCTGTGGCTTTCAGTGGAGCCAGGATTTCAGCATTTCAGGGTTTCAGCCTCTCCCTGTGGGGTGGCCTGAGCAGGGTCTGGCACCAGCCCCAAGGGTCTCTCTGCTGGTTCTGAACTGGTGGGAAAGGGCACTGAACTGGGGCATCCAGCTGCCTAATGCAGGTGATGGTGCTCCAGGGAAGCTGGGGCATCTGCAGGGCTGGAAGATCCAGCAGAGACCCCCAGGATCTCCTTTAGGATACCCCAAATACCAAACCAGGCTTGTGTTTGCACAGAACCCCCCCAGCTCTGCCCTGAACCCCACCAGCATCACCCAGAGCTGAGGTTAGGCCAAAGCAGAGGCTGAAATTCCATAGATTTGTCTCGTGCTCCTCCTTTGGCTTTCCCTTCACCCTCATCCTCCCTTCCCTCCACTGGGAAGAAGCAGGGAGTGAAAAATCCTCCCTTGACTTCTCAAGCCTGTTTATTCAGCCTCATGTTCAGCCCCCTGGAAGGGACTCAGGGCCTGTCCAGCTCTTGGCCACACTGGGGGAGAAGCAGAGGTGCTGACCAAGGTGGAGCTGTGCCCGACTGAGTGGAATATTGCCAAAATCCATGGATCCACAAGGATGGTGCCCAGTCCTGTCCTTGCCACCGGACTCCAGGACCAACCTTACCCAAAGCAGGGCATTTTGCTGGGCTTCATGATTTTAGACAAGAGAGGGAGGGAGGCACTGCAAGGATGAGGAGTCCTTGAGACAAATTCAGCACTGATGATTCCAAGCAGACAAACAGAAACCACTTTTTACATGCAGTGACAAAAATAATGGGAATAACAAACACAGTGGGTAGAACATTTTGACTTTTGGTGAAGCACTGGGCACTGAAATGTTTTCAGCATTCTTTGGTTGCCCACTGGTTTGGACAGCCCCAAAGTCCTGGTGAATGTTCAGCAATCACAGCTCTAGGTGGGCTCTGCAGGATTTACCCTCCTAAAAGGCACCAGCCCCAGGAGAGCCAAGCCCTGTCTCCCAGTGCCACAAGGTAAATGAATCCAGGTTTGTTTGGAGGTAGAGCAAGTGTCCCTGAGAGCTGCTTTGTTTCTTTCCTAAGCCTCCCAAATGAGGGATGTCCTTTATCTCCACAGCCCCTGTGTCACCTGTGTGCTTTGGTGTCCCCACACAGCTCTGGGAAATGTGGGAACAGCAGCCAGCAGCAGCTCCTGCCTGGGCCAGGTGCTCACAGGGCAGAGAGAAGCTTGCAACAGGGAAAAACGGACAGGAGGCCAGAGAACCCATCCCACAGGAATTTCTGCCCCTCTGCCTCGATGTCCAGGGTGCGACATGCTCTTGGCTTGGGGATGGTGCTGGGACAGCCCAATGGGCAGGGATGGGCAGGGGTGGGCAGGGATGGGCAGGGATGGACAGGGGTGGGCAGGGATGGGCAGGGATGCTCCTCCAGGTTGCTTTGCCTGGGGGCAGCTCCTGGCCCTGCATCTCCAGGGGCACTGGGTGGGCTCTCTGCACACTCCTGCTCTGGCCAATTCCTCCACTCTCATTCTGGACCTCAGATGTGCCTCAGTGTGGCCAAGGACCTGCCCTGCAGGAGATTTAACTCAGTACACCCATGACTTTCTCTGTGCAGTCAGCCCAGAGTCCTTGAAATGACAGCAGTAGCTCTCCTTTCCCAGTGATCCAATATGGATTTTCCAAAGGAGCTCAGTTTCTCCTCTGCAGATGGTCTCTGCTGAGGGCACAAATCCCTCTCTGATGCTATTCTGGGGTTTCCTGCTGCTCTATACATTACCGGGGGATACTTGCATAATTTTAAACTCAGTCCTATGTAGGCCATTTCTTATTTTTAAAAAGGAAGTTCAAAGTCAAATCCTCCCCAAAACTCCTTGAGAAGTCTATTAAGGTGTGTCCTACTTTCTTACAAGTTCTTCAACCAGAGCATTCCCCCCTGAACCTCCTCCAGCCATCCCTCCTCATCAGCACCATGGGTACCACACAGGTTGTGTCCCCATCCCTGTGGGGATCTTCTCCAACCCTCCCACTCCCACCAGGTGTAACTGTGTTGTACAACAATGGTAACTGTACTGTGAGCTGCAGGGGGTCCTGTGATGGCCACCCAAAATTGGCATGTGGTTTCCAGAGGAGATGTGCCAGACCTTGCTGGTGTTGAGTTTGGGGGTGCTTGAGAATGAGTGACATCAGCTGGATCTCAGATAAAATTCCCCTCTCTGTCTGAACAGCCTTGCCTGAACTCTGCTGTGCTTGTGGAGTGTTGATGTTGGATCCCTGCTGAGGAATTTCATCCACCTGAGCCTCCAAGCAGGAAAAGCCCTTGGGAGATTGGAGCTTGCATTCCCAAGGTCATCCCTCTGCTTGTACTGCCACTCAGGTTGACCCCTCTGGCTGCAGCTCCAGTGAAGGAAAACACAAGGAGCTGCCAGAGCTGGCACTGAGGGTTACCTGCAGGCCTGGAATTATTACTTGGATCCAGACCCCTGTTTTATTCACAGGTGCTGCAGGCTGGGGTGGCTGTGCTTGCATTCCCAATCCTCATCTCCCTGTCCATGCTGGATGCTCACCAGATGTGCTGCCAGACCTCTGCAGAGCAGCAAACTGAGAGCTTAGCACAGCTCAGGCAGGAGGAAGAGAAGGGCAAGGGCAAGAACATGTGAGGTGAAAGCCTGGGTCCTCCTCAAAGGAGATCATTGGCTTCCAAGCGTCTGGGTCTCACTCAACTTTGACAAAACAAAGGAATATACTTCTTGGAGGATGGGAACTAACACCTAAAACCATTATTAAAACCATTATCATCACCAAGTTTACTAAAATAACTACATCTGCATAGATGTGTTAATGATGACAACACAAACTACAGTGCTTGGGCTGACTCATAGGAAACCAAGCATTTTCTTCTCCCCAGTCATGGGCTTGGCTCCAGAGAGCCACTTGCTGCAAGCCAGGATCCCAAAATCGGACTGAAAAGTGTTCATGAGAGCTGGGAGAGCCAGAGTGTGAGTCTGGGAGAGCCAGAGTGTGAGTCATGGTGTCTTTGGACACCTACAAGATTTTCCTGAATGACACTGGGTGCTAGAAATAGAAAATACAGTTAGGAGAGACTGAAAAAGAGATAAATCACCCCAAACCCTGATTCATCGTAATTTTGGCCATGAGCTATGTGGGAAAATAGTCCTTGGCCTGCACATGAACAGCCCTGTGTCCTTAACAATGATGCAGCTGAGGAGAAAGGCTCCAGCCAGCACAGAAACACTCGGCTGTGCAGGGCTGGAGCTGTACCCATGGCACTGGGGATTTTTAGAAGTGGCAGGAATATTATCTGGACGCTTGAGAAACCTCTCCTGGTGCTTGCCCTGCCTGGTGCAGCTGCAGCAGCACTTGGAGAAGCCTCGTGGACACTTTAGTGGGAAAAAGAAAGTTTTGTGGTGAGGATTTGTTTGCATAACATGCAGGAAGCTTCCTAATAGAGCAGGTTCCCAAGAAGGAAATCAGACTTTCCAGCATGCTTTCCTGGAAAGCACCATGGAAAGTCCTTTTCCCTGTCCCTGGAGTCCTTGTATTTCTGGTGACAGGTGCTTCAGGAGAGTTTCAGCCTCTCCTTTTTTCCCTTGAAGTCAGATTGCTTTCTTTTTGTTTGATCATTAAATCAGCCCAATCCTTATTGGTTATAGAGCAGCAATTTTTCATAGAATCATGGAATCAGAAACTGGATTGGGTTGGAAAGGAAGTTAAGGACCAATTTATTCCAACGCCTGCCATGGCAGGGACACCTCCCACTGTCCCAGGCTGCTCCAGCCCCAATGTCCAGCCTGGCCTTGGGCACTGCCAGGGATCCAGGGGCAGCCACAGCTGCTCTGGGCACCCTGTGCCAGCCCTGCCCACCCTGCAGGGAACAATTCCTGCCCAATATCCCATCCATTCCCTGTGTCCTGTCCCTCCACCCCTTGTCCCCAGTCCCTCTCCAGCTCTCCTGGAGCCCCTTTAGGCGCTGCCAGGGGCTCTGAGCTCTCCCTGGATCCTTCTCCTCTCCAGGTGAGCACCCCCAGCTCTCCCAGCCTGGCTGCAGCCCTGGGGCAGCTCTGCAGGTGAGGTCTCACCTGAGCAGGGCAGAGGGGCAGAATCCCCAACCCCCGCTGCCCATGGGCTCAGCCCAGGCTTGGGGGGTTCTGGATCCCAGCTCACTCTGGAGCCCATCTGGGAGCCCCTGACCAGGGCCCAGTGTGATGTCACAGTTATTTATAATTTATCAAGCTGCATCCCTGTCCTGGAGCCCCTGGGGCAGGAGTCCCGAGGGATGCTCAGGAACACCCAGCTGCAGGCACTGGAGTGGCAGCAATTTGCTCTTGCTGAAGGCCCAACCTCTGCCTTTATTATTAGCTTGATAATTACCTTGTTGTAAAAACTCGTCACCCTTGGAAGTAATTAATTTCTTGGAACCAAGCACAGCAGATGGGCTTCTAATTTATTTGAAATCACGTAGGAAGCAGGGGAGTCTCTCGCTCAGTTTGACAAACAGGGCATTTTAACCTGGCAGTTTATTCCCTTTCAGACTTGCTAGGAAATCTCCCTTTGGGGATTGGATGCTGATTCACTGCCGGGCTGAAAGGCTCAGGATGGGATCAATTGATGAAGTGTGGCCTTGCTTTAATCCTTTCTGGGCACATTTACTGTGGGTAGGATGTGCAAATAGCCCGGGAGGAGCCACCCTGCTGCGCTGGCAGTCGGTGGCTGCTGAGTTTGTGACAGATTTATTGGGCTGGCCAGGTGCAGAGGTTCCCTGCAAACAGCTGGAGCTCTGCTCGTGCCTCCCTGTCAAAGAGGATTTTTCCCATATGCCAGCCTTGCTGCCGGGTAATTCACTGCCCTGCAGGGCTCTGGGGTGGGATTGCAGCTCCTCAATGGCAAAGGTTTCCATTCATGCTCCAATCTGCCCATCTGTTCTCTGGCTCGCCGAGTCCCACATTCTCCTTCCTGCAGCTTGAAAAGACAGCTGAACTCGGAATACTGGGCTGGGAATAACTAGGCAGCTGCCAGAAAGAGAGAGCAAAGCTCTCAGCAAGGAAAATGAGGGTGAAACGAGCAGGAGAGTTTGGGCTGCACTGAAGCACAGTGGAGGCGTTTTGGGCTCATCAGTTTTGGCCAAAATCTGTGTGGGAATGAGCCAGTGAGCGAATAAGGACAATGCCAAGGAAAGGAGATCTGGCATGCAGGGGCCTCCTGTCATGATGAGGATGAAACTTGTCTCCCTGCCCTGGTTTGGGTTGGAAAGGTTCATAATGCTCAGCTCATCTCACCCCTGCCATGGCAGGGACACCTCCCACTGTCCCAGGCTGCTCCAGCCCCAGTGTCCAGCCTGGCCTTGGGCACTGCCAGGGATCCAGGGGCAGCCACAGCTGCTCTGGGCACCCTGTGTGCCTGGGACAATTTCTGCTCCCTGAGGGCCACTGAGCTGGAGAAACTGTGACCCCATAATACAGGGCCCAGAATAATTTTTTGAAAAATGCCAGCAATAGCTGTAGAAATTTCTGAAGAAAATTACAGTGAAAATACCTACATTTTTTTCCCTTTGCTCAGTAGAAAAATATCTTCCCCTCCCAATTTTTCAACATTTCTGCAGAAATAAGAGCTTTTCCTGGAACTGGGTTTTTAAAATTTTGTGGAAATCCTTGGCAAACTCTTTGTGTGGGAGGCTTCCGGATGGTTGGTGTCTGTCTGTCAGCCCAAAAACCTAAATCCTGGAGGGAGTGCTGGGGGCAGATGACAACCAGAGGCTACTGAAAGTGTGCAATCCCTTAATGTGCAGTTATTAAATGTGGGACCATTAATGGAGGGATGAAGGCCCCCAAGGGCCCCCAAAAGTTTCTCACAGCAGGAATAGGCAGAGCTGCTCCTCCCAGACACGTCACTTCCCATGGATGTGTCTCCTCCTGGAGCAACCATCCAGCCCCAAAGCCCCTCTGTGACCCCAGGGATGGTGTTGAGGGGCTCTCATTTCCCCCTCAGTTCAATTCCTGAGAGCTTGGTCCTCATTTGCTCACAACAGGAGAGGAAACCAAGGCCCAGAGCACTGGAATCCCTGACATTTTCTCCCTGTTCTTGCAGGGAATGACCTAATCCGTGCTATTGTTTCCTACTCCACTTGAATTTCCACTTAGCCACATTTCCATTCTTTCCACAGTTCTTAAAATATTTTTCGACCTTTTTACCAGGAAAGAGCAGAGATCTAACCATGCCTTTCTTGTTCAGTTTGGGGAAAGGTCATTTCTCCACATCTTATTTTTGTTCCGTTTATACAGAACTTAGCAAAGAGAAGAAAAATGCGGAGTTTATTCCTGCTGAGGAAGGAGCAGATTTGCATTTTCCAGCCCTGGCTTGAGCAGCTTTTAGCCCTCGCTGTTGGCTGGACTGCTCTGCCCTCTCTGGTGCCCTTAATCTGGGGGATTAGGAATAATATAGATCTGCCCACCCT
>VRYO01002223.1:5150478-5170416 GCA_009812075.1 Sialia sialis
CAGAAACCTCACACAGAAACACTAGGGATAATCCCTGTGGAATTGTGCATCTCATTTTTCTTGCTCTAAGTTCCTGTAGCGGCTTCCAAACCTCCTCATCCTTTGGTGTGCTGGAGTTAAAAGCGTTTGGCTGAAAAGGAATCACAGCATGGATACAGTATAAACCCAGACACGGGATATAAAAAGCCTACTTCTAAATTTAAACCTCTGTTAACAGCTAATTTAAGCAGCTAATTATACTAAAAATGCGTGAGCCCCAAATTTGCCAATTAAAAGTTAATTAAATGAAAACTCAGTGAGCTTCAATTTGTCAGTTAAATCCATCTGCTTCCTGAAGCTTCCTGCGATCCCACAGCTTCAAAGCCGCGCCTGCAGTGGGAACCATTCTCTGAGCCATCACAACCAGACAGATGTCCAAAATCCCCGAAAAAGCCCCCAGCTCTATAAAACCCAGGAGCAATTAGCAGCCTCAGCCCTTGGGAGTGTGCCCAGACATGTCACCCTCGGTGTGGCCCATGAGAGGAGGCAATCTCTGCATGGTGCTGGCGCTGTCCCCGGCTCCCTGCAGCTGCGGACAGGGACGCGCAGCGGGGACAATGGGGCAGGGCAGCACAATTAGCGCCGCCGCTCATTAACACCGCTGCTTTCCAGGCAGGATCTGCTCCGTGCTGTGCCTGCGGACACGGAGCATCCCCTGGCCACGCTCCCTGTGTGCTGAGCCCTGCTCCCTCCGTCCCGCTGTGCCCACCGGCATCAGATCCCGCACGGATGCGGGGCAGGGTGCAGGCGCTGGGACCAGTGCACGGGACAATGTTCTGGGGCTTTCGGGCTCTCCCTGGCAGCTGATGAGGCTTTTCATCGGCCACATCTGCTTTCTTATTGTGTTCGTTGAATAGAGCAGCGCTGGAAGCAGAACAGCGGATCTCGGACTCAGCATGTTCCCTGGGAGCAGGGGAATGGGAAAGGGGGAGCTGCCAGGGCCGGGACACGGGGCTGCTGGGCTCCTGTGCTGCCTGGTGGCCTCTAAACCCAAAGGAAACACAGCGGGACACGTGGGCTCTTTGCTGCTGCTTCCAGGAGTCACCCTGATTCACAGGTTTGGCACGCTCAGCTGGACATCAAAGGAATTCGCTTCCAAATTAAATAAAAAACCCCATCAACGTTTCTGTCCCTCCCTCTCCAACTCAGGCTGCCCATTTGCTTCAGAGCAGAAGGAAGATTTTCACTGATGTTGCCTGAGCTGGAATTTCAATTTCCCGTGGATGCAACTTCACGTTCCAAAGCCCAGATGCTGCTTTGGTACCTGGGTGTTGCCCCAGCAGTGAAGCCTCCAGCATCCCACACGAGCATCCAAGCTAACACTGGTGCCAAACCCATGAAACACAGCGGCTCTGCGATTTTGGGCAGCTCAATAACTGCAGGGGCACATCTGGAGGCAGGCAGGGCTCCCCTCACTGCAGCCACCCAGGTGACTGTGCTGGGATGTGGCTCCCTGATTTTCAGCACCTGCATTTGTGGCACTCCCAGCACCAGCAGCACACCCAGGGCCTTGCTTTTATCTCTCTTTGCCTCAGCTCTCCCAGCTGCCCATGTGTTCTCCAGCTGGGAATCTTCAGCTTTCCTCGTGACTTTTTTTCCCTGCTCACTTTCCCCCTTTCTCGCTGTGGGAAGATTTTTATCCCACTCCCAGCTGCGTTTATCTTTAATGGCACCAATTTTGTCCTTTGTTTTCAAACAACACAGGCACGGCTCGTTGGCTCCACGGCGTTCTGGGATGTGCTGTGGTGCTGATGGCAGGGAAGCAGCTCCTGGGGATGGCTGGATTCTGCAGGAATGAGCAACAAGTCCTGGCAGTGGTTCCTCTGAGTCACAGCAAACATGCCCAGAGGCAGGGCTCTGCTCCCTGGGGATTTTGCAAGGTTTTAGTCACTGGACACCCAGAAACCAGGAGGGTCCCAGCACCGCTGTGCTCACAGCCTCAGGGGAGGAACCCACGGCCAACTTCTGCACTGGGAGCAGATGTTTGTGCCCACCCTTGCTCCAGCCTGTGGAGAGCTGGGAATAACACCTGGGGAACACCAGAAACCCTCTGTGACTCCTCCATGGCTCTTCTGAGCCTGCAGGAGAGGGATCACACTCGTCCATCCATCAGAGACAAAATGCAATGTGATGGGGATTTCTCCTGGGTTTTTCCTGCCCTGGCTGCAGCCAGGCTGGAGACCCCAAAGAGCAGGAGGGCAGCAATCCCCCTGCTCAGAGTCCTCTGGAAGGGGGGACTGAAGGTCTGGACCAAATCCCATTTTGAAATAGTGTTTGAAAGCACGGAGGTGCTGGGGAGGAGAGAGGAAGAGAGAAAATAATCATTAAAAGGGAAAAAAAGCTGGGAGCAGGTGTGGGGTGGTGGGTTCAGTGGTGACTCAGGCACAAGCAGGTCCCTGGATCCAGAGAAAAGTGCAGGGCCTGGGAAGGGTCCTGCCAGAAACCACAGGCTTGGACAGGAAACAGCTCCAGCTTCACACTGAGAGGGAAGAATTCATCCCCGCCTCTGTCCCTTCCATGAGCAGCAGGGTGCTCCATATTCCCAGGTTTTTGGTGCAGTTGAAGCTGTAATTCCCCAAATTTGACTGCACCCCGGGCTGTTGCTACTCAAGAGTGCACAGAGCTCCTCTCCTTGTAATCCAGAGAGCCCTGGGTGCCTTCCTGAGAGCCATCCCCACTCCCAAGGGAGCAAATGAAGTCCTCTGGGAAGCACTCCAGTCCTCTGGCACTGGCACCAGTCCAGCTCCTGTCTCTGTGCTGCTTTCTGTGCTCTGCTCCTCACAAGAATGGATTAAATATCTCAATAACACGGTTGGAGGCTGCAGCCTCTGCTCGAGCCTGTAACAAATCTCCTTAAAATAATTATTTGACACAGCCAGAGCTGGTTTGGTTTACAAGGCTTCAGCACAGGGTTTGTAAATGAGGTTTGGAATCAAATTCCTCCTGGCTCCTGAAGGATCTATTGGAAAACCAGCTGCCCTTTGTTTATGTAAGGAATCCTCTAGCCCATGGAGGTGTCCTGGAGACAGAGTTGCTGCTGAATTTGGGGGTTTTGCAGCAGCACATCAGGGAGGCAGTGCTGGGCTGAGGACAGCTTTCAGAGGGTGTTTGTGTCTGCACTGTGCTGGCACCTGCACCACTGTCTCGGCCCCACTGGGGCCCAGGGCTGCTGCACCTGCTGGGAACAGGGGTCAGAACATTCACCGTTCCAGGAGCATCTCTGGATTGCAGAGCTGTCTCTCAGCAGCTCTTCTGTGTGGGACTGGGAGCTCAGACCTCCAGGATTTGGGCCAGTTCCTCTGAAGGTGTTGGCACAGATCTGGGTATTGATGCAGCATTTTGCAGACATCCCCTTGATGCTCGGTTTAGGCACCTCATGTCTGGAAGCTGATGAACTCAAAACTGAGGATCCACCACAGCATAAATGTAAACTGATCTGCACAGGGGCTGCTTCAGTCCTCTCACAAAGCCAAAGACATCTGGTGAGGTGGTCAGGAATGGAGGGATGGGAGGAGTGGCAACAGCTCCTGGGTGGGGTTGGATCCCTGGGACCATGTGGCAGCCAGTGACACTCCCAGGGCACAAGGGAAGGGACAGTGCACAGCTGGATCAGGTCCTCAGGATGGGGCAGGGCAAACCCCTGGCTGACCTTTCCTGGAGCCCTGAGCAGGAGGTGGGAACATCCAGGAGCTCCTCCTGGACAGCATTTTGGGGCAGCTCCTGGATATCAGAGATGGAAAAGGAGCTGAAACCATCAGATCACACCAAGGACAGCACAGGGCACAGGAGACACCATCCCCTGAGCCAGAGTGGGGTCCTGGGGAGGGTGATGCCCTCACAAGGGGACAAAGGACACTTTTGCCTTTCTCAGCTGCAGCCTGGCAAAGGCTGGGAAGGTCCAGAGGAACATTCCCCATTTCACAATTCCAGCAGTGACAAAGGTGCTGGAGTTTTGCTCTCCTGTGTTTGAAGCTCTGTCTGTTTTTTGGAGCCTCCTCTGCTTTACCAACGCAGATGTTGAAGGCAGCCCAGATGTTACTGCATGGGCTGTTCTGCCTCCTGCTCCTGTGGACACCTGTTTGGGAGGCGAATCCCTGTTGTTCCAACAAGTGCAGGCTCTGCTCCAATGAACATCAGGCTTTATTGACAGAAAAAGTAAATATTGACCAGTGGAAAGTTAAAGCAAATATTTACTCTGAGTTTCCCTAAATCCAAGTCTCTCCAGAAAGTGAAATTCAAAGTGCTGACCCACAGATTCCCATTTGTGACACTGCCTGGCCCCATCCAGGCCAGGGATTCTCCAAATTGTTTGTTCCCTGATTCCCAGACATTTCCAAGAAGGTGCTGCCTGCGGGTCAGGGCTTCAGCAAGGTGCTGACCCATACATTAAACAAACTTCTTCCCAGAGGAAATTACAGGTGCAGAAAACTGGGGATTTGGTAATCCCCAGTGTCACAGTCAGGAATTTGATCAATACATGAGATAATTTCTTGGCAAATAAACTTATGAGGGACAACAAATAGAAATTCATTCCCCGTGCATGGTCGGAAAGGAAATGTTGAAATCTTGGTGAATCACAGAAAAGTTTGGGTTGGAATTTAAAGGCCATCAAGCCCACCCCCCCTGCAGTGAGCAGGGACATCTTTAACTGGATCAGGTTGCTCAGAGCCTCCATCCAAACTGGCCTTAGATATTTCTATCAGTGGCCTCACTCCAGCTCTGGAATCATCCCACCAAGTGTCAGGAATGACAACGAGGTCACAGCTTCCTTACAGCTCCAAGTAAAATATTTTATCTGCTCTAATTCTCCCTGACCCTAGAGGTGGCATCTCCACCCTTTGTAAGTGCCCAACCTTAACCCACCTTGAATTTAATTTCCATTAAATTCCTTAATGCCTTTAGGCTCCTGATTTTTTCCTCCCGACCCCACCAGTCTCCCAAGCTTTGCCTCCTCCTGTTTATGCTGCTTGGGTTCCACGTGGCAGATGTAGTTTTTAACAGATATTTCCAGTCCAAAGGAGTGGGAGTCCAGCTGTGCTGATGGGCACAAACAGAGCCACTTTATCACTGCTGCAGCCAGGCATGAAATGTAACCAAGCCTGCAGAGGAATAAATGTTTTGAAGGCAAGGCAAGGCAGGCTGTTCAGTGCTGAGTTCAGGATTTATTATGAGGACAAACATGTTCAGGGCCCCCATTCAGGGAGCATGAAAATAGCAAGCTCTCAGCAAAATGTTTTGGGGTAAAAATATTGCTCTGGAGGGAGAAAATTCTCCTTCAGTAATTTAATTGCCCACTTTTCTAGTGAGTAATTACAATTTAACTAAACTACGATTTCCAGAGCAGGGAGTAAGAAAATACTTGGAGTTCTAGATCCAGCTAACCTGGAGTAACCACGGCCTTACACCTCTCTTTGGGATCAGAGCCAGGCTCCACTCTGTTTGTCAGAGCTGTTGGAAAGTTGGGTCACAGGGAGAATTTTAATCCGTGCTTTATTTCACTCCTTGGCCATTTTTTAATTTTTTTTTTTGGTGCCATTTGAGGGCTCAGCCACAAAACAAAGTTCTGTGACTTGGGGCAGATGGCACAAAGCCCTCTGGGGGCTCAGTGTGTTCTTGCTTGGTTCCTGCAGCCCTTTGGAGAGCACCAGGAGCGCTGGATACCCCAGAGGGAGCTGCCAGAGCTGCTCCCAGCCTGGGGAGGGCTCTCAGCTCTGGGCTGGGGGTGTAAAAGTGATTCCTCCCAGCTGAGCTGTCAGCAGCTACTGCTGCTTAATGGTGGGAGAGCTTTCCCAGAGCCTGGCAGAGCAGCAGGAGCTTGGCCAGGGCTCGAGGCCACCAGGGACCTGCTGGGTGCTGACAGGAGGGGATGAGGGACACCAGAGCTCCAAATCCCCAGGCTGAGGCTTTTCAGAGCAGCTGAGGAGCAGCTCTGTGTCTGCACCCTCACTAACAGCAAACCTGGCACTGAGGAGCTCCCTGGGGTCTGCTGGGGGACCAGGCAGCCTCAGCTGCTTTATTCAGGTCTGGTCTAACACAAGGAGTTTCCACCTGCAGATACTGTGATGCTTTTCAAAGTCCCTGCTCCCAAAGCAGGGCTGAACCTTTCACTGCATGGTGGAAAATCCCCTGACAGACTCGAGTCACGTAAAACCAGACAGTTCCTTTTCCAGAACTGTTGCTGCCCAGAATGGCCGATGACCTTAGGAAAGGCTTAGGAAACAAGAAAAAGAAAAAAAAATAATCAAGGTCAGAGTGAATCTTTTTTGGTTCACCCTGTTTCTGGCCAAAGTAAACCAGGAACATCCTGACTTGGAAGTAGAAATTGGAAAACATTCTCTTCATTCAGCTTGTCCTGAGCCTGGAGGCCTCACACTGTTACCCCTTCCTTCCTTCCTCCCAATCCCCTACCAGGCTTCTCCCACCCTGGCAGAATTCCTGCTGGCATCCATGCTCCTCTTGGTCCTCCAGAAGTGATAGGAGACATCTCCATGCTGCAGGATTTCAGGACAGGTAGGTTTAGATGGGATATTGGGCAGGAATTGTTCCCTGCAGGGTGGGCAGGGCTGGCACAGGGTGCCCAGAGCAGCTGTGGCTGCCCCTGGATCCCTGGCAGTGCCCAAGGCCAGGCTGGACATTGGGGCTGGAGCAGCCTGGGACAGTGGGAGGTGTCCCTGCCATGGCAGGGGTGGGATGGGATGGGATGGGATGGGATTTAATGTCCCTTCCAACCAAACCAGTCTGGGATTCTGCAATTCTGGGATTATTTGACTCTGGGATTCTCTGTGCTAGGGAAGTGACACCTGTGGGTTTTCTGCTTTCTCTTGTTTTCCTGGGCCAGGTTCCCTCACGAGGAATGAGTAGCAAGACCTGTGGATCTACAAGGATACTACAAGGTTATTGCAGTAAAGGGTACTCTGGATTTCCCTACTCTTGGCATTTTTATCCATGAGTCCTCACAAGTGGCCAGTGCATTTCTGATCCTGGCAGAGCTCCCTGGGGATCAGTGCTGGACAAATGCCAGCCCTTGACTCCTACTCTGGGAATACCAGGAGCCCACACTAATTTCCCACCCAGGTCACCTCTATTCCAGGAGTGGCCTGCTTCCCCTTCAGGGAAGCCTGGGGAAAAGTGTCCTCTAAAAATTTCCAGGAGCCCTCTGAGACTGGTGAGAAGAAAATCTGTTAGAGGAGGTAGGGGAGGACACAGAGTTTGGGCACAGCTCTCCTGGGAAGAGAAGCCCTGGCCAGTGGAAACAGAGCCAAAAAGCCCATTTCTCCCATCTCCAGGTTATTTTCACTCACACTAAACTCTGCTGAAGTCCTTGTTGGACCAGAAGGGCAGAGAAGCCCTCAAACATTCAGCTGACTGTATAAAAAGCCAGTTTCCTCCTCAAAGAGCTGCTGGGTAGTGATGTGTAAGTTCTCAAAAAATAGGGGGGGCTTGGAGAAAGAAAACACAGCTGGGGATTCCCTTGTGCTTCAGGTGGCTCATCCCTGGAAAATGATGGCCTTTCACTGTGGATCTGAGCTCTGTGGCAGGAACTGACACCAGGATAGGGGCCACAGGGCAAAATCCACCTCACCTCTCCCTCAGTCCTGCACATCTCTGCCCCATGAAGGCACTGGATCAAATGTTACACAGTACCAAGAAAAAATGTCAGAAATGACCCCGTGCTGTTCCAGTGGGCTGTTTTTGAAAAGCAATAAAAGATTGCTTTTACATAAAATAAACACGATCTTGCCTTTCCCCCCCTCAGGAATGGATTCCACTTGGAGTAAAGAACAGAAATAGAAGCAGGAAAAACTTTGTGTGGCAACAAACCAGCGTGATGTTAATGATGCTCCCCCTGGGGCTGCTCTGAAAATTCTCCCCTGGCTGCATACTGAGTTAAGAAAAAGTTGCATTAATTCAGTATTTTTCTTTTGGAAAACTATTTCTGGAATGCCTCTTGTTCCAACAGATTACGTCAAGTGACTGCAGCGGTCTTGTGGAGTCTCAAAGCTCAGCTGGAAAAGATCCTTCAGATCATTCAGGCCAGAGTGAAGCTCCTCCTGAAGGGGTTTAGGGCAGACTCAGCTTTGCCCACCTTTGTTTTCTACTTGGCTCAGTTCTACCCAGCCCATTTCCTGCCTTTCCCACCATTTCTGGTTTTTTTTCTGCTTTTCATCCATTCCTTACCAGAAGTTTCTGGCCCATCCCATCCCATCCCATCCCACTTCTTGGACATTCACATCACTGCTCAGCTGCTGCCTTATCTTCTTTTATACATATATAAATATATGTGTATAAATACATACATATATATATTTATATATATATGCATATATACAGATATATGTATATATATCCATATAAAAATATATGTTTATATATACATATAAAAATATATATTTATATACTTATATAAAATGTAAAAATATGCAAATGTGACTACAAATAATCAGACAAATATATGTATGTATTTACAGTTCAGAATCTGTAAAATTGGGAGCTGGGAAGGGAACAAACAAAGCACAGCCATGGTGCAGCCGCAGTTTCCTGGGGGACAGTGGAGGAATGCCACATTGGTGTTTTTAGTCACCCCAGTAGCATTTTGGGGTAAATCCTCAGCACCACTGATCAAAGCTGATAAAGAAAAGTGCAGCTGTTGGTGAATTTTACTGATATTGGACATTTTTGAATGTCAAAATGGCTTTGATACAATTCAGTGGAGATCTAGAGTCAAGAATAAACCCTGGGGGTGATTTCCAAGCACTTCCCCACCCTCCTGCCTCCTCCATCCCATTCCTGTGAACCATCAGGATTTCTGCCCAGCAGAAATCAGGGCAAGGCCTGCCAAGAGATTGGGTTCCCAATGGATTTTTCAGACTGGAGCTGCTGAAAATCCCGATGCAAGACCAAAGTTCTACACTTGAGTACCTGAAGCAAGGGAAATGTGGATGCTTTTGGACTAAAGAGCTGATCCTGACATACAAAGTGGAGCAGCTGATGAATTGCAGCCATTCTGTGCAAGATCAAAACCCACAAATGAAGAGCAGCCAGGGCAGCAGCTCCAGCTGGGTAAAATTGATCTGAATTAGAAAGAAAAAAAATGCAGCCATTGTTTTGGTACAATGAGCTGCCAAAATTTCCTGAAGACCGTGTAAATACGTCCTTAGACCACAAATATTTTTAATCTATAAAAAGCATCTGTAATCTATAAAAAGACAAGCTCCAGCTTTTAAAGCAGCCCAAATATGGTCTGTGACGTCAATCCAAATCTATTTCTTTCTGAAAAATGTAAAATGAAGCAGTTGTTGAGGCTCTTTTAGCAAATAGACGGAGAATTCATGGAGATCTTGAAAAATTTAATGAAGAAATGTTCCTTTATAAAGCTAGGAAATCCCTGCAGAAGCAGAAACGTAACAAATATTCCCAAAATTCAATATAATGCAGAGGTGCCTCCAGCACTCAGCAAAGGTTTGGAACTCCTCCCCAAAATCAGAATGATGGATGGGATTTGCTATGACAACCTCACATTCCTACCAAAACCAAAAAATCTCAACATATAAAATATTTAATGGCAAAAGCAGCTGAGAGGAAAATATTGGAATCTCAGTCATGGGAACCAGGGTTGCAAAACTCTTTTGTCATGACATTGCGGCTCCCAGGGCTTGTGGGAGCTGGGACACAGAATCAGCCAGATCTCACCAAAAATGGCCCAGGTGTTGAGTTCAAGCCCTGGGAAACATTTGTTAAGTTAGGGTGAGTCTCAGTGTTCTTCCCACAGTCCTTAGTGTTTTATGTTAATTAGTCCAAGTTCTGTCCTCCTATTGGTTACTCATTCACCTAATATGGTCATAGATCCAGAAAGTTCTCCCCCTAAGGGTATCTATTGTCACACCCTCATTGTTTCAGCTCCTTGGAGTTTGTCCCCATAAACTGTTCAGTTTCTGGGCACCGTTCCCTGTTTTATTTTCCATTAAAGTTCTTTTGGTTTTGGCCAGCTCTGTTGTTCCCGCTCCTTTATTTTTGCCGCTTAAACCCTCAATGCTCTGAACCCAGAAGTTTTGTTGTGACCACCTTCACTGTGACAAAGGCTCATCCTGGGCTCAGTGGGGCCTGGGGTGTCCAGAACAGGAGAGGAGGATCCAGCTTGCCCGAGGAGGACCCAACTCCCCCAGCTGGGGCCGTGTCCCTCAGCCCCAGGTGACCCCAGGTGTGCCCTGGGAGGAGCAGCCTGGGACGGGATGGGAACAGAACAGAATTCCCACTTCCCTCGTGCTCCAGGAACCCCAGTGTGTGGGATGAATCGGGCAGCACATGGGATGCAGGATCTGAACAGCTCTTCCCTCCCGTGCACGAGCGTTGTCACTCTACTGGCAGCATCGTGTGTTTTGATTTCTACTGGCTAATTGCTTCTTAACATTGTTATTCACAGAGAGTTTCTCTGCTTTGTTCTCATTTCAATGAAACCGAGACAATAAAATGTCAAGAAATACCAAAACAAAAGCAAACCTCCTGTAAATGAAGCATTTAGGTGGCATAGCTGACAGAAAAAAGATGGGGAATGTGCCATTATGGATTTAGTGTTGCTGTGAAATTCATTTCAAATTGTAGTTTCTGTACTGTTTTCTGTTTGTTTGATTAATATTTTACAAATTCTGACAGAAAATGCATCCTGTAAAGTACAAAAAATAACATCCCTGGTAATAAACAGCCGACTGAGGCTTCTCTTCCCTGCTTTTACTGCAACTGAATAAAACAGCACTGACTAAACATCAAGAGGGTTTTTTTTACACAGAAAAGTTGGATTATATATGGAAGAGTGTTATTTCTAAAAACAATCTTCGGTTTTATTCATAAAGAGTAAGGCAGAGAATGGAAAATAGATTTAAACGATCAGATCTTTCCCCTGCCTTGCTTTGAATGGCTGGAAACCTGGGAAAGTGTCAACGTGCTATAAACAAAACCATGCTCTGTTTATCCTTCCTGTGCTCATAAAACAGAAATAGTGATTGCAAACAAAGCAATCGTACAGCCAGCTCAGCTCTGAGCTGCTCTTGGTGCCATCAGGGATTTGGGGTTTCCTGGGTCACAGAAATTTCCTTCCCTCGTGGGGAGTCCCAAATCAGGGGAAAATCAACTAGATCAACTGGAAATGCAGCTGCAGAGAGACCCTGATGCAAATTCTCATCTCTCCCCTGATCAGGAATCAATGTCTATGTCAAATAATAGCCCTAATTATAATTAGATTCAAAGTGAACTCCTAAATCAGCCTGAGATTCTATTTAACAGTAATCTACTATAATGCAATGGTTAATAATATCTAACCTTAATACCAGCCTAATCCTTCAAATTATTTCAAATTTAATTCCAGCCCAAAGGCAATTATCTCTTGAAATTTAAAATCTAAGTCCTTGAGTTTAATCATCCCCATAGATATAACCCTAAAACTTATCTAAACTTACAGACACAAAGAAAAACCTAATTGTATATTTTAACCTCCAAAGTAACCCATTTCTAATTAAAGCTCAGTCCTAAACTCTTTGTTATCCTAACCAAGATTAGCTCCAACTGTAATCCCCCACCCTGATCTGCAATTCTCTCAATAAAAGGAAAATAGCAAAGGAGAAATATATTTTTTTTTTCCAGCTGAATGTTGCACACAGACAAGGGAAAGATGTGGAGAGGTTCCCAATGGCTTTGGGGCCCCGAATGCCCGTGCCCAACTCGTGCCAGGGAGGGGGGTGGAGGGGATCCCCCCAGGCTGTGGGACCCAGGCCAGTGCTGGAGCTGCAGAAATCTCTTTATTTGGCAGAATGGAGCTGCCTGTGGAGCTTTTCCTGGCTGCTGGAGGGCTCCTCAGCCCCATGGTGGTTCCTGAGCTGGGCCTTGGCCATGCCCGAGGGTCCCTGCTCTGCCTCCCCCTGCCCCAGCCCAGGGGGCTCCCAGGGGGATGGGAGCGCAGGGAATGCTCAGCCAGGGCTCCAAATTCCCTTTTGGGTGTTGATTTTCTGGCAGTTTTGAAGGAGGTAAATTCCAGCCTGCCTGGCTCTCACTTTCCTGAACCACAGCCCAGCAGAGCCAAACGTTGGGATCATCACCCTCAGCACCTCATTGGGGTCACACCTGGGGCCTTTCATCAATGTGCCACCTTGCAATAAAATCCCATTTTCCCTCTCTCCTGCCTCCCAGCCTGGGTGTGAGGGTGTTGGCAGGGGAGCCCCAGGATCTGGGCTGCAGGTGGATCCTGCTGCTCCTCACCCTCCCCAGAGCTGCTGGGAATGTGACTACAAAGAGAAAAATTGGAGCTGTCATTTGCTGGTGACCTGATTTTTTTGAGAGGGGTGAAAAAAAAGATGACATTCTACAATTAGTTGAAATCATTTTTTTTTAGCTGCAGGTATAATTTATTTGGCTCGCTCTCATTTCTCATAAAGAAGGGAGGATATAGAATATTCTGCTCTAGGCATTCTGGGGTTTTATTTAATGCAGTGATTATAAAATCAGAGAATCACAGACTGGTTTGGGTTAGAAGGGATTTTAAAGCTCATCCAGTGCCATGGGCAGGGATTTTCCCCTAGACCAGGATGCTCTTAGCCGTGGCCTTGGACACTTTTGAAGATACAAAAAAGAGAAGAATTTGAGCAAAAATTTGTTTGCTTCACTGAACTTCCAGATGAAAGTGTAGGGCTCCCAGGGCTGCTGCTATCCAACCATGTGCCAACCATGACATGACTGAAACCCATGACACATTCACCCAGATCACAAATTTGGCTTTAACAGGGTGCTGTCTTTTCAGGGAACAGACCCTGGAGTTTTCTTTCCTTTCCCATTTCCGTGTTTTCAGGTCCTTGCTTATGTTTTATTTTTCTGTGAAAAGCTCTTTCTATGTTATGACAATATTTTTATTTAGCAAAAATGAGGGATCTTATGTAATTCTGTGACTTCTGGAGCTAAAGGTCAAACATTGCAGGAAAACATAAGCCTTGGCAGCAGCTTGTGCTTGTTGAAGCTTTCCGGCTTCCAGCATTTCGGATACTTCTGTAACAAATGAGTCTAAATAGGAAAAGCTGGTCCAAGTCCATTTGTTCTTTTTGTATTTCTGTCCCTCCTCTGGAATTGCTCAAAGCTCTTCCTTTCCCATCACAGTTCCTGGAGAGCTGTGTCCAGCTCTGGGGTCCCCAGCACAGGAAGGAAATGGAGCTGCTGAGACAAGTCCAGAGGAGATCATGGATGATCAGAGAGATCAGCCAGGAGGAAAGGCTGAGAGAATTTGGATTGTTCAGCCTGGAGAAGAGAGGATGTGGGGAAAGCCCAAAGTCCCTTCTAAGACCTGAAGGGGCTCCAGGAGAGCTGGAGAAGGACTTGGACAGGGGAATGGAATGACAGGATAAGGGGGCAGGGCTGGATGGGATATTGGGCAGGAATTGTTCCCTGCAGGGTGGGCAGGGCTGGCACAGGGTGCCCAGAGCAGCTGTGGCTGCCCCTGGATCCCTGGCAGTGCCCAAGGCCAGGCTGGACATTGGGGCTGGAGCAGCCTGGGACAGTGGGAGGTGTCCCTGCCATGGCAGGGGTGGGATGGGCTTTAAGGGATCTTTCCAACGCAGCCCAGCCTCTGATTCCATGATTCCAAGGCTGCCCTTGCAGCACTGGACAAACTCTTCCCTGATACCACTCTCTGAAGAGACACCAAAATCCCATTCATTCTCAGAGAAGAATCTGTGCACTTGGCCAATCTCTCTCTCCCTGTTATTCTTTTCCCAGATGAGCAGGATTTGCAGAATAGGACGTGGGGGTCCTGGTGGACACAAACTTGAGCAGAAGCTGGCACTGTGTCACTGCCCCCAAGATCAGCGGCACCTTGTGCTGCATTAGACAAAGCACTGCCAGAGGCCAAGGCAGGTGATTCTCCAGGTGATTCTCCAGGTGATTCTCCAGGTGGGGACACACTCAGAGCACTGGGATCTGGGCTTCTTCTTGTGCTGAGCTCCCTGGGAACGTTCTTGCTGTGCCTTGTGACCCACCCCAGTGCCAGCCAGGTGCCGTCACAGTGTGGCCCATCACTTTCACATCCCTCACTGCTGTGAACTTCCAGCTGAAGGGGGGAAAGGGGATATTCATTGCAGTGATTTTCATGGATGTGTGCTGCAGTTTCTTCCTCCTCCTGTCTCCCTCCTCAGCGTCCTATGGGGACACTTCCCACCCTTCATGCTCTGTCACAGCCGTGCAGGATAGTGACATTCTCCTGCAAAGCCAAGTGCAATGAATCAGAGCAGAAATTCCTTCCCATCCAGAGGGAACACAGCTACCCCAGGGCTTTCCAGGGAGATGGAAGCACAGAGCAGCCAGGTGTGCCCAGGCACAACACGTGGCCCTACAAGGCAGGCTGAGCTGCAGGTGGATGGACACACTGCTCCATCTCCTGCCTGCAGAGAGGCTGTTCCCTGTGCTGGGATTGATGGGAAGGGAGCCCAGCACTGCAGGGAGGGGCAGAGCTGGCCCCCAGTGCAGGGAACAAAGCTGTTGGTGGGGGTGCCCAAAACCAGCAGCTGAAATGTCACAGGACACTAATCCTGCTTGTCACTGATCGTGTGCTTGGGCTCTCCCAGAGCCCCGAGGTGTCCTCCCAGTGACCTGTCTGCAGCTGCTGGCTGCATTCCCTGGTGCCTGGATGGGGATCCCTCCAGCCATGGACATGAGGAAGGATCTGCTGGTGGAACTGGAGTGGGGCCCTGCTGCTCCTGTCAGAGCTGATGGAAAGCTGCTGCCTTCTGCAGCTTCCACAGCAGCTGCTCCCTTAGCTGCAGGGAGGGAGAGGGGAAGAAAAACGACAAAAAAAAAATAAACGTGAAGGGGACAGGAGTGGATTCAGCCAAACCCCAGGAGCAGGAGCTGCTGAAGATGCTGTGGGATCCCAGGAGTGAGAGCTTTGGAGCTCTGGGGAGGATGGGTGTGGAAGTGACCTGGTTCCAAAGTGAAAGAGAAAATGAAATAGAACGTGTGTGTGGTCTGCAAGGTGATTTAGTGTTTGAACACTGAAATCCTGGAGTGTATCCACCACATGTGGACAGTGGGTCACTGTCACAGCACTGCAAACACAGCCCTGAGCAGATGCTCTGCTCCAGGGACTCACAGCATCTCTGAAGGACTTCTGCAGGGCTCCAGTCCAGCCTCAGGAATTCCAACACTGCAACCTTGCACGAGCCCTTCCCTGGCCAAGCCTCAAGAGCAGCCTCTTCTCAGCTGATATCTGAGTCTGCTGAGCTCCCTCCAGAGGTGATTCACATTCTGTGGGACCAGGTCTGGCCACCCATGTGCAGCTCTGGCACTTCCTTGGCCTGCAGGATACACCTGGCAGATTCTTTCCCACACATTGTTTTGTTTTGCCCTTGCTGCTGCCCAGCAGCCTGGAAACGAGCTGGAAGTCTCCTGGCATTTTCTTGCTAAGGAGTTCTTGGGCAGTGACATCCTCCCCCCACTGCCCAGCACAATGTGGGGAAGGGAGGCAGGTGCTGCTTCAGCCTGAAGAGCTGAGCAACAGGAAACTCCCACAGGGCTTTCCAGGATGTAATGGCAGGAAATGGAGCTGCCAGGCACCTGCCTCCTGCCTCCCAGCAGCTGGATCACCCAAAGCCAGCTGCCTCACTGCCCTGGGCTCCTTGCACCCCTTCCACTCCCCTCTCACTTCCTTAATGAAGTTCCTGTGAGCTGCTATGTGTGGCCACAAACTTCTAGGATTTCTCATTTACATTCCCCCGTGCTCAGGGGAAGGGCCCATGAATAATTGGAAAAGATATGGGGCTGCTTTTCCTTGCTCCCACTGTGCCCTGCACAGCCTCGGGCAGGATCTTCACTTGGATGGCTCTCACAACCACCTACAGGTTAAGTGGATCTTTCCCTGAAGACGACTGAGCTTCTTGGAGCATCCCACTGTTGTCATGTCAGGAATTAAGGATTTCTGAAAGGCTGAATTGATAACTGAATTTTGACTTCATTGTGGTCACTTGTGCTGCACATTCTGTGTTTTGTGGCTGCCTCAGGTACCTGCTGCAGCTCCCATACCCCTCATGCCACACACAGATGCTCATCACTGAGAAAGCTTTGGGTCTGTCAGTGAAACACTTTTGGTTTTGGTTTTCTTGCTCCACAGCTCTGAGTTATGCTCAGCCCATCCTGTGTTGTGAAACCCCAGCTGCTGCTGTGTTTGCTTTCCCCGTGATGCTCCTCGCCCCCAGCATCCCAACACTGCCCAGGGAGCTGTGGGGAAGTGCAGGTGCACAGCCCACTCCTTCCAGCCTGGAAACTCTGGACGTTTTTAGTTCAGCCTTAGCGGGAATGAGGGGCAAGAGGTGAACTGCAGGGGTGGTGATGAAATCCCAAATCCCCAAGCTCCCTGTGGTCTGCAGGGAAAGGTGAGATTTTTCCAGATGAGCAGGATCTGTGAGGACACTGCTCAGGAGTCACAGACCAAGAAAATGAAGAGGAAAAACCCTGCAGGTGTTGCAGGGCTCTTTGGCAGTTGTTTTCTTATGTAGTGCTCATAAATCTTTTCCCTTCTCCAGCTGATGCTCAAGCTGAGTCAGCCCCAAAGCTGCACTTTCTGTTGGGTGCAGATTCACCTCCCCACACGTGCTGTGAGGGGTCTTGGGCATAACCCAGTGACCCCTGCAGGATTTTACAGCTTTGGTCATTTTACAAGCCTCTGAATCAGAGCCTTGATTCCTAAATGCTTCTGGGAACTCAAATCTCAGTGTTGCCTCAATTCCCCTCAAAGCACAGCTCTCAGGGGGTCAGAAATGTGGCCACAGTTCTCCTGGCTGGCAATGCTCTGTCACAGCTACTGATGTCTGTCCTTGCTCCTCACATGGGCCATTCTCTGCCTTTCCTTCCCTGTTCCTCCCCTGGATCACTCCCTGCCTCACCTTCCCAGAGCTCAGGGTCTTTACAGCCAAACCACCCATCTGGGCCTGTCCAGGTGAGAAATCCTGGTGTTCTCCTGGCCTAAATCTCCAGCCCACGGAGCAGTGGTGGCTGCCAGCTGAGTGCCATTTGCCCCTCCATCACCTTGTGCATCCAAACCTGGCCCTTGCCTTTTATTTCCAGGCACTTGGATGAGTATTTCTGCCTGAAGTTTAATGTAGTAAATGCTCCTGATCTTTGCATTCAACACCAATCCCTTCCCTTGTGAAATCTCAAGGAGATCCTGTTTGTACTCCAGGTGGGGAATGTGTAAAAGCAGCACTTTCTAGTAGGAGTGACTACCTCTGTGTTTGATTAATTCTCTATTTCTGAAGTTCTGATGAGACTGATAGTTGAAAGCCCCAGGGGAGAGCTGTGGTACAGGAGAAAATAGAAGCTGCAGAACAGTGTGTAGCCTAAATTAGTGGGATCAGAGGGAAAGGACTAAAACCCAGGGTTTGTCATCAGAATATATCAATGCTCTCACCTTGCAGGAAGGACATGGACTTGTCCCAATGTGAAAAGGCAAAAGAGAGTGTCCAGCAGGACAGGAGGAATTGTGCCTGAACCCTCCCAGCAACACTTCCATGGGAACATCTTCCCACAAGTTCAGAGGCCCAAATCCAACAGTGCATGGCACAGCTGGGCCTGTGGACCATGGCAGTGTCCAACAGGGAAAAGTGTTACTGGAATCAGGAATGGCTCCAGAGCAGAGATTCTGGACAACATCCAGGGGCTGGACGAGGTTCAGGGCTGGACCCGGGGCTATAATGAGGATAAAATTCACCTTGGGGCACAGGCTCAGGATGCACAATGTGTGCACTCAGCAGAGCAGAGCCCCAGCCCAGGGAAAGGGAAAGGGAAGGGGCTGCAGCCTCTCTGGCTGTGCTGGCAGGCGCCAGCTGAGCCTCTGCCCCAGGGCTGCACAGGGGGTGAAATGGAGCCAAGGCTGCATTTTGGCATCTGCTGCTTGGGGCCAGGGGGCTGAATTTGCCATTAATGTTCCATGAAATATAAAACAAGAGTTGAGGTCGTCTCTGGACTTCATTAACACTTTGAAAAGCCAAGGGGAATATCACATTTGACTGCGGGGCCAGCACAAGTCAGTGGAGAATCTAACATTTCAGTTCCCACTCCAAAAAGCCCAACAGCTTTGTTTCAGTTCTGACTACCCATTCCAAAATCAACGGAGACAACCAGTTACTGTGAAAAGAAAAAGGGCATTGCCAATGAAACCAACTGAAAAGGTTCATTCTGTTCTCTTTGGGGATATTGACCCTCTTTTGTTTATGCTCAGTCTATGAATTTCATGGCAGAAAAGGAACTCCTTGAAACTGATCCTTTAACTTCCCAATGCTCCACATTCACACGTGGGCTCAGCCTTGGGAAGGACATGGGATGGATCCGGAGCTGATGTGGCCACATGAGTGTCAACAACAAAATAATTCTGCTGCTTTCCCCCAGCAGCTGCACAGTCACGGCCAATTGTGTCTGAATCAGGAAGTTCCTGAATGGTTCCCAGGAAAATTCCCCCTGCAAACACAACCAGACTCAGTCCTAGAATGTGCTTTTCTTCCAAAGTAAATGTGCCACCCTCAGGCAGCACTGGGAGCACTGGGATGGACAGTCCTGTGATGTGTGGGCTCTCCTGCAAACCCCCAAGCACAGGGAGCAGCCTGTGTGTGCTCAGGGCTGGGGAAGCCTTCCCTGCACTGCAGCTCAGCTGTGTCCCTGCCAATCCTCTCGTGCTGCTCCCACCACTGGGGAGGGTGAAGGAGAGAAACAAGGGGGAAAAAGCCAACATACACCTTAAGCAGCTCTGCCTTCCTGAGAGAGGAAACACGAGGCTCATTGAGAGAGGAAGCCAATTTCAGGCTCCTTAATCATCTCTGGGTTCACCGTTCAGATGTGATACTGGTGATGAACTGGGGAATTAGAACTGTGGGTGTGCTGCAAACCCAACTGGGGACTGGGACTCATTATTCCCCTGCAGTCCCCACAAACTCTTGAAGCACTTTGGTTACAGCAGCTGAGAAAACAAAACAAAACAAAACGCGCTTCACCTCCATCCTGAGCGGAAGCAGCAGAATTCCCTGGCAATGGGAGAGCCTTTTGTGAAACTGGGTCTACAAAGAAGCAAAGGGCCCGACTGTGAAGGAGAGCTGTGGGAAGGTTTACTTTGGAGTAAAGTCATGGGTCTGGCTCTTGGACTGGAAGAGAAGGGATTCTCTGTAGGTTTGCTGAATGTTTTCCAGGGAACCGATGCAGCTCGGCAGCAGAACCCGGTGCTGCCCTCTCACGGCCCCGAGGCTGATCCAGGAGCACACTGCGGGCTTTGCACATCCCCGGGCGCTGCTGCCGATGCTCTGGGTCTCTGGCGCTGTGGATAACCTGGGAGGTGCTGCCCAGAGGGGACAGGGCTCCTGGAGCTGGCCAGCGGGGCCAGGCTTTCCCTGCGCCTGCCTGCCCTGGGAGGAGAACTGCTGGAGGAATAAAAGGGACTGATGTGGGACTAATAGGGGACTGATGTGGGACTAATAGGGCAGTGATGCCTCCTCGTGGTCCCAGGCAATCCCATCGGCAGTGCGGGAATGGTTTGTGCACCCTCCACAGCCAGCAAGGGCTCCCGGTGCTGGGATGCCTCGGGAAATCCCAGTGGGAACCTGGAAGATGCACGGGTCACCAGCCGGGAATGTTCAGAAAAGGGGAGTCCAAGCAAAG
Organism: Sialia sialis; assembly: GCA_009812075.1. Taxonomy (NCBI): domain Eukaryota; kingdom Metazoa; phylum Chordata; class Aves; order Passeriformes; family Turdidae; genus Sialia; species Sialia sialis. The sequence continues at coordinate 5,170,183 of VRYO01002223.1, forward strand.
GGGCGGGAGGAAAAGGCTGGGAAAGGGGAAAAGGCGAAGGTGGTTCACGGCTATGGATTCCCCAGATAGGAGCAGGAGTGCTGGGGGCAGCTTTGGGCATTGCAGTGTAAGAACTTAAAGTATCAGAAAGTGTGCAGGGAGGGACATGGGGATGGCGGAGGATCTCAAAGGGAAGCCAGAGAGGAGCAGCTGAGGGCACTGGGATGGGTCACTGGAGCACACTGGGGGCACTGG
>VRYO01002223.1:5189589-5206266 GCA_009812075.1 Sialia sialis
TTTCCATGGGACTGCTTTCCAGCCTCAGATTCCCCAGCCTGCACATCCAGGTTTGCCCCATCCCAGGTGCAGAATGTGGCATTTATCTTTGTAAAACTTCATTAAATTCATTAAAGGAAGCCGTCTCCTCCACACATCCCCCTCTATCCAGGGTGGGAAACATTGAGGTCATGAGCACAGATTGAAGCGAACACAGGTGAACAATCTGCAAAATGTCTGGGGAGGAGACAAGGTCCTGGTGGTGGTGGTGTTGTCTCTGTTTCTCTGATTCCCACCTCATTTCCAGCCCTTCCCATCTCAACTTCTACCTCCACAAAACGACCCAGCAAATAGAAGAGGTTTGGGCAAGGCTGGCTTGTGCTGTGAGTGTTCATCTCCAGCCTGTGCATCCCATTAGAGAGAGCAGAACCAGCCATGCCCTGCCTGGGGAAAGATCTTTCGAGCTCTTCTCCAGTGGCCTGAAAGGATGAGAAAGCCTGGAAATCTCTGGTTTGGGGAAGCAGCTGCTGGGAAGAAGGTAACAGGACTTGGGGGCTGGAGCAGAAGAATCTGAGCTCTCCTAACTGAACTTTCAGCAAGTAAAAATCCTGATCAGAAGGGCAGGACTGGAAAAATCCTGATCAGAGGGCAGAGCTGTCACATCAGACAGAAACAGTGCCTGTGCACAGCCACGGGCTCCAGCTCCTGGGAATATCAATTGACACAATCTCACTCCTCTCCTCTCAGAGCAACCTTTCATATTAAATTCCTTATCAGTCAGTTTTGCCAGCACAGCACAATCTGTGTCTGCACTGCCTGAGCGGCCTCAGCTGCTCAGGAGACAAGAGTTCCCAAATATCCAAGGGCAGAAATCAGCCATGGGAAGTGAGGTCTGGAGGTGGGGTTATTGAAAGGAACTTTTGCAGAAGCCCTGAAATCAGGTTTGAGGTGGGTGATGCCTGAACTCCTCAGACTTAGAGGCAGGGGAACAACAGGTCAAGCACAGCCCTAAAATTCCCGGCATTGAGAAACTTGGGAAAGTAAAATGCGATCCACTTTCCTTCTTTATTAAGGCAGCACAAGAGTTTATTATTCTATCCCTAAAGGAGGGGCAGGGCAGAGGTGATTAGAGCTGGATTTCCAGATTCCTGCAGCTGCCCAGACGGATCGGCAGCCTCCGTAAATAAACCAGCTGCAGACAGGGAAGTTGTTGTCTGAGGCCCAGCAGCTCCACACAGGAGATGTGATGTAGGGAGTGGATTTGCCACACATATTTCACATCATCCGAGCTCAACCCCGAGAGCAAAATAAAAATAATGCCGAGGAAGCCGATCCCCACGGGATTTTGGCAGCAAATGCGAGCTCAGCCCGCGTGTGTGGCAAGAGCTGCTGCTGTGGGGTGGCCTGGGGGCTCCTGCTCCACAGGGCTGATGTGGTGTCAGCTCCTGCTGGAGACAGCGTGGGAACTCCTGCTCCAGTGGCAGAAGCCCTCGAATACTTTCATGGAATTGCCTCATTCCCAAGGGTGCTGCTGAGCCCGGGGCCCCCCGCGTTTGTCAGCAGCTGTCCCACTGTAAACTTATCAACACCAGATTTGCTCTCTCATTTCATGGCCTGTTCTCACAGATTTGTGACATCCTCCTGCAGCCTGGCACAGTTTGCTCTTCTCCTTTGTGCTTTGAGTAACTTTTCATCACCAGAGAGTGCTGGGGTTTGCTGCTTAGGGCTTCCCCCAGGTCCCAGCACTGGCCCAGGGGCTGTGGGAGATCTCCCCCACCAGAGCTGACCACTGACCTCCACCTCTCCTCCTCCTGCTGCCAACCAGCCAGGACCTTTGTCCTCTGTATTCTCAATTTCCATAGAACTTTTGATAAGGATTCTGTAAAAGGCCTTTAGAAATCCAAGCAGGCTTTATCAGCTGGCTCACCCTCCATCCATGTGGTGCCTGTTGCTTTTCCCCAGTTCTCCTGGGGAAACATCATTTTCACTTGGAGCAGCCACACTGGCTCTCCTGGAGCAGCTGGTGTCACCTGGTGTCACTCAGTCCCACCTGAGCAATGCTTTGGCCTCCCCTGCTTGGCCACTCCACGCTCTCCAGCAGACCTGGGAGTTTGATCAGCCCAAGAAATCTCAATTTCTACCCCTGTGAGCAGCCCCCCCTGAAGCCAGGGTGTCCCTTCACGGACAAACCCTTCAAGGGCGGCGGATCCTGCATTCCACAACCCCTCTGCAGACCTCAGAAGGAGATTTTGGCAGAGTGGAGGGTGTTGGGGGGTTTCTCCCTGCCCAGGGAATAGAGATGTCTCTCGGAAGGATGCTGCAGCCCTGCGGAGCGCAGGTTCTGCATGGCAGGAGTGCCCTCTAGTGCGGACCCAGAGCTCTCCCTCGCCCTGGCCTCTGCTAAAGGGACCCCAAACCCCATCCCAGACCTCGGGCAAAGTCCCCTCCCCATGGGCCATCTACACTGACTGAGCTGGGGACGCCTTTGGGAATAGCAAGACCAAAGAGGGACAGGGAGCTGTTGTTTAAAGTTGTCCTTTGCTTTGAAAAATTTCCTGTTATTTTAATAGTTTTCCAATAGGCGTGATATTTCAGCAGTGCTTTGGAGAATTCCTTCCTGTGAGTTGTTTCAGATTTTGCACACTTGCTGTCTGGGAGGAAAACCAGGTGGGAAATGTCTCCCATCCTGCATCACTGAAAAGTCACGAGATGCCCAAACACGTCACATCGCCAGGATGTCACAGCAGACACCCAGATCATCTCCTGAAGGAGAAATTCCCACTGGGAAGAGCCCAGCTCACGTGGGAAAGCTTCCAGGAAGGGAATGGATGGCTGTGCACCCCTAGTGTGTTTTCACCTCAGCATCCACCTGGAGCTGTTTCCCTGTGCGCCCCAGAACCCGACCTCGGAGCTGTGCCAGCGCGGGAGCTCAGGCAGGAGGCAGAAGCAGCTTTTCCCCACAGAATAGGGATGATTTGTCTGCACTGATTTTTGACAATTCCTCCAAGCTCAGTTGGTTTTCAGGGCAAATACAAATTATTTTAAAATTTCTTTTCCCCCCTTAAATCAGGGCAAATCGTACTCTGGTTTCTGTTTTCTGAGCTCTTTCTCTTTGGATATTTCTGATTCCTAATCCAGCTGGGACAGAGCAGAAGTTTGGTCCTGCAGCAGCAGAGGTTGTGCCTGTACCTGGCATCTGCTGCCTTGGTCCCAGCTTTGGACGAGGGATGCTGCTGCATCCCTGAGACAGCCAAATTATCTCTTGCCTCATTTGCAAAGTGGGAGAATGGCTCAGTCCCAAAATGACCCAAAAGTGATTCTCTGCAGAACAAATCCAAGGGCTTTAGCTAAATTCCCTTCAAAAATCCCTAAATAAAGCTGTCCTAAATTATACCACTAATATGACGGTGTCCATGAAAATTGCATTTTCCCAGTTGTTGGCTTCTCCTGAATTTGGAAGCGTGTTAATTTTCTAGAGCAGCTAAATAGTTTTCTCTGATGATTAAGAAATGAATAATAATAGCAGTGCCCGCCTTCCCGAGGCTCATGTAGGACTTAGCAGCAAGAAATTAAACACAGTAGGAAATTCCTTGAAAGAGCTGGAAAACAAATGATTGATACAATCTCGCCCTCCCTCCCGGCTCTGTGATCTGCTTTTAGAATGATTATTAAACACAGGGAAATTCATTTGGTGCTGTAACATGAACAAGACAAATTACAGTCTCTGGAGCTCAGTTAATTGCTAAAGAACACTCTGACCCTCTGTGGGTTCATCAGTTCTGGAGGTAATGGAGGGAGCACTCGCCAGCCTGGGGGGGCTGCAGGACCAGGGAGGGCTCCCTCCCTGGAGCTCTGGGGGAAATGACAGAAAATTCAGCACCTGCAACCCCCTCACCGGGCAAAACCCAGGGATGGGGACGCCCAGGAGCCGTGGAAGGAACGAGAGGTTGGTGGTCAGATCCCACCCTTGGTTTGCTGGGGCTGCTCTGGAGGATCTTGGTGGGATGTTGAGTTTCCCAAAGTGGGATTCATCTCCCTACATTCAGATCTGTGGAGATAATCCAACTTGCCCAATCTGACACCCAGCAAACCCTGGGGGCATTTTCCATTTCCCAAGGGCAGCAGGTGCTCAGCAGCACCTCACCTTCCCTGGGGTTTATCAAATCTCATGGCAAGTTGGCTTGGAAAGGTCCTGGGACTGCCTACAAACCCCTGGGTATTATGAGGTAGTGTTTGGGCCAAATTCAGGTGATGGTTTGGGTTTTTTTGGTGTCATCACAAAGGTGGAAGTTGGAGATTTGCCTGTGGCCTTGGGATGCTCAGCACAGGCACTTTGCAGCACAGGAGTAATGACAAATTCATGAGCTCTGGCAATGCTGTGTGCGGTGTCACAAACCGAGCCATTGCTCTCTTTTCATCCAAACATGCCAAATTATATTTTTCTCTTCTTCTTGTTCCCCATTCTATTGTATTAGACTGAGATGTAAAATTATTAATAGAATAGTCCATTAATTTTATGATATTTCATTATTCAATTATTTCCTCCATTATTCTTCCACATTAAATCTGAATAATTTATTCAGTGAATTTTGCAAGCAAAATGTTCAATGCATAATTTTCTCCTTTGTTAATATTCTCCCAGTTCTAATTGTCCATGAGAATTTGATCTAATGCTCTCCAGAAGAGCAACCCTAAGACAAAAGACCCAACACAGAGCTGTGCTCAGCACAACGATGGTGTTGTGTTGTTCCCCATGGTTCCCAGTGCTCCAAGTGGGATGGGCAGGCAGGAGGGAACAGGCTGTACCTGGCACGGGAGCCAGCCCAGCTCCCACCCCGTGTGAGCAGGGCCATTCCATCGGGGAAGGGAGTGCAGAGCCTTGGCAGCAGCGGGGTAGGGAAGTGTTGATGTGTCTGACTCCCTTCTCCCAGCAAAGAGCTCTCTGCCCCTCGGGGGGACATCAGCACAGAACAGGAACAGCTTCAGTCCCACACTGTGGGGCAGTCTGGGCTGGTCTGCACTGCACACCCCTGGAGAAGGAGGCACTGGACACAGGTGGACAGCAGTCCCAGCCCACCCTGGGTCTGACGCCACACCTTTGGGATGCCTCTGGGATGTGCTGGAGTCTCTTCTTGCAGCTCGTTGGATTTGCTGTGCCCAGCCTGGCCAGCCTCACCTGTCCCGTGGTCATGGATCTGCTGGAATCTGCAGTTTGGGCTGTCCAATGGACCAGGAAATCATCACAGAATTTCCTGAGCTGGAGGAACCCACCACGATCATCCATTCCAGCTCCTGTTCCTGCCCAGACCCCCCAACAATCCCCCCTGTCCATCCCTGGCAGCTCCTGGAGCTCTGGCAGCCTCGGGGCCGTGCCCATTCCCTGGGGAGCCTGGGCAGTGCCCAGCACCCTCTGGGGGAAGAACCTTTCCCTGATCTCCACCTGAGCCTGCCCTGAGTGGGCACAGAGCCCTCAGAAGGTGATGGAATGTGCAGGAGCAGCTCAGGTTGTGCTGGGTTCCCTCTCACCTCCTGCAGAGCTGCCTGAGGTCCAGTGAGCACAACCTGTGTCCACATCCCACCCCAACCCCTTTCCTGAGTGAGAGGAAGCCCTGGGCAGTGCTGATGGTAAGAGCAGGATTAGCACCCTCTGGATTTGCTCCTGGCAGCCTGGGGATGCCCAGGGACACCTTGAGCCAGGAGAGAGCAACTCCTTGTGCTGCACATTCAGCCCCTTTGGCTTGGACAGCACTCCCTGGCACAGGGTGGGATTGTTGGGGTGTCTGTGCAGGGCCAGGGCTTGGACTGCATGATCCCTTCCCATCAGGATATTCTGTGATTCTGTGGCTCTGGTCAGGATGGACTCAGAGCCCTCTGCTGCCTTTCCTACACAAGGAGCCTGTGCAGGGCCACACCAGCCAGGCAGCAGTGAGGTGATCAATCCCCTGCTCCATCATGAAAAACATCAACAACTCCTTTGCTAACAAGCAGGTAAAGTTTTGGCCTCAGCTAAGGTTTGTTTCCAGTTTTCTGCTGCGCATTTTCCAGAAAACCCTCATTTTGCCTGGCATCTGGCACTCCCTGGTTTGCTGGGAGAACTTCCAGTCTGGGAAGCAGGAGCAGGGCTGAGGAGCGTGGGAGACTGGCAACACTCAGACTCTCCCTGACACGAGTGAATGAAATGTAGGAAATAGTAAATAAGGAGCTTTTAAGCCAGAATTAACTCTCAAGCCAAAATTTTGGGGAACTTCAGGAATTCACAGTTGTCGCCATGAAAGCCACAGACATTGCTGGGATGTTTTTAGCAAATTTGGGAAACTCTCAGAGTTTCCCAAATGAAAATTCAGGCAAACTGAGCCCTTTTTATTTTCAGTGAAAACCATTGACCAGCCAGTCACCTTCCCTGTTCCCTCACCTCAGCTGCCTGTGCTCTTTTATAGCTGAAATCCAGCTAAAATGGGAAACAGCAACTCCCTGTTAAGAGTTGTAGCCAACATGAACTCAGTGTTGGCATCACAACAGCTCCAATTCAGGGAACATTTTCCCTACCCATGTCAATAAATCAGTGGTAGGAACAGTGATAAGAGTGGTAAAAATAGAGTCCCCCAAACATAAGTTTTCCGTGGTTAAAGCTAATAGCTGCTGTTTTCTGAAATAACATCTTGGTGCCACCAGCTCAGCAGAAACATATGGACTGTAGCAGCCATTGCAGCGTTCCCAGCAACCCACATGGAGATTTTCTGATTCACTTGGGAAAAAAATCTACAAAAATAGACCTGCTTTGAGTCCCCTCGAGGTAGAGGCACTCAAGACACAAAATCATGGGGCTGCAGTGAGGCTCCAGTGCTCTGGCAGCCCAAGGGCTGATTCCCTGGCTCCAATCTCTGTGCCAGGAGAGAGGAGGCTGCACACCCTGCAGGGAGGGCAATGTCACCTGGAGGCATCACTGAGCCACGTTGTCCTTGGGGGTTGGCAGTGGCCTTTTGGAGGGGACAAAGGCAGCCCTGTGTCCCTGCAGGGAGCTCTGCTTTCTGCCCAGGGTGTCTGAGCCATGGCTGCACCTTTGGCTTGGTCCCCACTGGGGCTTTTCTCAGCAGATGTGAGCTGTGCAGGGCAGAGAGCTCATTCAGAAAGTGCTCAGGGAGGGAAGACTCTTCCCTGCTGACAGCCAGGCAGCGCTGCCCCAGTTCTGTTTGGTGATTCCAGCCCTGGAGATGCTGGGCTGGGCAAGGAGAGGAGCACAGCCCCTGGGTTTGCAACACCTGCAGGGCAGCATTAAAGGTGCCAGGTGCTTGGGCTTCCCCTTCCCCTGCCTTGTCCAAACAGGTGTAAGAAATCAGCCAAGGAGAGAATGTTCATTTAAAGGCTTCACACGTTGTCCCTGCCAAAAACAAAGTGTGAAGATTGCAACCAAATTTAGCCCATATGCTACAGGCAGCAGAGATTTGGAGCTAAATTCCCTCAGCAGGAAGCCCCCTGATTTTAGGAAGCATGAAGAAAACACAGTGTGTAGATTAAAATTTATATTTTCCATGCAACACAGAAACCACCTGAATCCTGCCCTGGCTGCAGGGCCTGAGCAGGGGACTGAGAGCAAGGGGTTTGCTCTCAGACAAAGGGCAGAGGGCATTGGGTGGGGATGTCACCTGCATCTATCTAAAAAGTCTGTCTTAAACTACCTGAAAATAGTTTTCCTCCTCAGGTTTATGTATGGAGCTCATAACAGAGAAAAAAAAAGGTGGTGGGGGGAAAGAAGGAGATATGAATTAATTTTTTTAGTATAATTTCATGTGAGGAACAAATGAGATATTGCTGAAATAATAGTGTCTGCTGAGCACTGACTGCAGACACAAGGACACTAAAAGGGAACATGAGCTTTATAAATTGAAATTGAAAAGCAGAAAACAGACCTGATACTTATTGTGCAGTGCAGAGAACTTTGGATCCACCTCGTATTTTGAAACCATTAATTATTGCTTAATTAGAGAAAGGAGCATTTGCAGGATATGTGATAGCAGATAATGGCTGATTCTCCAGAGAGGCTCGGATCTGGGTACAGAAATAGCAATTCCTTGCACAAAGGGCAGCTGATTTTATTGGGAAAGGAGGAGAAGTGGCTGATCAAGTTCATGGACAGGGAATATCTTCATGTGGCAGTGCCAACACCAATCTCAGGCAATTTGGAGAAATGAAGGGGGACAGGAGGTGACCTGCAGGAGGAGGTTTTGGGGACAGGAGGTGTCCTGCAGGTCTGGCACATCCCTGTGGGGGATGGATAAACCTCTTTTCTCATTAACATCATCCTTTAAGGAAGCTGCCACCAAGCACCCAGATTTCTGTGTGGTCACCTTGCTTTGGGGCTGGCCCTGGGCTCTGAGGGGTGGGATGAGGTGAACCAAACACAAGCAGCAGGTTTGGTTTCAGACTCAAAACAGAGCAAGGGCAAACCCTTCCTAAAGTGTCATTTTGGGTACAGTGGTGTCTCCAGGTGGGTCTATGGATATGGGACAGGCAAAAGAGGGTGGTGTGACCCCAATGAGATAATTTGACTGAGGCCTCTTTAAGGAGACAAAACAAAAATTCTTGGTATTCATCAGGAAATGTCCATCTAAAACTGGTTATTGAGTCAGATATTTGAGTTGCAAAAGGGCCTTGATTTTCTTCCTTGCCTGTACTTTCCACAGTGTGTTTGAAAGGAAGGTGCAGCTCAGTTTGTCCCACTTCTCCTTTAGCAGCCATCCCTTTAACAGGGACCAGGTGTTTCAAGGTGTTTGAAACCATCCTGTCCCCACAGCCTCTCTGACAGATTTGGGTGTTTCCCTCCTGCTGTTCAGGACCTGTCCCAACCCTCTGCCACAGCTCTGTGTCTGTGCCATCACTGCTCTTGGGACACCCCTTCCCCCCCTAAAGTTTGCCCTGCTGCTTCATTTGAAAAGATTAAATGAATCACTCCTCTCCCAGCCTGACTCCACAAGCCAGGTTTTGCATTCCCTGCTGAAGCACAGACTCTCTGTGCACCTTCTCTGCCTCTCTGCAGTTTCTGTTCTCCTTTTCAAACCGCAGCTGTTTCGCTTGAGGTTTGAGCAGCAGTTTGTGTGAACATGTGAAACCTCTGTGGAAACGCTTGATCAGTTCTTGCCTCAAACCTTTCACAGTTCCCACTTCCCTCACTAAGGTAGCAACACAATGGCTGCATTTCGGGGTTTCTCCACCTCCTTTCCTTCCAGATGGAAACAAAACCCTGCCCCACAAATGCAGGACCCAAAGCCTTACTTGGGACTTTCTTCACATTTCTCTTGCTCCAGTCCTCGAAGTCACCAGGATTTTCAGATTCTCCACTGAACCACACTCACCTGCCAGCTCTGTGGCAGCAGTAATTCCATGAGCTCATTCCTGCCTCCCCAGCAGGTCACTGGGTGTGATTTCAGTGTGATCTGCTCCAAGGTTGAGTCCTGAACCCCCTGTGCCATCCCCAAGCCCCACAGACCCCTCTCAGCACCGGCTGTGCCTTTTTTTCCTGGCTCAGTCTTTAGCTCCTTGCAATTCTTGCACTAATCCCCATCTTTTCCAGCTTAAATAATAATTTCCCAGGAGGAGCTGTATCAGATCCTCTGCTGACTCCATGCAGAGGGATCTGCACTCCCTTTGCCTGCAGGATCTGCTGTCTAGTTGGCAGAGGGGACTGGGTGACTGAGCCTGTGTTGATCTGTCCAGGATAAACCTCTGTCCTCTTCCCTCTTACACTCTGCCTTCACTTCTCTCATCTTTCTCTGGAAATGTTAAACTCCTTCAGGTTCAAACACCATTGTTCCTGCTGTTTGCACACCCCTTTTGCAGATCACACAGAATTTTGCTGTATTAAATGCACTGACTCAGGCTTTTCCCTCGAGCCTGGGACTGTCCAGCTCCAAACTCTCCTTCATCAGCCTTTTCTAAAGCTGATGTGTTGTTGTGGAGCTGCTGCACCTCATCATTTAAAGCCTTGATCCCAGCTGACTCTCTGGTAGCGCCACATCCATCCTCATCCCTCTTATTCTTAAACCCAACTCCACCTTTTCCTGTAGGATCCCACAGCATGACAGGATCCTGCTCTGCTCTCCTCACCTGTCCCACAGAGCCACCTTTGTAGCTGAGCTATTGCTCCCAGCCTCACACCTCACAATCACTGCTCTGATCCTTCCTGAAGTTGTTATTTGTGGAGCCACCTGGGAATTTTCCCCACCTACTCTTCCCTTCACCCTGCACTGAGTTGCAAATTCCATGGCTTTGCCCTTTTGTCCTAAAAAATCCCACACCTCCACATTCAGCTCCCTGGCTTCTGTGGCCAGCTGACTTCACTAAGTAATTTTATTGAATTTCTCCAAACTTGCCCTTTATGAAACCAACCCCCCCACTTACAGGCTTAGTTGTTTGGGATGTTTTCCCCCTTTCCTTTAATTCAAACTGAATCAACCCTCAGACACACAATCCAAGGTTATTTTCTATAACCACCTCCTCTATAGACTCTTCAACCCTTGCCAAAACCATGTCTAAAATAGCATCCACCTTTGACTGCTCCCATGACTAATGGATGCAGAAAGTAGTAATTTCCACCCAGAATGACTTGGCTCCTTTTATTAACAGGATCATTGATCCTCCAGTGTGTACCCTGGAAGTGTTCTGGTACCAGAGCTTCCAGGCTGAGCTCTGGAATTGTCTTTACAGAGAGTCCTGAATGGATTTTGTGCTGACTCTGACTGTAGGAATGAGGTTTAGGGAGAGCTACAGTGAGACCTACAACGCAATGCTCAGGGAATCAGAGGTGGATTTGGGTTGGGAGGGACCTTAAAGCCCATCCAGTGCCACCCCTGCCATGGCAGGGACACCTCCCACTGTCCCAGGCTGCTCCAGCCCCAATGTCCAGCCTGGCCTTGGGCACTGCCAGGGATCCAGGGGCAGCCACAGCTGCTCTGGGCACCTGTGCCAGGGCCTCACCACCCTGCCAGTGAACAATTCCTGCCCAATCCAGCCCTGCCCTCTTCTCGTGTTCGGACTTGGTCGTTTATTAAATTTTATTTAAAGTACAGACAGTTTTGCAACACTTCTAGCTACCAGCTAAAAGTGAGCAAAATGGAGGTCAATTTAGCATGTTACAATTTCTTTTAAAGCTAAACAGTCCAATAAAGAACTAACATCTATATTATTTATACTTTTGACCCAATAACCAAACTCCTGTGACCTGCACTGTGGGATTTTTTTATTCAACTAAAAACTATTACCTGAAATCATGAAGAAGAAGGAAGAAGAAGACAGAAAGAGACAACACCCAAAAACATCCATCTTGTCCCATACCTATTACTATATTCTAAAACCCTCAAATTTGAAACCCTTCACCAAGTGAAATCACACACTTCTATTCTAACTACACACCCGTGACTTTAACTCCATCACTCAAATCTGGAAGCCTTTTCCAAGGCTCACATCAAAAGCAGTGTTCTCCTGGGGGTCAGTGCCAGAAAGCACAGAAGGTTCAAAGCTCCCAGGTTTCTGGGTTCCAGCACTCTCTGGCAGTGGAAGCCATTCCCTTGTCCCTGCATCTCTTGTCCCCAGTCCCTCTCCAGCCCTCTTGGAACCCTCTTTGGGCACTGGAAGGTTTCATGTTAGAAAGGTATCAAAAGCCTGTCCAAATTCCCCAAATCTCCCTCATTCAGCTTTGCCGTGGGATGGGTGATTACAGACCCACCTGAGATTATCTGTGAACAAAACTCACTCAGGGATACCTTTGACAAACCCATCAGACCCTGAATGAGCTGTGATTTTCCAGTACAGAGTTTAAATCAACCATTCTGTGTTTCAATCCCTCACCCAGCTTTTCCTGTGCTGGACACAAGCTCCAGGAGCAGACAGAGCACAATGGCAGAGGCAGGAATCAGACACTGCTTTCTGCTCTTATTGTCCTTAAATGTGACATTTATTAGTAGCAATACCAGAGGAAGATAAAGTCCAGGTACAGAGACCACGGCTGTGTAATTTTAACAGACTCTTAACTTTAATTTTCCCAGCTTAGAGTATTTAAATCACGCATTAACTTCCAGTCAAGTGATTTCTACAACCAGGGTGCAAAGCAGAATGAGATTATTCCATATGTACTGATCCTTCTGGTCCCAGAACTGCAAAAGGGACTCAATTCAGCTTCAACAAGGGACATCCCTGCCTACTTCCATATTTTCCAAGTGACATTTGAGGCAGACAGGGGTGTGCCAGTGTCCCCAGTGTCTCAGCAGCTCTGGGGCAGTACCTAAAACTCAGAGCTTTACTGCCCTCCCATCATCTCTGCCTGTGGGACTCAGGGGGACTCTCAGCCCCTGAAAAATGCTCCAATTTCTGCAGAACTCCACTTGCCTTTGGACCACTAGAGGGGGGTGCCTGTGCTGCTGTGAGCTCCGGAGCCCAGCGAGCGCTCCAACTTTAAAGCGTTTGTAGATAACATGGAAACATCAAACGGGAACTTGAAGCTGTGTTCCCCAGCTGACAAATGGCAAATGAAATATAAAATAAAAGCTGTCAACTAACAAATGTGCTGCTGCTGAGGGTGTGGGGAGCTAGGGAAGAAGTGACATGGAGGGAGATGGAATTTAAGCAGAAAAGGTGCCAAATCTCCAGAAATTGCCCAGAAAATTCCACTCTCTGTCAAGTGTCTGGTCTCGAGCATCACGAGCACCCCAAAGTCAGGCTCTTCCCTGCCTGCATCCCCTGGGCCAGCTCAGCAAAGCCGTGCCCAGGGCTGCAGGGTGGGGGACAAGGGGAGCTACGAGGAGGCCACGGGGCTGTGTCAGCTTGCGACACCAAAGGGGCTCATCCGTGGTGATCCTGTCAATTCCTTTGGTCTGATCCATGGTGATCCTGTCAATTCCTTTGGTCTCATCAGTGTCTGTCCCAGGCTCTGCTCTGTGAACGGGCATTCCCTGGCACATGCCAGGAATTCCCCTGCACGGGAGGCAGAGCTGCCCTGGGCAGTGCCCGGCCCTGAACAGAGACCAGAGAGGGGCTGGAATCTCCTCCCTGGGGATGTCCCAAACCCACCTGGACACAATCCTGAGTGACTGCTCCAGGGGACCCTCCCAGCCCGAGGCACTCTGAGATTCTGTCTGTGGTGGCCCAGCCCTGGGTTATTCTCCTTTGGGACACAGGAGGAGCCCCCAGCAGCAGGTGAGGCTGGGAAAGAGGAGGGAGAGGAAACAGGGATGGAGCTGCTTGTGTGGAGAACAAATCCCAAATTCCAAAACAGAATGAGATATCCTGTTGTGTCACCTTCTCCCTGGTTTTCTCAAACTGTGGGTGTGCTTGCCCGCTGTGTCACTGTCACCCTTCCCAGTGCCGGGAGCAGGGAGGGAGCACGGGGCTGCTGTCAGGAGTTCCCTGCCACATCCATCCCTGTCTGTCGCTGTGCTGTGGGGGATGTACAGCAATTAACGCCTCACACTTGTGACTGTTTCCTGGTTCTTGCTTTTTCTTTCATATATTATTCATTTTTCCTGCTTGTAGTCGATGTTTGCAAGTCTCCCTGCTTTGAGCTGGGAAGAAATGCTTGATGGTGGTGACATCTGGGATGCTTTGTGCTGCTGTTTGCCTGAGCAGCTTGGTGTGGGAAGGGGAATTGGTGAGGAGGAAGAGGAGAGGGCTGGGATTGGGGTCCAAAGTCTGTCCCAACCCTGGATCCCTCCAAGCTCAACCCTGGGAGCGCTCCCATCCCACTCCTGCCCTGCCCAGCTCTTCCTCAGACAAGGATGACACTTAAATGTTTTTAGATAATGGATCTTTTTAATGCTTTCTGCAATTATTTGTCCTAAAAGGCTGCTTGCAATGCAACATACCCAAGTTTTGTTCAAAATAGAAAAATCTGAGCTTTGTGTCAGAGAATCACAGAATATCCTGAATTGGAAGGAAACCACCAAAATCATAGAGTGCAACTCCTGGCTCTGCTCAGGACACTCCAACAATTCCCCCTGTAGCCTGTGGCATTGATTTGATTTCTTAATTCAATTCAGCTTCTCACTTCAGCAATTTTTTTTTTTAATCCATTCTTGTAGGATCTTCTAAGAAAAATGGAGAAATTATTTTTTTAAAGTTTATTTCTCAAAAGCTCCATGTGAATGCATGCTTCCATCAGCATCTAGAGCAAGCCTTGAGGTGCTGGGATTCCTGGAGAAGAAATCCCATTTCCCATTTTGACCAGCCCCCATTTTTAGCTGGAAGTGAAGCTGATATCAGAAGGAATATTAATGGCACAAACTCCAATATAACTTTTATTTGGAATCTGCCAGGCAGTGATTTAAAAATGCAACTTCTGAGAAGACATTTTCCTTCCAGCATTTAAACAAGGGTTTGAAATTCAGTTCACACATCAACGACGTCACTTGAACACAGGACCTGACATTTATTTCACCTGGAGCTGCTGAGCTCTGGTGAAAACAGAGACTGGAGAGCAGAGCTGGCCACAATTGCATTTAAAAAATCCTGCTTTTAAATTTCTGAAATACATGACATGAGATTTGAAGGGTCTGCCTTCAGTGTTAGACACGCTCAATATTCAATCAAATCTGATTATGGCTCAAGCATCAATGTCCTATTCTTTAAACAGATTGCAAGAGAACAGAAGGTTTGTCTAAAGATTTTTGAGGCAGGAATGTGTTCAGGGATAATTTCTGCTTTTGCCAGAAGAATGAAACCCTGGATTTCAGCAGATTTTGGATAGTGGGAAGTCAGAGCTGGAAAATTTTGCTGATTTTTCAGAAGAACTACACCAAAATGCTGCAAACCACTTTTGTTAATTTGACCAAAACAGAAGAAAAAACACCCTCACCAGTTATTTTCCTTTAATGGCCTTGGTGTGCTCTTTCCTCTTTCAACCATCCCTGAGCAGCAATGAAATGCTGATATTCCTATTTATGATTTTTGTGGTATTCTCTCATCAGAGGAGGGGGTTTGCCCATTCTTCCTGCGAGTTTGGTCAATGTGCTCAGGGCTGGGGGATTCTGTTTTCATGTCCCCAAAATGTCCTTCAGGAGGAGCTGAATGCCCCAAGTCACTGCTCAGAGAAACTCCCCAGGGCATTGCTTCAGGTCTGTCCTGAAGGAATGGTGATGTCCAAGTGGATCAAATCCCACCACAGGGAACACACTGGGATTATTTTTGCCATTCCACAGAGATTTAGGCCTGTGGGGACCAGACTGCAGTGGTCAGCTGGTGCCACCAGACAGGTCTGGCAGCAGCAAAATCATTTTTTTTAAAGGATACCGGTTTTATATCTGCATTTTATTCCCATAGCTTTGCAGCTGTGGAGGAATTTTAGCAGGACAGAGACTGGAAGGACCTGGCAATGATAATTAATGTGGGAGCTGGGATTTTCTGTATGAGAAAACAAAAACAAAGCTTTTGGGTTCTGTCTGGAGCAATCTGTAGGCTTGGGGTAATTCTGTTAGAAATCTTGAGCAGGAGATGCTCAGTGCAGTTGTATCCGCACAATAACTAGGGAAAAAGAAAAGCTGTCTTGAACAAAACACAAAACCTCCAATAAAAATGAAAAACTTTAGCTTTTCTGATGGAAAATTGTAATGAGACCAAGAAATGTGGGGAAGTTGAAAGGATCCTGGGGTGAAAGGCAGAGGGGGTGGAGCAGCCAGGATTTCTCTGGGTGTTTTACAGCTCTGTGATGCCACAGGTTTGGGCTTTGCTCTGCAGGACCATGCTGGAGATGGTTCCTGTCTACTTTTACACAGGACCTGACCTTGGTTTCACACCTATTTCCCATCACCTGCAGAGCAAAATCCAGTGGGATGGAGAAGGCATTTCATGACTCTGACCCCAAAAGTCTCAAATGGAACATCAGCTCAGCACTGGAGCCATTCAAAGGCCACTTGGTCACTGTGGGGAGAAGGGGAAAAATCAGCCTTTAACACAGGCTTGGCTTGGTTTGAGGCATGGCCCAGATCCTCAGGCACCATCAAGGAAGGTGTGATGGCAAAAATGGATTCTCCTCTCTTGGGGGAGCCAAATCTTTTCATATTAATGATCACCAGGGTTTTGTGCTCCGTGCAGACGTGCCTGGAACTACAGAAACAGCTCCAGGGAGTTGCAAGGTGTACAAAAAAATTACATTAGAAACTGTCCAAATTGGAATAATTTAAAGAGAGTTAAAAAAGGGCATTCAAGAATAGACTTGTTCTAAATGTCTCCATGCTGATTTCTCTGCCTCCAAATGTGAGGTACAGGTATTTGTGGAGTTAGAAGTAGGTCAGTTATTTTTGTCACTCATTATTACTTGTGAAAAATGTGTGTAGCAAACGTACCAACATTCTGTAGCAGCTGAATTTGGGACGCTGGCATTTCTCTGGCATGTATTTGGAGTATAAATGACACGATTTCCTCACTGGAGTGTAAAAGGCAGTGATTTCCAGAGTCCAGCCCTGTGAAACCCCACTCTGCTGTCATGGAAATGCCTCTCAGGGCAGCTGAGGGCACCTTCCTGGAGCTTGGTGAAGTTTGGGTCTCACCTGGGCCACAGGGTTGGGTTTTTTGCTGGAGTTTGCAGAAATGTGCTTGGCCAGACAAAGCACACAGGGCACAGGGGCAGGGGCAGGGACCTGGCTGGAGACACCTCCTGGTGCTTCAGGGAACAGAGAGACTCCACAGGATCATTTCCTGAAGGGATTTCCTTGGAAA
>VRYO01002223.1:5207266-5228692 GCA_009812075.1 Sialia sialis
AATCCCTCCTGACCCGGCCAGCAATGCTGGGCCTGGTGCCCCAGGACAGGGATGGACCCTCAAAGGAGAATTCATCTACTCTGGAGATGGGGAACAAGCTGCTCCAGGCAGGTTTTCTGTGAGATTTCATGGAGATTTTCCATGTCAATGAGAGGGAGATGGACACTCCAGCAGCACCAGCTGGGTGTTCCCAGCTCCCCATGGATGCCCTTGGTGCAGGCAGGGCTGAGCCACACCAGCAATGTCCAGCAATAATTCCTGAGGCTGCTCTGGCTGAATTCCTTTAATGTGGGCTCAGCAGAGGGTGAGAAGAGCTCTTGGAAGAAGTGCTGCTCCCTGAACTTCCCCAGAGCAGACAGGGACAGAGGTTTGTCCCCTAGGTCACACAAAATTCCAGGGGTTTGTGTGGTGAGATGAGCTGGGAGCCCAGATAGGGTGGAATTGAAACAGCATCTGGGCAGGGTTCAGAATCAAGGAACTCTTTTGGGACAGTGGCTCTTTGCTCCTGCTTTTTTCCTAATGCTGGGTCATCTTCCAGCATCCCTGCCTTGGAGGGGAAACTGCATGTTCACAAAGGAGAAGAGAAAGTTTTTCTCAGGAACAAGTTTTTCTCAGGAAAAAGAAATTTTTGCTCCCTTTTTTACTTTAAAATACGACAGATGCCAGCTCTGCATTAAGAATATCCTGATGGAGAACTCATCCTTGCTCTTTGTCTGCATTTGCTTCCAGACTGCAAACTGTGGTGGATACATGGAATATTGCAGCAAGAACAGAGGCACTTTTGGGTGCAGAATATTCACAGAACTCCTGGAAATGCCTATGGGAGGTTCAGGTGGCCCCTGGGGAATCAGTGGGATTTCCCTCAGGCCCTTTGTGGTGTGCAGGGATGGGGAGGGAGAGTCTATTCCTATATACAAGTCTCATTTTTCAGTAGCAAAGTGGATGTTCCATCACTCTGTGTTGACGATGTGAACTTCTCCACTGTTGAAAAAAAATGTTAGCTACTTTTCACATAAAACTAAGAATTTCTCCTCACTTCTTCGCTTCAAATAATTCCTTTGGACTTTGCTTCTTCCTTGGAGAAAAAGACAAAAAGGAAAAAAACCAAAATAAATGCATTTTCTGCATCTGGCACTGCAGCCTGTGAAAATCCTGGCCCCGGGGCTAAATTGTGACGTTGAGTCCCTCTGAGTGATCATTTACTGCATTTTCCTTCGGTAGTTTAAAATTTCATGTCATTGAACTTCAGAGAATATTCTTTTGCTGTTCCAAATATGAAAATAATGAATCAGAAAATTATTTCTTTCCTCTAGATCATTCGTTATTTCCCATTCCCTTCCCAGGTCCCCATTTCTTTTGCTCTCCTTCAAAATTTAATACCCCCCATCTTTGAAGTCTTTTCACAAGAGCCCCTTCTCTCTCAGTAATACCTGTTTTCAGAGGGAATTCTGCTATTCAGAGGTGCCTAAGGCTGATCCTCAAAGAGGTTTAAACATCTAAATTCCACCGAAATTGAGGCGAATGAGCTTTCTAAATGCTTTTGAAAAGCTGGGGCTTGTACTGCTCCATTAGGTGCATTTGAAAGCCCAGAACTGAATGCAGCCGCTGGGATGTCATGCAGACAGTCTGGGCAATGGTTTTAGGATGTCCTTTGATTTATTTTATTCCCCCCTCCCCAATTTTTTCCAAAAAAATCTCAGTCAACAGGCATTTGGAGAAAATCGTCAAGTCCATTTGGACACACTCTCAAAGTGAATCTGTAATTTCCCTCCAACAGCTGTGTGTAAAAATTCTTTGAAATATTCCCTCACTTAAAAAGCAGAAAAGTTTTCCAAAACCCGAGAAATTGCACACAAAATGAGACATTTTCCTCACCAGGCAAAGGCAGCATTTGCTGCTGAGCAAGTGAGAGCTTGTGAGCTCTGGTGCTCAGTGCCATTAGCAGCCCATGGGCTCGATTTTCCCTCTGAAATCTCCCATTCCTGAATATTTACCATCTCTCCAGTTTCCCCTTTCCTGTTTAGACTATTCCACTCATCTGATCTGATATTCATGTATCCGAGAAGTTGAACTTATTTTTAAGACTTGTTGTTTTGCCGAGGTCAGTGGTTGTACAACACCAGCAAGAACTAAATTTGGCTGAGTGTAAAATATATATTTTTATTTATTTCCAAGCTCCGGGAAAATCCTGGGTGTTCCAGTCAATGGTAACTAAATCCTAATTAAACCAACAAAGCCAGAAAGCAAAAACCAAAAGATTTACAGTGCTGCAGTAAGAAAATATTCTGAGACAGCGAGAGGATTGAGGAGGGAGCATCAACTGATGAGAAAGGAATCCCGGAGTTCCTTTATTGAGGAGGAAAGCAGCACTTCTCTTAATTATGTAGGAATTGAAGGAATCCTGCTTCCCTTGTGGCTTGGTCCTATACAAAAGGTGCAAGCTTCCAAAAGCTTTGGCAAATCCCTGCTTCCAGAGGCTTAAAGCTGGGAACTGCAGCTTGGGGGAGGGGGGACCAGAAACCAAAATCTAAGAAACAAAAAACCAAGCAAGCAAACAAAAGCCAAACCAAAACAAAAAGAAACCAAAACAAAGAAGGAGGGTGAGGAGGTGCAGGGACATTGAGGAAATAGAAGGGAATAGAGGAAAACTTTCTGGAATAAAAACCTGCTTTTAGCATTTTTTCCTGTGGTTTGTGCTTCACTGGCAAAACCAAAATCTGCCAAAATCTGCCCCCAGCAAGGCCAGGAGTTGTGAGCTTGTGAGATGAGCTGGGGGCTGAGGAGGGTCCAGGGGACCACAACTCATCCTCATCCCTGCCTGGCTGGGCTGGGGCTCAGGAGAGGAGAGAGGGACTTGAGCATCTTCAGTGTGTCCCACCCGGGCACCACAGCCCCGGCGCAAGGGGGGCCCGGGATCAGGCCAGGGAAGGTAATTTGTGGATATTGGCACCCAGAGGATGAGCTCAGCAGCCATTCCAGAGAGGAAAGGGGATTTTGGGGGGATTATCACCCTGATTTCCAGCCCTGCCTGGGCTGGAATGTGTCCCGTCCTGCTGGGCTTGCAGGGAGGAAAAAGCTGACTGCAATCTGTATTTCTGCTGTGGGTTTTAAAAATAAAACCAGAGAAGGCTAATTCCAGCCATCAGTCCTCATTTTCAGGCCGGGCTTTCCTCTGCTGCAGTTCCACAAACCATTTTTAATAACCGAGATGAAACATCAGACTGTGACCTATCACATCATATTGCATCAGTCAAATTGTGTTACATCCAATAATAAAGTCCTGCCACTGATGTTACCCAACGTGACAAGCCAAATAGAAACCTAGAGCTGGAGAATTCAAAGAAAAGTGCAGTTTTGATAAGCCAAGATCTTAAAAATATCTGAGCTGCTTTTGATGGGGATTCGTAGATTTATTCTGAAGTCTAAAACCCTTGGAGAAATTGGCCTGGCCGTGAGCAGGAATATTTTTCTAGACAGTTTGGAGGATATGTGTCCTATAATTGCTTTTAAAATAAACTTCAGCTACTGTTTCTACAAAAACAGCAATTCCTGCCATGAAGTGGATTGTGAAATAACAAGAAAAGCAGGATCTAGAACTCCCTCCTGAAATTTAGGCTGACATTATCTGGATTAATCATCAACTAATAATTAATCCGAATATCTGGTTTCAGGATGCTCCAGAGTGAATTCTATCAAAAGAAGAAGAGCGAAAATGGATGGAAAAATCAGAGCATGTCTGATTTTTCACTGTCATGTGGTTCAGTTACAAAATTACTTGCATGTGAGTTTTTAGTAAAGGGAAGAAAAAAATCTCAGCAATCAAACCAAACCAGCTCCTTTTGAGAAGAACATTTTGGTAGTTTTGCATTTGGAGAACTTCCTTGGGTTGGGACACAAAAAAAGCATTTTAGGCAGAGTCAGCTTTCAAGGGAGTGAAAGAAAATATCAAATCCTTCAACCTGGAGCTGAAATAAAAACTCAGTTACTTGCAAAGTCAAAATTCCTTCACAAGGCCTGGCATCATTTTATTTAGAATCATGGAATGGACTTGAAAACTCATCCCATCCCATCCCATCCCACCCCTGCCATGGCAGGGACACCTCCACTGTCCCAGCCCCAATGTCCAGCCTGGCCTTGGGCACTGCCAGGGATCCAGGGGCAGCCACAGCTGCTCTGGGCACCCTGTGCCAGGGCCTGCTAACCCTCTGAGGGAGATTTTTTCCCCTCCTATTTAGCCTAAATTTCCCTTCTTTCATTTTGAACCCATCACTCTTTTCCCTCTCATTGTTTTTCTACATCCCCTGTATTTTAAGGATAAATTTCAGGGTCAGAGCTGTGTGTGCTGAGCAGAGTCATTCTCAAAATGTGAATATCTGGGCTAAATGGTTAGAAAATATGGTACAATTCTATGGCTTCAAATAATTCCAGATCTTGTAGGCATCGGGCAGAACATTTCCAAAATCCTCACATTTATAAACAGCTTTGCACTTGCATCTGAGAGATGTTTATGCACTGAGGTTGCAGGTATTTACTCAGAAATCCCTGCTAAAAGCTCCCGTCTAAGGCAATAAATCTCCTTCTGACCAGGAAGTCCATCCAGATCACAAAATCATCAATATTTTAATCTGGGAAAAAATTCCTGTTACCAGTTATTTTGGGAAGTGTTTGGGGTCAGCTGCTTCCCTGGAAATTCATCCCAAGCCCTGTTCCTGCTGTTCTGGGTCCACATTCCCCTCAACCGTATTACACAGAACTGGATTCCCACAGTTTCAGGAAGGGAGATGAGGCCATAAATCACAAGTCCTGAGTCATTCAAAGGAAAAAAATCACGTTAAAGCTCCAAGTATTTTACTGCAAAAATGAAGCAAACACCCGAAGTTTGAAATTTTTGTTTACTTGATGCTTTGGCATCTACTCTGAGTATTTGTGTGTTTATGAGGGGAAAAAGTCACACATAGTGTATCCATTGTTTCATACTCCTTTTCCTTTATTTCACACGAAAAAGAGAAAAGAGATTGATTGAGCTGAAATTTGAAGCCAATCTCAGGGGATTAGTTTCATATTCACTTAGTTTCCTGTAAAGCTTCTGCATTTATAGTTATTTTTAAAGAAAAACTAAACTGAAGGTTGAAAGCCATTAGCAATAACTCACTTGGATTTTAACTCATTCTGATGTTTACTTATTTTGATTTTAATGCACTCTGATATTCTTATGCCATTTGCTGGCACATTTCCATGTATTCAAGGAGCTGAATTGTTCTGATTTGCCAGACTGGCAGCAGGAAGGAATTCAGAGCACCACTGAGAACCCAAATTCCTGAAGATTTAATTGAATTTAGTATCTATTGATAAAGGTTTGGTTTAACTCCTTCAGGAGCATTGCCTCCATCCAACCTGACAGAAATGCCTCTAAATTCATCCCAGAGTTTCTGGATGGCCATAAAATCTGAGACATAATGAGCAGGGATATTTTTTCGCCTGCTGCAAGGCTGGAGGTGCAGAGCAGGTTCCACCCCACAGGTGATGCTCTGGGTGATGGGGACTTTGTGACCCCCTCTGCTCCTCCCCTATCCAGGAGCTGCTTCCTATATCTGCACATCCATTTGGAGAGCTGGGAGCTGCTGTCTCCAGCAGGGATGCTCAGCACAAGGGAATAAATAAGAGTGAATTAGGCTGTGGGAGCTCAGCAGTTCCAGCAGGAGCAGGGAGGGGTGGGTTTTGTCCAGCACCACCACTCCAGAGCACACAGAGCCAGAGGGGATTCCTGGAAATGCAAACCCTGAGCACTGGGAAGCCTGGGAATGAGTGAACAGTGATGGGCTCTTCCCTCCCCTGCACAAAATGCACCAGGAAGCTCCTGGGGGATCCCACTCCAAAAATCCCCTGATTGTCCTGATAGGGAAGGAGTAAACTCAAGCCTTAAAGGCAGCCAGGCTTCCCTGGACAGATCCTCATTTTCTTCTTGCAATGTCCTTTAACCTTCATGCCTGTGGAAGTTACAGTAATTTCACGACCATAAGCCGCACCTCCTGGTAGCCAGGTAGACCACGGGATTTGTCCATATATAAGCCACACCTGAATTTAAGCCGCACCTTTTTTTTTTTTTTTTCAAAAAGCAAGGATCCATGTGTAACAAAGTAACAAGTTAGTAACAGAATCACTGCCAGCTGGGTTTGGTGTCAGGTGCTCAAATTGCAAACAGTTTTCATAGACCAGCAAAGCCTTTAAAGGCAGCCCCAGGCACCCTCCTGGCCAGCTCTCACTTCTGGGTTGGCATTTCACTGGGATTTGTTCATAGATAAGCCGCACCTGAATATAAGCCTCACTACTGGGGTAGGCTGGATTCTTCAATGAAAAAGGTGTGGCTTATAATCGTGAAATTACTGTATTCTTTTCCTCCAACCACATTAAAAGCTCTCATCAAAAGGTGTGAGTGCACTTCTGGCAGGGAAGATCTTACTCAAGGCAGCCTGTCCTGGGCTTCCTCTCACAGGGATGGCACTGGCAGCAGTTTTCCCAGGAGAAGAGCCAGGTTTGACCCTCAGCACCATTCCTCACAATTCACAGGGTGGCTTGGGGTGCTCTTGTCACAAGAGGGCCAGGTCGTGAGCACTTGGTGAATCACAGATCGTGAGATGTCAGAGGAGGAGTGTCAGCATCTGAGAGAATCCAGGAAAGAACAGCAAAAGTGATGAGAGGTTGGAAATCATGACATCTGAAGAGATGTTAAAAGAATAGGGTTCCTGTAATCTAAAAAGGCAGAAAATCAGTTGCTTCTTTGGAAGGATTTTTAGGAAAACCATTGTGCTGTCTTTAGGATATCGTGATGGTTTGGGGTTGGGCTGGATCATATGCAGGAGATGTAAAACCTCCTTTACTGAAATATCAGGGCACGGGGAGCAGTGCACAGCAATTCTCAGGGCACAGCAGGGCACCCTTTCCAAAACTAGCTGAGAGGAAATCAGAATCCAACTCCCAACGTCAATCAGGAACAAACAGCAGGGCTGTTAAAACACAAATTGTGCCAATCTAATCTCATGGTTTTTATTTTGCTGTGTGGCTTTTTGCTGGGAAAATGAATATTTTCCAAGTATTTTGTGTGAAGGCCAGAACACAAAATGTTCAGGATAAAACTTCCCTGTTCTGCTATAACCTGCTAAACTCAGGAAGAGCAACAAACCCCAACTTTGGAGGGATTTGCTCTTGCAGGAAGAGTGAAACACTAACTGCAGTGGAACACTTTAATGATTGCAGCTACCACGGGGTAGATTCTGCCCTCAAATGTGATTCCAAGCACGAGCAGTGAAATCAGTTGCACAATCAGAGTTCTGCAGCTCTGCATCATCAGCCTCCCACAGACAGGAGAGAATGGCATTGGGAACGGCTCTCCTAAAATATTGTTTAAATGGTCTGCTGTGAAACTCTGCACTCAGGCTTGGGCAGCAGAGCTGGACCTGGGGCTGGCATTAGTGACAGCACCATGGGACAGGGGGACTTCCCAGCTGGAAAAGACAGTCAGGGTCTGTGGGGTGCAAGATTCACAAGAGATACCAGACACTGCAGGCAGGAGAACCTTGAAATGTTTAATTTCTGACTCCTTCCTACCCCTTGCAGAGTCAGGGTGTCACATCCACTGTCACAACTGCTGCTGCTGGTGGTTTTGCAAAACTGCATTCAAGTGCTGAGTTGGACTGTGCTGACTGAAGACAAAGCCACAAACTTTCAACCAGCCTGCAGATTTTCCTGCTCTATTGAATTGAGTCTATTCCTGTCTACAAAGGAAATGAGTTCCTTCTCTAGGCAGCAGCAGCTCAGGACACACAGGAACCCTCTGGAGTTATGGAGGCATCTCCCAGTGTTTTGTCTGAGATCATTTGTGAAGCCAGAGGTTCCAGCAGGTGAAACTTGAAAAGTTTGCACTTCTGTGTGGACGTTATCCTCAAATTCACCTTACTCTGTCCCTTTGGCATGAGTAACAGATGTTCAAATTATTGTGAGAGAGGCTAAAGCTCATTTGAGAGTCTGTACAAATTCCATCAACAACTAAAACGATAAAAAAGGTGCCTTTTGAGCAGGGTCAAGTCAAGATGCAACAAACCCCACTGGGAACAGAGGTGAACCTGTGCTGGGGCACATACAAGGTGCTTTACCTCAGAGATGGGAGCTTCATTCACCTGGAACAACAGCAGGTGTGCTCTGCTGCAGCTCCTGCAGGGACAGAGGGCAAACTCTGGTTCTGTCTCAGAGCCATCCTGCTCCTGTTCTAGACACAAAATACCTGACATAGCCACTCCACAGGAGAAGCCTGAGCAATCTGGAATAGTTCCAGTTCAGAGCATGAACATCCAACCTCAAACCAGCTGGGAATTCAGGGAGGGGGAGGTCCTGAGGCTCTGTTCAGCCTGAGAGCAAGTCCGGAGGTGGTGCCAAGGAAAAGACACAATTAGTGAGAGTAATTCCTCTTTTGGGGACACTGAGAGTGTGTCTGCTGCACGTGGGGAGGACACTTGCCATCAAATGCCCCAGCTGTGGTGCCAGTGTCTGCAAGGCTGAGCAGGTCAGAAAGGGAAATTCCTGCCCTGCCCTATTACCAGCCCTGTGTGTCACCTTCTAATTCAAGGCACTTTTGTCCTCCAGTCCCTGTCCTGCTGTGGGGAGAGCCTGGAGCTGTCACTTCAAATCCAAAGAGCTGAATCCAACCTCGTTTCAACCTTCCCTTTCCTGATTGCCCTCTGATCTGGAGCAATGGGAAGGAGCAGTGAGGAATTCACTGCTCCTGGGAGCTCCTGGTGTTCCTTTAAAATCCATGGAAAATGTGCAGTGATTGATGACTAGGAACTTGCTCCAATGCAGGGCTTGTACCATGGATTTGGGTGAATTGCTTAAAGAATTGCACCTGTGCCTAGCAGCAATGAGCTGTGAACTTCAGGGTGGGTATTTTGGATGGACCTTGGTCTAATCCACTCATGTTTAGAATTATCCATCCTTACCTTTTCCCTGCTGCCATCCCACTTTTCTGCCTGTGATGGGCCCTCAGTCCATAACATTCCTCTCAGGGCTGCTGCAATGAAGAATTATCAGCATATATTTTGCTCTTTCTATCTAAAAATTCCCTTTTGGAGATGATCACCTTCATCACAATTGCAACAGGACCTAATGCCAATCAAAAGGAGAGGGAATTGGAAGCACCTCTGGTGCCTCTGACCTGCATGAACTTGGAAAGCAAGGTCACAGTGACCTTCAGGTGGAGCAGAGGCACCAGAAGGCCTTTTGGAGCATCTCTAGCCCATCTGAACAATCCCTGTGAGCCCAGCAGAGCTCAGGATACTCCCCAGGATGGTAAATCCTCCACCTTTCCACCAAAATGCTCAGCAGCAGTCCCTGCAGAGCACAGGGCTGGCACAGGACTCAGGGATGGCTGGGATTTCTCAGAGCTTTGCTGGAGCTGTGCCCCAGCAGGCTCTCTGCTGGCAGGGGCAGTGTTAATGCCCTGTCACAGGGTCTGGATAATCCAGCAGGAATGTGGGCAGTGCTCAGGCCTGATCCCAACCCAGAGCTGGCACTGCTCAGGTGGCCCTGCACACACAGCCCAGGGAATGCTGCTTACCTTGGAAATCACTGAGAGCAGAGCTCTGCTTTTACTGAATTGGCATCATTAGGGAAAAACCCCAAATATTTCATTAACCCTCACTGGCAGGGACAAAGAATAAACTACAAATATCCTGCAGCTGCACCCCATTACTTTCCACCCTCCCTCACCCTGGGCCATGGTGCTGAGCTGTCAGGGGAAGGTTTGATCACCTCATGGGCTCTGTGGCTCATTCTTATCAGCATCACAAACCCCTCTTACTGCTGATCCCCTGTGAGCAGACCCTGCCCTGCTCCCTGCATGCCACCAAGTGCCCCTTTAGCACACAGCCAAATTTGTTCCCAAGCCAAAGGAAGAGTTGTGCAGAATAAACTGCAAACTGCAGAGCCAGGCAGAGCAGTTGTGGCTGCAAGGATGCTTGAGTGCTTTGCTTCTCCTGTGAAGTGCTGTCGCTTCAAATCCAGGCTGGAATCTCAAATTAAATGAACTCGTTTTTCCTGCCTGGAAACTTCCCAGGACTTCCAATAATCTGGTGTCTCATTGCCAGCAGAATTGAGCAAATTATTTGAGCCCACAATTTTTGTTTCTTCTTTTTTTTCCCCTCTTGCAGCATCTGTGGGTAGTTCAGGATATTGCTTGATCAGATTTCTTCGATGAGCTTTTTTCCACTTCATGATCACTCCACCAGGAAAATCAGACTTTTCCTCACTGGGGGCTGTGGTGCAGTTTCTATCTCTGTGCAGTTTCTTGTCACCCTTCCAGACTGCACAAGAAGCCTCCAGAAGTTACCCCAGATATCCCTGTGCAGTGAAGGATGTGCAGAACTGCAGGTGCTCAAAGCAAAAGGAGCAGTTGCTTGGCTGAGCCAATTCCATCCCATTTTCCCTGCAGGGATGGTGTGTCCCTAACCCAGAGGAGGGGGCTGTTGGCTGTGTGTGAGCTCCAGTGAAGTGATGTTTGCCAGCCTGCAGGGTCAGTCCCTCTCTCAGGCTGGGAGGGCTGAATCCACAGCTCCAGGTGCCCCAAGAGCCACCCCCAGTGAAAAGCCAGGGCTGAAGTCTTCTCATGCTCCAGATTTGTAGAGTCCTACTGAAATATCCCAGAATTCCAGAAAGATTCATGCCTTGAATTGGGAGAGACCTTAAAGATCATCCAGTTCCTTAAAATTAGCCCAGGACACCTTCCAAAAGAAGGTTTGAGGAACAGAGATCAGCTTGATGGCCTTGGCCAACCACCCATTCCAGACAGCTGGGAGTGACCACAACTCCAGAAAAGCTGATGTATGGAATCAAAAAACCCCTAAGGACTTTCAGTGCATATAAACATCAAATTCACCTACAAGGAGGGGGGAAACAATGGAGCTGCTGGAGCTTGAGTCCTGCTCAGAAAGGGTCAGGCTTCAGAATAAAGCAGAGAGAAAGAAATATTAAAGGTGTAGTGGAAAGAGGGATTCTGTGCAATAAGGAAATTGCCTTACAAATAATTCAATCTGCTCTTTAAATGCTCAGTGTATCAGGCAGCAAGGTGCAGCAGAATGTTTGAGAAATAGATTTCATTGAGGAAAAAATCCTACAGTGCTGATAAGTGGCAGACAGCTCAAGAAAATTCACTAAACAAAGCCAGGAGAGTGGGCCAGCAATAAATGGAATCCAGGTGAGCAGGCTGGAGGTTGAAAACAACAATAACTGCAGGCAGCCATGCCTAAATGTGCTGACAGTTCCCATTATGAGATTCAGTTCTCACTTTTTGATAACTTTGCTGCTTTAATTCACTTGGGCTGCAGCTCTACCAGCCAAGGTCTGCTCCAGACTGGGTTTGAAAAATTGCTGCTGTGGATCAGTGCTGGGGGTAAGGTCACTGGGAATTTATTAGACAAGAACGACTCCATGTCAGTTTTCTCCCAAATGCTTTAGAAATCAGGAATTTCATCCAAGTGCTATGTTAAAAGGGAAGTGAGGCTCTGAAGGGAAGCCCCAGAGGATGTGGAAGTGGCAGCAGGGAGGTTGCCCAGGGAGAAGCCCAGCATTCCTGCCAGGCAGAGCCCTGCTGTGATGTCACTGCCAGCAATGGAGACTTCAGAATGCCACACAACACCACAATTTCCATTTTAGCCTGGGGGACAGAAGATCTATAAAATGTGCCTCCCATTACAGCCTCATTTGCAATATTTATTGCTGTTTGTGCAAAGGCTCAGCAGTGGGGACAATCTCCAGTTTCAAGTTTGTTATGGCTCTTTCAGCTGCATCCACAAATGGGTTTTGCTGCCTAAATATCTCTTGAGTTGTTGAAATCGAACTCACAGGTGCCCTTGACATTTCTTAATGCTCCATTTGGAGTCATCTTCTCTTGGAAGGACCTGGACCTCCCATGCTTTATGGGCTGACCCTTCCCAAGGCCTGGCTTTACTGGGCTCTTCCTCTCTCTGCTCCCAGTCCTGACTGGGATCTGCTCCTGCCCTAAACCTGAGTTAAACTCTCTGGCTCATTCCCTTCCCAGCTCTGCCAAGAGATGACCAGGAGGCCCTGGACCCAAGAGGAGAGATGGACAGAGTTTTCTGTGCCTGGAAGGTGCCCTAATGAGGACAGGCCAGTGTGGGCTGCACAGGATGCTCAAGAAAAGAGCCTGAGATGGTTTTGCTCCAGCTCCATGGCTTCAGCCCTGCCAGGGATCAGGGACAGCCCTGGTGGGATGGGGAGGCTCCAGCAAGGCTGGGTGATCTGCAGAGCTCCTTTCAGCCTCGGGGACTGAGGCACCTCACAATTCTCTCTCACTCCCACTCTCACTCTGTTCTCTGCAGACCCCCAGTTCTCTGCCCCCCACCCAGGAGCAAAGGATGAGATCCTGTATTTCACACAGACTCAACGAATCCTCAAAATCTCACTTTCTATGAAAAACATGTGCTGGTGTTAGCTGATAGGATTCTGGGATAGTATGAGCCGGATTTGATTTTGGGTGAGTCCTTGGAAAGAGAGCTCTGTGATGGAGCAGAACCCAGGCTGCCCTTGCTGGGAATTTCAGCTTCTCCTTTTCACACACAGTCCCACAGTGCAGGGCTGGGTGGGGGTAATGAGGAACACTTATATTTTCCTCAGTTTTTCCAATATTTGGGCATTGTTTGTGGCAGGATGTGACTCTTTAGAACTCTGTTGAGCTGTCTGTCAATGCTCTCAGCTGCAGAGAAGCTCCAGCCCTGCTGCTCCACGGAGATCACCTTTACCTGCTGTCTATCCTTAGCTGAAGTTTCAGTGCACATCGCACTTTTCTCAGACATGTTCAGTCTGTTTTTCTGGAGGCTCCTGACCTCCAAAGGCAGCTGAGGCACTTCCCAAGCAGTGATGTCCATTAGAAAAGCACAAACTGGCCCCTGGAGTTGGAGGTGTGCTCCAAAGCAGCCCCCCAGTAACACCAGCAGTGGCTGAGAGCTGCTGCTCCCCCTGAGGGTGCTCTCAGCATCACCAAGGCAGAAGGAACCTCAGCACTGCCGCTGTAAATTCCCAAAGAATTCAGGCATGCATGTGGATGTAGACACACAGCTTTAGTCTGCTTGCAGAGGGAAATCAGCATCTTAATTCTAGCAGGGCAATTATCCTCCTACAGGCTCCACTCCTCACCCGAGCACTTGTTTGTGGCACAGTTTCTGTTTTATCTCTCCTTGCATTCCTGGAAAAGCAGGGACACTAAAAAGCTTCCGCAGGCAGGGATGTGAGTGGGAGCTGTACTGGTAAAATTATACCAGTGGTATAATTATCCTGATCAATTTTCCATATAAAAGAGACTTCAGAAGAACCCATTTGTTTAACTATGTAAGCCTCAGCCTTTACTCCAGTGGCATCTCTGTTCACCAATCAACATAATGAACATAGGCAATTAAGGTGCACCAGAAACCTGGTTACATTTCCTAAAGGCATTTCCCAATGTCCAAATGCTTGATTTGCAAAATTAATGAGCTGCTGAAGTCCCTTGGTATAAATCAGCACATCTCAACTGACTTCAGATGAGATCCCCTCATCCAGATGAAGGCTGGGTCCTTTGTTAGCCATGGGCTGCTCTGGGAAGGAGAATGATGGTTTTTTCAATATTTACAGTTTGATCCTGGAAGTTAATTTGGACAGTGTGCCCAGTGATTGATTTAACCAGCAGCCTGGGCACAAGCAGTGATGCAAAGGGGGAAAAAGGCTTTTTGCTGTGGGCTGAGTTGTGCCTAGTGAGGTGCCCCATTGTGATGGGCAGACTTGCAGCCCCTCATTTCATCCAGGCAAATTTCTTCCTGCAGGATGTCACCCCCAGACGCTGGGGAGCAGCAGTGCCCCTCTCAGCAGGGGGATTTAACACTGGCTGTGGCACATTTGCCATTTGCTGGGTGAGTCCCATGGAAATGGAGCCAAGACTCTGCTCCTGGATTGCTCAGCAGCAGAAAGGGAAGGGAAGGGATGTCAGGTCCTCTGCTCTCCACTGTGTTGGCTGATGCTGCCCTCAGGGGGTGAGAATCCTCCTAAAACCTCTGAAGTGTTTGTGGCTGATTTGAGTGAAAGTGATTTGCTCTAAGCCCTGCATTTAGTGGGTTCTGCATTAAAGGACTGGCCCTGCTCCTGCAGGGGACCTGATTTCCATTCTCTTGCCAGCATTTGGGGCCAGACAAGTGTCAGGAGGAGAAGCAGTGCAAGGGGCAGTGTCAGGGACAGCCTGAGTCCCCAGAGCTCCATCACCTGTCCTCAGGGACCTGTCCTTACCCCCACACTCAGGTCTGTGAGCAGCAGGAATTTGTAAGGAAAGGGAGGAGTTTGGAATCTGAATTGGTCCACAGCTGCTGGCTGCATCCTCCTCCAGGGTTGTGGCATCCCTCAGACTCATGTTGAGGCCAGGGAGGTTTATGTGGGATATTAGGAAATCTTTTTTCATGGAAAGGATGGTCAGGCTGCCCAGGGAAGGGTGGAGTCACCATCCCTGCAGGGATTAAAACAAGGTGGATGTGGCACTTGGGGACATGTGGTGGCCTTGGCAGTGCTGGGGGAATGGTTGGATCTTTGAGACCTTTTCCAGCCTAAATGATTCCACAATTCCATGATTCTGTGATTATTGGGCTGCCTTCCCTGCTCTTTCCTTGCTTGTTTATCCTCATGGACAGGACTCCAGCTTACCCTGCACTGATCAAACATGAAAAGCAGGGACTGTGCATCCTGAGACAAAACTCCCTCAATTTTTGAGGCAATAGTTTTGACCAATTAAAGCAGCTGTACAGAAGTCCCAAAGGAGATGTGTCATTTTAAATAGATGAGGAATTCTGGCATTGCCATGGCCCTGACTCTGGGTTTCCACTGTTGGACCTGGGCCTTATCAGAAGGAATGGAATGGAATGGAATGGAATGGAATGGAATGGAATGGAATGGAATGGAATGATCAGCTGCTGGATGAGGACCAACAACCCTGAAGTTCTTGCTAGAGCTGGATCCATCCAGGCTTGCGCTCTGTTCAGGAAAAACATGGGACAGCTGGCAGTGAGTGGCGCAGGTGAGTGCAAACTGAGAGCTTGGGTTGTTTAAGCTACACTAGAGAAGCTGGTGCTGAGAGCATCCTCAGAGAAGTTCTGTGCAGCCTCTGGGGCAGGCAGGATGAGAAATGGGGCTGGATTTGCCTCAGGGATGTTTGGATTGGGTGCTGGGAAAGTGTCCCTAAGGATCACCAGCTGCTGGAGGCTGATCAGCACCTCTGTCTTTCAGGAATTAGAAACATCTGAGTTTCACACACAGCTGGCCAGAGGAGAGAGGTGGATGGGCTGGGTCTGTGAGGACACCAGGGACCTTCTGCCTGGAACTGGGAAGCTCTTGGTTGTTTGCCACAGCACTTTGACAGGAATTCTGTGCTCCCTCTCTGTGCCGAATCACTGACACATTTTCATGTCTTGACATGAGGGGATTGGATTTAAGAAAAAATTTTTTCATGGAAAGAGTTGCAAAGCGTTGGCACAGGTTGCCAGGGCAGTGGAGGAGTCATTGTCCCTGCAGAATGTGGAGATGTGGCACTTGGGGACGTGGTTAGGGTGAACTTGGTGGTGTTGATGCTTGGACTCAATCATCCTGAAAGTCTTTTCCAACCTTAATGATTCTGTGTGGTTTCCACCAGCAGAAGAATCTGGGAGATCAGCTCACAGCTCTGTCCAGCAGCAGAAAATGAAATGAAATTGGCAGCACTTTCACAGCAGGGACTGTGCAGAAGGGCAGGGATAGTGCAAGGAGCAAGGGCAGAGCTGTTGGCCCACGGTGAAAATGCATCTGAGTGACTCCAGGAGACACTGAGCCACAAGTTGGCAGAAACACGGAGATTATTGTAGAATTCTACACATTTCCAAAGAAAGCTGCATCTTCTGCAGTGCACAGGCAAGCCAAGCAGAACATCCTTCACAGCACAAGGACACAGGAGTATTTCAGATGCAGAATTTGAAGCATTTTTGGTGACCCATTCTTTACTCACATTCATTATTTAGATCTGTTTCAGAACCTGATGGTTGTTCTTTATTTTAAAGACAGATGCTGATGCTGAGCTGGAAGTTTTGATCTAGACTTTACATTGAGCTGACCTCTGTCTCTCCTTCTAACAGGAGCTCTGAAATCCATCCGGACAAATGCAGAGCCCTGGTTCTGTTCCGAGGGCTGCAGAGGCAAAAGGCTTTCCTGTCACTGATGAACTGATGTCTTTATCTCACTGCACATCTGAACCAGGCTTATCTTTGTATCACCAGTGCTCTGAGGAACCAGGAATCCTGGAATGACCCAAAATCTGAGCTGGTGCTGCCCTGCTGGGAGGGGGGTTCCAGCTGCTGCTGCCCCCGTGTCCCCATCTGTGCAGAGCAGGCTGGAAAGAGCTCCAAGAGCCCCCTCCTCTGCCCCTGCCCCTGCCCCTCTCCCTCTCTGCAGAGCCAACACCATCCTCCCATCTCAAACTGCATCATCAAATGTGGAGTATGAAATGCCATCGTGCCTGACATCGCACATTCCTCACATTCCTGGCTTCCCCTGCTTGAATTTCCCTTTGTAGCTTTGATGCCCGTACAAAACCCGCTGGAAGTAATGCTGGTTGTAATTCACTTTTAAATACTTCCAACCCATCCCATCCATCTGTGTCCCTGAATCCTTAAATCCTGTTTGCCCTGGGCTGCCAAAATGCCCTTTTGTAGCTCAAAGGCAGAGGGAAAAGAGGGACATTGGATTTGGGGGCCCCTTCCTTGCCAGTTCCAGCAAGCCAGAATAAAAGAGAGGAGCAGAGCTGCCACTGAAGACAAAAGCTTTGATCTGATTTTATCAGAAATACTTGTATCAATGAGCAGAGGAATGGGGCAGAAACTTCAAGGTGAGAGGCAGGATCAGCAGGGTCTGAATTTCCTTTGAGGCCTTTCCATTTGCCACATGAAAGCTTCTCCCTCTCCATGTCTTCCTTCCTGAGCTCCCTGGAACATTTTAGTCTGGCTGCAGTGATGGTCTCAGAGCTAAGTTTCGTTTTGTGGAGAGGCTGCTGTTGAAATCTCCTTTACACACTCCTCTGCCCACTCTGTGCCCTTCAATTCAGCTTCAAAAGTCATTTCCCTCCCCAGCATTTTTCCTTATATATAGAAATGTTTACCCAAAGGTTAAAAATCCATTTGCTGTGACTCAGGAGATGTGCCTGGCACTGAGGCTCTCTGGACAAAGACACTAATGAGGACCTAATTAAGTGAAAGCTGCCACAGGAAATCAGGGTGGGCAGGAATTTTCTACTGGATGTCAGACTCCAGTAGCTCTGAGTGAATTGGGCAGGAGGACAGAGCTGGAGGAAAAGATGGCACTTCAGAAACGAAGGAATTTGTGACCACCCATAACTAGAAATTCTGAGAAACCTGCAGAGCACGGGGGTGCTGAAGAGGACTCTTCTGGTGTGAGGTGAATACAACCAAGAAGTCCTAAAGCTGGAGCCACAACAACCCTCACCAAACCTGGGCCAGGGCTCTGCAGCTTTGCCCAGGCTTGGTTGTTTCTGCGTGTGACAATTCGTGCTTGGATTTACATCTGCTCCTTCCCTGGGAGTGGGGATCTCTGTCTCTGACCTTTGCAGGGCAGGAGATTGCTGGACTTCACCAAAAGAGGTCCCAGAGAGGCCCAGCACAGATTCCAGGTGTGGATCCAGAGGTGCAGGTGGCTCCACTGCATCTCTCACACAGCTCAGGGACATTGTTCCACTCATTCCAGGGCCTAAAGGGGCTCCAGGAGAGCTGGAGAGAGACTGGGGACAAGGGATGGAGGGACAGGACACAGGGAATGGCTTCCACTGCCAGAGGGCAGGGCTGGATGGGATATTGGGCAGGAATTGTTCCCTGCAGGGTGGGCAGGGCTGGCACAGGGTGCCCAGAGCAGCTGTGGCTGCCCCTGGATCCCTGGCAGTGCCCAAGGCCAGGCTGGACACTGGGGCTGGAGCAGCCTGGGACAGTGGGAGGTGTCCCTGCCACGGCAGGAGATTGAAGTGGATGGGCTTTAATGTCCCTTCCAGCCCAGCCCAGTCTGGGATTCTGTAAATGAGAAGGAGCTGAGTGCAATGATTTGTTTATTATTTGAAGGGATTTTAATATCTGAAGTCCATTTTCTGTTTTCCTCTTTGGTTTTGGTGTATTTCTTCAGGAGAAATCATTACAGATCTTTTTCCTTCACCATTTCACAGGAGAGCCTGCCATGGTTTTCACTGAAACAGCTTCAGCCAGGTTTGACTTAGATTTGAAACAGGGCCCTTACGTCCAGGGGTGTGGGCACAGGGTCTCAGGTCTGTGGGTTTGTCGGGAGAATGAAAACTGAGAAGTGGCAGCAGTGGCTGTGTCTCGTTCTGAAGTTCACTTCTGGAGACTTCAGTTTTTTTTAAAGGAAGTGGTTTCTGTCACCAGGGAGGTTCTGGGCTCCTTGATCCTGCAATTTGGAATTTGGGGAGCACACGGAGGAGCCACCTGGCCACGGGTGCCCTCGTCCTGCCCAGAGCTGACCCCTGTGCTCCCAGCCCAATGCTATCTCTCTTTGCCATGGATCAAAGTTTCTCCACCTTTTAATCTTGAGGAACCATCTAGATTGAGAAAAAAGAAAATAAATTATCCACAGAGAATTTCCTGCAGCATCTTCATGTGATTTTAATTTTCAACCAAAGCAGTGTGACGGGTTTTGTGCTCACTTCCAGTTTTCATTTTCTTGTAGGGCTTTTCTGCTTCACTTACTGACTTTGGGATTCACAGGGGTTTTCCCTACACCCTCTTCACAAGGACTTTACAGAATATTGTCCATAAATTCCCAGAGCTGTGAAATTTTCAAAGCCTGAAAGAAATAGCGTTGGCCACTTTGACCCCCATAAAAATAAATATTTAGTGACAGAGAGACTGTTGGAAGAAAGAAGAGCTGATTTTTTTCTTTTTACAAAAATAATGTTTCCTCTTGTTCCATCTGAAGGTTTAGTGCCCAGTTGAGTTTATTTGTACATGCAGAACTACATTTCCAGCATTGCTTTCTCTTCGTGAGCACTCCCCTATTGAGCTGCTCCCAAATGCCCCAGAGGATATTTGTGGTTACACAGGACTTGACTTTTTAATATAAAATTGAAATGGAGGTGGGAAGAAGAAGCAAAACCAAAGCACCACTAAAAAAAATGTGACAAATTTATTTCAGCAGATTTATTTCACTTTGCACCTTTGAATGGCCAAGGAGCTGTTGTGTGAATGCCACCCTACAGGATAAATCCCTATTTTCTATAGGGTTTTCAGGAATACCCCTGCAGCTAGATTGTGCCTCAGAAACAGGAATTATTCTTAATATTTTCTCCTGACTGGGTAACAGAAATTCTGAACATTTTGAATCGAAGCAAGGCAGAGCCTGTCAGCTTCCCAAAAGGAACATGAGTATTTCTAAAGAGCTTCTAAAGGAGGTTGCAGGATGTTAATTGCCTATGGATACTGTAAAATGAGAACTAAAATACCAAAGGTTGCCAGGTCCCCTTCAGTCATTTTTTCCCCAGAATTCAGGCTGCAGCTCAGACTTGTTCTAAAGGTAAAAGGCTTTTTCTTCCATACCTGCAGATGCAGGATGAGACTTGTCGCTGTCTTTTGCTCGCAGACAGGTCAGCAAACACCATCTCCATCTCCAGAATCTGGGCAAGACTGACATTCTCCTGTGCTCATTCCTGACGTGCAACCTTTACAGGCTTTAGCAGGGCAAGAAATTAGAATGAACATCTGTAAAATAAGAAGCATGAGCTAAACCAGTGGAAATCTCAGCATTCCCTTCTCTCTGCCTGCTCCAGCCAGCATCTGAGAGACCAAATCCTGCCCCAGTGAAACCACTGGTTATTTGGAGCTGATCTTGCTCTACCAGAAGCAGCTGGGTGTGAGATGAGCTCTGAGGATGCCAAAGGGCAGGAGCAGAGTGGGCTCTGAGGGGTGGAATGAGATTGAAGGTCTCTGCCACACAAACCACTCTGGAATTCTGTGAACCCCCAAACCAGGGGCTGTCACCCCATGGCCACCTTCCCTCTGCTGCTGGCACGGCTGAAGATGCCCAAACCAGCCCAGATTTTGTGATTATTTGTTGCCCCACAGGGATCAGCTGTGCCTGGCCTGTCCTGCCAACCCCAAATGCTCTTTGCCCTCCTGTTTGCCTCTTTCCATTTCAGTCTTCAGCAGCTGTGCTGTCTAATTCTTACCACTCCTGGAAAATAGATTAATACACAAAATAACATCATGAACAGCAGGGATCGGATAAATTCAATTGGCTCAATGACTGCTGGCAGTGTTTTCCCTAAATTAGAAATAATTCTGAGAGGGACTGGATGAAAGGAAGAGTGAGGCTCAGGGTGTGAGGCCTGTGTGTGTGCAAATGTCTGTGTGTGTATAAGCACTTGCGGGTGTTTTTTTAAATCAGCTCCACATGCAAATATATATTTCTCCTGAAATGATGTTCAAACAGTCAAAGCAGAAACAGATGTATTGAAAATATAAATACGGGGCTTAATAAATATTTTATCATCAAATATTTCAAAAATGTCATCTTTAAAAACATGAAAATTCAGCCTCAGGAGGACCAAAATATTTAATCACTCTCAAGAAATTCTTAAAAGGGAATCTCTTTCCATCAGATTCCTTCTAAAGAGAAGAATGAAGTTCCAGGTGCTGTGAGCTATATTTATTTTAATCAAAATCACTCACTGAGTTAAAGGAGATAAAATAATCAGTGAGGTCATTATTAAGTGAGATAACAACTTCTGAATGAATGCTCTCATTAATCTAATTATAAAATGGAATGGTATCTTGCTAATCAGGCTGTTAGCTGCACCCCTGGAAGTGTGAGGCTGTAATCACAGTTGTATGAGGCAGAACAGGGCTGTGAGGAACGAGGGGGAATCACAGCCCAGACCCTGCTGGCACAGGTGAGGCAGGGACCTGATGGGG
Organism: Sialia sialis; assembly: GCA_009812075.1. Lineage (NCBI taxonomy): Eukaryota > Metazoa > Chordata > Aves > Passeriformes > Turdidae > Sialia > Sialia sialis. The sequence goes on from VRYO01002223.1 coordinate 5,228,296, forward strand.
AGCGTGACCTGCAGCTCGTCCCCTCGGAGCTGGGGGCATTCAGAACTGTCTGAATGGTCCCTCTGCTGCTCCTGCACCATTCCCCTGGCCTTGGACACCAAGCAAGAATCCATGAGCATTCCCAAACAGCTCCAGGAGGCACTTTATGCTCTGCAGCAAGGATTTGGGGCTGGGGTGTTGGGAAAGGCAGAGTGTTTTGGAGGAAGGATGTTCAGCTGGGCACAGGGCTCTGACAGGGCTCTTGCCTTTTTCAGACCTGCTGTGGATTCACAACCAGGGCTCCTGTCGGCCCAACTGAGCCTGGACACACCTTTACAGTCAGAAATACCTGGGCTGGCATAAGGAATTCAAAGACACATTTGGAGAAGAGGTCATGGAGCTGCTCCAAGGGCTGGAG
>VRYO01002223.1:5229692-5265888 GCA_009812075.1 Sialia sialis
CTTCAGTTTCATTTTATGGCATTTTCTCCCTCTCTGTGCATATTCTGCATTTGATTTCTCTTTGTGGGGGTTTCCATTATCCAGGTGATCTGTCACCTTGACCTGTCCTCACCAGGGGCACCCAGACCCACCCTCCCCTGCCTGAGCAAGATCCTCCCTTGCTGTCACTGCAAGCAAACAGCTCGAGGGGTGTGGGCACACTCCTGCTCCCAGCTGTGTCCTGCACCTCTCACCCCATTTCCTGAGCTGTTTTCTTCCCTCAGTTGGTGGCTGAGGGTGATTTTCCAATGTCAGTGTTCCTGTCCATGGAACACCAGGAGAGGATGGGTCCTGAACTGTGGTGCCTCTGTGAGACTGCTCAGAGGGAGAGGAGAGAATTCTCCCTCCCTGAGTGATGCCAGGTGAATGAGGAATGCTTGCCTGGTTTAAAATATGTACTAACAAATCCATGCATGGCAGCTTGATGAAAAGCTAAAATGACACATCCCCGTGTGAGCTTTCCAAACAGCGTCACGGGATTTTAAATATTTGAGAGGAAAGATAACGTTGTACAAATTGTATAAAACGTGGCTGTACCACTGTACCAGCTCTTCGAGGGGGAGCAAAGGTTTATTTCATGCTCAGGTGTTTTCATAAACTCCACCCAGACCTTTCTGCATTTTTAGTTCCTAAATTCCTCTACATTCTGACATAGTAATTTATTTCCTTGGAGGGGGGAAAAAAAAGAGAAACAAGATTTTTCTCCTACTTATTAATGCCTGGTAAGACTTTTCACAACTATTAATATACTCAAGGTACTTTATTTCACTTGAGCAGATCCAGGAGCCAAATGATGTCCTACCAAGACATGTTTTGAAATTTCCAGTAAACGCACTAAAAATACCTTGCCACAAATAATATGGAAAGTGCCGTTCATTGCAACACTCAATTTCCTGTTGTCTGTATAAATGTTCTACAGGCAGGAGCATTCAGATTTTGAAATATGGAATAAACTTAAGTTGAAATGAAGTAAGAAAGGTTACTGTTGCAGAAAAAAGCCTTCCTTCCATGAAATGTAAGGTTAGCTCCCCTGGATTATGGAAAGAAGGTGCCCAGAAGAGTGAGGTGTGCTTTAGTGTTTATTTTGAGGCAAACTTCTCTAAAGGCTGGTTCAATGAAGGATGAATTTGCTGAGTGATTTGGAGAATTTTCCTGAGCATTTCCCATGGCTGAGTTAACAGAGCAAGCAGCCAGTGGCACTGCCCTGGTGCACACCCCTCTCTGATATTGGAGTCACTGTCCCCAGGCAGAGCCATCACAGCTGCAGTTCAGGAACACTGGCTGCATTTGGGAACACTGATATTGAAGATGCCACACCCTGGAATGGGAGCAGTGGCCAAGCTATAAACCTGATTGCCCAAATCAGTGCTGATATGGAGAGAATGCTAAGTGCAGGTTTGCGTCACAAAAACGTGCCCCAGACCTTGCTGAAAGCTTGAATGGAAGTCCAAAATCCAGACTGATTTCATCTGGCCTGTTGGGGGAATGGACTTCAGGTGGTGGTGGATTTTATTTAGGATATCTGGAGATGGTTTAATTCTCACTGCTCCTGGGGAACTGGGCCTGTTTTTGGGTTGATGCAGAACACAACATCCCAGGGTGGAATTGTCCTCACCTTGAACCAGCTGGGACAACTTACTCAAGGCGACCTGACACAAATTGTCCCCAAGGTGCCACACAAATGTGATGGAGAGCCTGAACAGGTCACACACAAGTCCAAGAGGCCTCAGAAGGAGTTGCTGAGGCTTGGTGGGCTCCTCATCATCCTTCAGCCAGTGTTTATGTGACTGCTGGTGTGACCCAAGAGCATCTGCAGTGTCACAGCTTCCCACCCCTGACACAAGCAGGATGTTTTTGGTGAATTTGTCATCACATCTCCCGAGTTCCTCTCATTGCAGCACTCATGTTTGAAGGAAACCATGGACTTGGGATAAAAATCAGGAGCCATCTCAGCCTCCCCAGATGTTTCATTAAGGTCTAAACCGAGGAAGGCAAAACCTGAAGCTGTTTCAGTGGTGAGGGGGGAGCATCCTGTGGAGGAGCAGCCAGCATGAGGCCTCCCTGCACCCTGTCCAGGAGCAGAGGGGCACAGGGACATGAACTCCTGGGCACCAAGGAACAAGCTCTGCTCACCTGTGGCACCACACAACAGTGTAAGGTGGTGATAGCACCCAGTGCCCATGTGCCAGACCCTGAAGTGGATTGTCCAGGGGCAGGGACTGTCCCCCAGCAATGTCAGCCCCAGAGCAGAGCCCCATCCTCCACCCTTGCCTTGTCCCCCTGTCCTGCCCCAACACCTCCTCTGCTGGATCCCAGCCCCCCAGTGCTCCTGGACTCCCCTGTGCCCTCAGCTGCCGTGCAGCCCCCTTGTCCCAGGAGGTGTCCCCTGCCTGTCCTGCCCACCCCGAGCACCAGCAGCAGTCCCTGGGATCTGGATGCTGCTCAGCCCATCCCAGCTCTGGCCCTGCTCTCTGGAGAGAACTGGGCTGCCCTGCAGGGACTGGGGGACACCAGGATGGAGCTGGGGGACAGTGATGCTCCATCTGCAATGGCATGCTTTGGAATGGCCTCCATGGAAGGAATTCTGCACTGGAAAGGCACCAAGGGCAAATCCTGTGGGGTGTGTGCTGACCTCAGCTCAGCTGCCTCGCTGCACTGGGGGTGTGTCTGCTACAGCACTTAAGATAAAGAAGCAAATCCACCATTATTAAACATTCCCTTCCACCCTTTACCAAATCACATAATACTGATACTCCCCCTATTTCGCCTCGGGAAAGGCACGGTGGGTTAAAATTAACAGCAATTCTATGTTCATTGTAAGCTCCTAATTAACCAGGCTGGGCCGTGCTGCTCCAGCCAGATAATTCCCCAATATTTAGCCATTAGTTCTCTCCAATTTGGCCTGCTGCTGTTGCTGCTGGCAAGTTGTGTCTCATAAACAATTATGCTGAATGCCAGCTGTCCCCACAGAGCGCAAGGCTCCCGCTGCCGCCGCCTCGTCAGCCCCGCTCTGCCCAAGCTGGGGAGACAGTTTGACATTTGACATCCGAGTGGGGATAAAGGGGAGGGTCAGCCACAATCCCAGAGAGGACTTTTAATTGCAGCAGCCTCGTGGGCTGAGCCCCAGCACAGCCTTTCCCTGACAAGCTGCTGTTTCCTGCTCCAAGGAAACCCATCCAGGTCCCCTCAGCCTGTGCTTCAACCAGAGTTGGGTTTGCACAGGAGGAGTCTTTAGAGACTGTGCCCTGCATAGGGACAGGGCAGAGCATCGTATAAAGTTGATATTTCACTCTGGGGAGAAAAAAAGAAAATGAAAATGCCAAAAGCAGGGGCTGGGTGGCCTTTCCAGCCATGCTGTGTGCAAGAGCCCTGGAGGAGCTGACAGTGTTTGTCCTGCATGTAACCTGGAAAGGCTGAGCTGGAACGGGGATAAAACAGGTAATTATTGAAAGGATCCACCTTGGGCAGTGCAAGAGTCCAGCTGGGGCTACTCCCAAATCAAATCCAAGATGGATCCTGGTCACAAGTTTTTACTCTTTTATAAGTTTTGGTTCATCTCCACATTGGATTCAATTATCCAACCACATCCCCAGGCTATGAAGTCTCAGCTCCTGGCTTTGTCCCCTTTCCCTCGCTGTTGTTTCTGCTTTTTGGGTACAAGTTGTCCTTGATTCTCTAGCTAGGAAGGAACTGTTTTGTCTAATTACCTTGTAAAGAGAACTTATTGATATCTAGCATGAAGTTTCAGAGTTACACACTAAGCAGCAGAGATTCTGAAAAATATAAAAGATAAAACCCAAGTCATCATGCAGACTGCAGCAGGACCATCAGAGGGGTAGGATTTACACTCCCAGTGTGGGATGTCCCCAGTGTGGGATGTCCCCAGTCCAGCTCCACGGGCACCAGGGCTGAAACCAGAGTCTGGAGTGCCCTGTGTGGGCTCCCCAGCGAGGCAGGACAGGGATGGATGATCCCTGTCCAGGTCCATGACAGCACTGCAGACAGGTGGATTTTGCTGCCAGCCTGGGATTTGTTGCATGGCCAGCTCAGCCCAGAGTGGGATGTGAAGAAGTCCTGGGGTGGGTGGGATCCTCCCCTGTGCCCTCCCTCCTCTGAGCTGCTCTGGAACTGGGAATCTCCATCAGCTCAGGATGCTGTGCTCAGGCACATTGCCCTGGCCTGGCTGTGCAGTTGCAGCTTCTGGATAAGGTGTGCCAAAGAAGTGCTTCACTGTTTATTTTAAGGCAAACTTCACTCAAGGATTGTGTATGACCAGAAGAAACTTTTATATTTGAAAAGGTTTGATTCACATTAATGCAGAAGAAAGCAGTTGCCAGCTGAAATTCCCTGGAAGAGTCTCATGGGAGTCAGAAAAGAAGCACAGAAATGTGCATGTTAATATAATATTCTTTCAGATTCCCACATAAAGCATTGCATGTTTTTATGCTTGGTGTGGCAGCTTACTTTTATTTTTAAATAAACAAGTGCAGGTTTAATGGAAGGGCACTTGTTGACAGACACATTAATTTCTCACTGGAGAAACAGAGAAAAGGCACAGGTAAATTCCTGAGACAGGTGGATTTGCAGATAAAAGGCTAAGGATGCTCTGTGTTCCTCAGTTGCTGGTTAAGGAGCTGAGAGCAGCAGTGAGGTGGAATAGTTCAAGTAGTGAGGTGGCACCAGTGGGCTCCAGCTTGGGGACACAGGGGGAACACACAGGAAAAATCAGCTCTGCCAGGTGGGGCTTGGCTGGGGCACTTTGGAGGGATTTTTAAGCAAGTTGAAAAGCAGAAGATCTTTTCTGCTCTATTGGCACTGCTGGAATACTCACCTGGTGTCCACCCTAGTCCCAGGTCACCCTCCCAGCAAATACAAGTCAGGAACACTTGCCCCCAGCCATGAGCATCTCACAATTGAGAGTCGTTGTCACCAGGAAAAGTTGATCACATTATTTATTGTCCCATCTCCATGTGAAATATCCCATTGGTGCAGAGGTCACCTGGGATGGAAAATAAAATCCCCCAAAATTTTTGTTTCCAAATCTGTCAGGTTCAGCCTCTAGGCATCAGTGTTGCAAATATTTTTACTTCGAAATATCTCTTTGGATAGCTGGGCTGGCTGCAGTTCCACAGCTTCATCCCTTGATAAAATCTGGGGTTTTGGGGTTTTCAAGCTGGGAAGAATGTCCCGGGGGTTCCCTCACCATAACTTGGTGCCACGGCCCTGAGGTGCTGCTGGCGGAATTCCTGGGGAACACCTCACCCAAAATGCTGCTCTGGAGCATTAATTCCTTCAAAGGGGTGAGTTAACAGAATCTCTAGACATCCTTGTGCCCAATACGTCAACATTTTCACCAGGAGCCCTGAGTGCTCACAGGATTTTGAAAAACATTCAGAAAAAAACCGCAAAATGTTATTTTTTTACCCTGGGAATGTTTTCTCCCAAACTTTCTGTCAGTGCTGGCCCTCTGACACCCTTTCCCCAGTTCAGGAGCACTCTCATAGCTCAGAAGCAGTTCCTTCAGGCAGCGGGAGGATCAAGAAGAAGGAAACTGGAGAAAAACCCTCAGATTCCAAGGGCTCAAGAACCCAGAGCAGCTGCTAGCAATGAGGAGCAGCACTGCAGTGAACCAGCCACAGGGTCTAACTGTGCTCCTGTTTGTCTCTGTGAATATTATCTCCTTATTAAAAGAAGGAAAAATAATTAATCAACCAATTAATTAAACTTGCCTTGCTTTTTATTCCAGTCCGGCTTGCAATTTAAAACTGTCCTAGTAGTTAAGATAACAGTAATTAGGAAGGCATCCAGGTATACACTGGGATTTCCAGATGAACTTTGTGACTTGGAGAGGGAAAACATGAAACCAGAGACCCTGGCCTGCTTTTTCTGAGCCATTCCATTCTCCTCAGCGCTCAAGCAGCTTTGAAGTACCTGGGTCGCAGCAGGAGGAGAATAGAGAGGAGCCCACATCTGCTGCCTGCAGGGACTCAGCACAGCAGGGAACTCAGCAGAACAACCCCCAGGTTCCAGGTGTGTCCCTCAGTCCCAGTGAGGGAATGCCTGGGAGATTTGTGCATCACCTGCACCTTCTTAGCTATGACTGAGGTTGAATTTGACTCAGAAAACTTCTACACCTTGTCCTTGGTCTGTAGCTGGAAAAATGAAGGACTCCTCTCCCTCCCTGACAGTTCCACAGTAGATGAGAGCTCCAGCCTTGCGTGGTGATAATGATCCTGTGTCTGTCACAGCTCCACTGTGCTCAGAGCCTCCTCACTGATTAATGTCAAAATAACAATTTCTGGGTTTTTTGCATGCTTGGGAACTTTTCAGCACCACGCTACCATCAGGAGTTATTTTTTTTACCCTTATATTTATGCACCATATTACAGTGACTTTAAAATTTAAATGAAGATGGAGTTAGGACATTGGACATTGCATAATATATTCACTCGTCTGCATATTAGAGTTCAGAAAGCAACAAATGGTCATTTATTTTTATTACAGGAGGAGTTGACAGAACTGCTTTTTACTTCAGGTTCCTGACAGCTCCGTTGTAAAACATTGTTCTGAATCACTTAAAACCTTGCCAGGTCTTGAGTATTTTGTCAAAAACTTTCCAAGCTTAGTTGCTGCTTCAGATGGATGCTTTTATATCCACTTTTTGGGAAACTGACTCTCAAATAGGCCTATAATTTCCTTGGATGCAGTTAAGGAAGATATATTGCTAATGTTGAAAAGGTCTTAAAGTTGTTTTGTTGAGTAGCTCTGATCCCTTCCCGTCTGGGTGCAGCATTGGAAGGTTGGGAGGGCTGGCCGTGTGTGTGGGATATTGTTGCTGTGGACAACAGCCAGGTTTAAATGTCCAGAGGACCACAGGAAAGACCAATTCTGGTTTATTTTGGAAGTTCATGAAGATGCAACTGAATTGTGGGAAAGCTGCAGGTGCTGTCACAGGGCTGGGGTGGGGTCTTGTCCCTGTCCCCAGGGGCCAGGAATGGGGTGGGGCTGAGGATGGGCATCCTTGTCCCACATCCCATCAGAGAGTGGGACCAGCAGGACCAGGGCAGCAGGGACACACCTGGGCTGGGATTTTTCACAAAGGATGAGTGTGGGGCTCTGTCTCCCAGGGACAGCCAGGGCAGGAATGCCAGAAGGTTCCACGTGTGCTGCTCCCAAACACCCTTTCCCAAGGATGTTGGAATAGAGACACCATTCTTCAGTCCCTGGTATCACCAGGGCTCTGATCTAGACAGAAAATAGAGGTTGAAGATGTCCCTGCTCACTGCAGAGAGGTTGGACCAGATGCCCTTTAAAGGTCCCTTCAAACTCTCCCATGATTCTGTGATTTCTCCAGAAAGCTTCTGGTTCTGCTGCTGAAGCTCCATCCCATTCTTCCCCTGCTCCCATCAGGCAACACCTGAGTCTTTCTGGTGGGGCTGGAGTTGGGCCAGACCATCACTGCTCTCCCTCCAGTTCTGGGAATGAGGAAGGAGAAGCAAACCCAAGCTGCAGGGTACAACTGGTGTCTTGTCACCCATTGCTGTCCTGCTGTCACCTTCCAAGATGGGCTGGATCCCTCCAGACCCCCTGATCTCGAAAGGAAAACACTCCCATGTAATGCCAAGGTGATGGAAACAGCAAAGGGAGGCTCCAGAGGGGATGGCCTGGCTGGGTTGTGGGGAGTGTGGGAATCACTGGGATCACTGCTGGAAGGTATGATTTCCTCAGGGAATCAGGGAGCTGCTGGCAGGGAAGGGATGGGCACTGTGCTGGGATGATGCCCAGACACCCAGACTGTGCCTGCACAGCTCTACTGGGGATGCTCTGCCCGTGTTTCCTGCAGCCACGTACCTTTTTATTTAAAAAATGACAAAACTACTAATTAGAATTTTCTGAATTTGGCTCTGGAAAAAAAAATTAAAAATGTATAAGGCCCTGTGTAGTGCGTATGTATATTTTATTGCTGCATAATTGGGATCTTCATTAGTTCCCTGGGTGGTGGAGTGACAGGCTTTTCATGTGCTGCAGACACTAATGCAGGGTGATACGGCTCTCTTTTCCCTTTTATTCCGAGGTGCTCCTTCCCAAGCACACTGCAGGCTCCCTCAGAAGGACTCGTGAATCTTTTTGGGGAGCACTCTCGGCTGCAGCATCACCCAAAGCAGAGACTCTGATTGCAGCAGGAGCGAGGGCGGGGGGCTTGGTTTGGAGATGGAGAAAGTATTAATTATGGTAATCCCAAACCTCAGGGTGTAATTGCTGCTGCTCTCAAACAAAATGTTACTTTTATCTAAATGACTAAAGTGGGAAAAGCACAATCCGGTTTAATTTAGCGCCGGAGCAGCCAAGCGGGGCCGGGCACGGGCGGCTCGTGGAATGGGGATTTTCCCCTTCCCGGGCGGTGACCCAGCTCCAGCGCAGGGAGAGAGGAGCAGAGGATGGAGGAGCACCCACAACCCCACTCATCTGCAGTCCCAGCCTTTCCCCCTGCTCTGCCAGAGCTCAGGACCCCCGGTGCAGGAGGAACCTGCAGAAAGCTGCTGGGAGCGCTCAGCTGGGCGGGTTTCACATTGCTCCTGTTCCTCTTGTCTTTCAGGAGTTGGTCACTGAGGATTTCCCTGTTCCAAGGCAAAGAAAAAGTCTGTCTTTGTGGTGCCCAGAAGTACAGAGGGTGGTGAAAAATTCCTGCAAGCCTCACAGGGATGTTCAATCATAGACTCACTGAAGGGATTGGGTGGCAAGGGGCATTAAAACTCACCTTATTCCACTCCCTGCCACGGGCAGAGACACCTTCCACTATCCCAGGTTGTTCCAAGCCCATCCAGGCTGGCCTTTAAAAAGCCAACTTCCTAAGGCTGTCCAGCCTGGACCTTGAGCATCAAATCCTTGAGTGCAGCAGCATTTCCCTGCTAACCTAAGCATCTCCAGCTTTTCTTTTTCCCTTCTCACCAATCTGTTCTTGCCTCTGGCCCAGGCTCTGACTAGGTCAAGTCTCCATAGACCTAAGTTCTCACCTCCAAGCATAAAAATCATGATGGGTTTTGCAGCTGGGGAGGCCCGAGCGGGACATTGAGTGGGGGAATGTGATTGTGAGATGGTCCAGGCAGAGCCAGGGCAGGTGCAGGGCACAGCTCTGCTCCTGTGCCCCTGGGGCACCCCTACAGCTGAGGAACTTCACCCAGCCAAGGCCAACAGGCAGCTGAGAACCTCACAGAATTCTCTGGGACAGATTTGGTTGCCTCCAAGAGCCACAGATCACTCAATTGCCATGAAGGACTCTGACCCTTTATTATTATTCCAAGTGGTTTGGGTTTGGTGGGCTCTGTGTCCTAACACATCCCATTTTTTTCAATTCTTTGTGACAAACTCTTACAATTAAGGATACAATGGGCTTATGCAAGACAAAGTGTTCTGACCAGCCCTGACTGCTCCAGGGTCAAACAGCCTGGCAGGAGGAGCTTCTGATGCAACAGATGAGGAGTGAGGGGCAAAGCCCAGGGACTGCAGGCACTGCTGCTCCTGTCCTCTGAGCATGTGGCAGTGATGCTTGATCAGTGACTCGTGATCAGCTCATCAAAACATGGAGTTACTGGGGAAAACTCCCTCCACCCCATGGAATACATTCATGTCACTGCTGAATCCGAGGTGGCACCAGCATGCATTTTAAAAAATGCATTTATTAATTCTAAAAAATGTTGACAAATATTTGTCCCAGTTTTTTAAAGGTTGATCATATTTTTAGTTCTCTGAACAGAATAAAGATCAGCTCTTCCCTTTGCTGTCAGAGCTCCTAATCCCCCTGTCCACTGCTGCAAATGGTGCTTCTGTGGAACACTCAGCTGCACTGGAGCAGTCACCAAACTCTCATCAGGATGAGACAAGAATGGAAGAAGGGACCTCCTGAGCCAGATCCATCCCTCTCATCACCTGTCCCTGCCCATAGTCACTGTGGGATGCCCAGGAGAAACAGAATGACCCTGGAGTGACTTTTCCCTGAGAGGTTTCCCAGCTTCCAGCTCTCTGACTCCAGGATTTTTGCTGAACACCCCTCTACATCCCTGTGTTTCACACAACATCCTTCTCTTCCATAAACTGGTTTCCCTGCTTTTGGAACCTGTCCCTTTGTGCTCCATCACCTGCTCAGCCCCTGTGTTATTGTGCATTCTCAGGGATCTTCCCTTTGCTGGCTTTAAACTTCTTGCCTGATGATTTGACATGTTCATTGCAGTGGTTTGTTCGGGAAAATAGGGAATAACTGCTCTCACTCCTTCTCTGTCACTCATGATTTTGTAGCTCTTTATCCATCCCAATCTTTCTGTTCCAAGGGTAACCATCCAAGCTGAGATGGGAAAGTTATTCCAAAGTTGTTCTCAGTCTCTTGTTACCCTTCCTGCTCATATCTAAAGCTCCTCTAGTTTGCAGAGTTGTGTTATTTGGCTTTTTTGTGGTTGTTGTTGGGGTGGGGTTTTTTGTTTGTTGGTTGGTTTGGGGGTTTTTTGGTTTTTTTGTTTGTTTGTTTTGGTTTTTTTGCTTTTTGGGGTTTTTTTTTGTTTTTTTGTTTTCTGCTTTTGGTTGGTTGGTTGTTTATTTTTTCTTTTTTTTCTTTTTTTTTTTTTTTTTTTTTTTTTTTTTTTTTTTTTTTTTTTGGTGGCAGTTTCAATAGGAATATATGTCAAGAGTGTACATAATACCCAAAATATGGTAATTCCATGGAGTTATAGATGCAGAAAGTTGTCTTCTATTTGCTCCCATTGTTTCCTTTTTTCCTACCCCTCCCTCCAGGAGTTGCATTGATGTTCCCAAGAACTCTCCAGAATGAGGAAATCTTTCTACATCTCTATTTGATTGCTTTGTGCCTCTTGACATCACACTTGGCATGGCAGGGCACAATTCCATGTATTGTGTGGACTCTTCCCAGTCCTCCAGAAAGGGCTGGACGCACGCACAGTGAGCAGCTGGAATCTCCCAGGGCTGCTGCTGAATCCATCACTGCAGTGGCACCTGGCTGGGAAAAGCCAAACCAGGAAAAGAGCACGGCAGGATAATGTTGGAATTACTGAATTCCTGAATTCCACTGACCAGAGAGGTTCCCTGGCTCCAGCATTCCTCTCTTGAGACACAGAGGTTGTACTCCTGGAAATGCCCATGTCATGGAAGTGGCCATTACACCATACAAGGGCCTTTCTTATTATCTCATGACTGGGAAAACTTTATTTGAAAGCCTTTTTGGAAATCTAAATACTCAAGGCTACATCTGTTCTTTCCTCCAGGATGTGGAATTGCTCTCTAGGTCAGTTTTGGATGGGATAACAGCTTCTTCTGCCTTAGCCCTGCTAATTTTGTTCGTTGTTATGGTTCTCCCAGCTTTCCTTGTAAAAAAACAGAGTTCCCATTTCACAGCTTTCTGTATTTCTCCTTCAACTCCTTATAATAAATTTGCAAGAAATTCTCAACCTTCTAATTTCTCATGCATAGGTGAAGTGACAGATTTCCCAGTACAGTTAATAGACTGGAATTTCATTTTTTTCATACCTTCGTTGCTCTTTGGAAAATACCATCTGGTCTTGATGAATTTTTATTATTCAATTTTTAATTTCAAGTCTAAAATATAAAACAGTTCCTCATACTTATCCCTGGTAATGAAAATTCCCCATGTGGGAACATGACTAAATTCCTCTGTTTATTTAAATTTCCTGCTGTGCCCTTTCACAATTCTCCCACTGAATTCTGATCTTCCATGAGCTGTACTATGGCACAGAGTTACCTTCTAGTGCTTGAAAAAAAAAGGTTATCATTACTTTTAATGTCTTTAGCAAGTTCTTTCTCAAGCACAATTTTGGCCCTTGCTAATATGGGTTTACATTAACTTGCCAGAGTTATCCTTTGAGTTCAAGTTACTTCTTTTATGCTGCTTTATCGCCATGGCCAGAATGACTTTTGCCCATTTAAAGTTTTCTAATAATGTTCCAGAGCTTCTAATACAGTATATTTCAAAAGTATCCCAACCACTTTCAATCATTTTACCCTTCTAGCCATTCCCTTTCAATTCCCTTTTAACTAGTCTCTTCTCTTTTCTTTTTTTTTTTTTCTTTTTTTTTTTTTTTTCACAGTTTCCCTTTAAACTTTATCAGAGTGGTTTCTGCTTCTTACCCCCCTGCCTCCTGTTGAGTATTGAACTTCAGTCTATTATGGTCACTCTTCTGTGGGGATGGGTTTGGATGGGTTTTGATGGTTCCCCTTGAACCAGGGCTCCTGGACTGCTCCACACTAAATCAAAAGTCGCTTCTCCTGTTCCCTGCCCTCGGAGCAGCAGCACTTGTGTCTGAAAATGGAGTCCCAGCCCCTGAGCCCTTTGTGGCAGTCATCAATCCCCGTGGGGGGAATCAGAGTCTGCTTTTATTTTTGTGTTTTCAGCCCTGAGGGACCAACCCACGCTGCTGAGGCTTTGCTGGCTCTGTCACCATCGTGGGCTTGAAAATTCCCCCAGCCATGGGGACAACACAGCCACAGGTTTTTTCTCCCCGCACATCCATGACATTTCCATCCCCAGGAACTGCTGCTTTACTGCCACAGTGAACTTCACCTCGCTGGCCTTTAACATCTCCTGAGTGTCCCATCTCAGCACTTACTCTGCTCTTACTCTGCAATTGCACCCTGGTGTAGGTGAGGGAGCCTGGAGAGGAGCCCCAGCTGAGAGGGGCCCTCAGTGTCTGGGTGTCCCTGGCTGTCCCTGGGTATCCCTGTATGTCTGTCTGTCCCTGGCTGTGCCTGTGTGTCCCTGTGTGTCCATGTCTGTCTGTCTGTCTGTCCCTGTGTGTCCCTGGCTGTCTGCCCCTGGGTGTCCCTGTCTGTCTGTTTGTCCCTGTGTGTCCCTGTGTGTCTGTCCCTGGCTGTCCCTGTCTGCCCCTGGGTGTCCCTGTGTGTCTGTCTCTATGTGTCCCTGTCTGTCTGTCTGTCCCTAGGTGTCCCTGCCTGTCCCTGCCTGTCTGTCCCTATGTGTCCCTGTCTGTCTGTCCATGGGTGTCCCTGGGTATTCCTGTCTGTCTGTCTGTCCATGGGTGTCCCTGGGTGTCCCTGTCTGTCTGTCTGTCTGTCCCTGTGCACAGAGCAGCCCCAGGCTCTGCTCCAGGCCCAGCAGTGGCCCCAGAGCCACGGGCAGGGACTGAGCCCAGGAGTTCCCCCAGCACAGGAGGCAGAGCCTGTGCCCTGGGCAGAGCCCAGAGAGGCTGTGGGGTCTCCTCCTGGGGATGTCCCAGAGCTGTGTGCACACAGTGCTGTGCCCTGAGCCCTGGGATGGCCCTGCTGGAGCAGGGAGGTGACACCAGTGACCCACGGTGGGCCCTTGCAACACAAACCCTCCTGTGACTCTGTGAATGATTCTGTGACCAGTTCTGGGACTCTGTGACTGTGATTTTCTGATTCTGTGAATGTGATTTTGTGACTGATTCTGTGATTCTGCAACTCTCTGACTCTGGGTCTGTGTTTCTCTGATTCTGTGACTGACACTGTGTCTGTGATTCTGTGCCTCTGACTCTGTTTTATCTGATTCTGTGATTGATTCTGTGACTCTGACTCTGTTTTCTCTGATTCCGTGACTGTGACTCTGACTGTGATTCTCTCTGCATGTCCCACTGATTCCTGTCTCTGTGCCAGGTACCAACAAGACCTGTTCAGTCAAAACTTTCTGTCAGAGTTGAGTCTAAAGTTCAACTCTCTTAATTTTAAAAATTATAAATTCCAACAGCTACAGGAAGTATTTGGTATTGGTTCAGTTATTTGGGTATTTTTAGAATATTCTTAAACACCAAAGGTTAGTTTTGGCCCTGTGGGAACTTCTCATGGGCATGTTCCACCAGTTCCAAACATTTACTCCATTCAGGTCCAGGTCCTGATCCCACACACAGTTTTCTCATATATGCGTCTGGAGACTTCTGCTTCACCTGCATCATTTTGGAAATTGTGCTGTTGAGATCTTACTATGTCCAACCCTCATTAGCAAATTAAGCTGTGTAAAACTCCTGTTCCTCCTTGGGCCCTTGGTGCTCACTCAGACCAGCCCCACTGACTTCACTCAGCACCAGGAGCCACCTTCTGAGTGTGAGAACAGAGCAGAAATCCAAATCTTACTGGAAAACAAAAAATTATTCTGCTTGGGTTGGATTTGTTAAAAACTCTTAGGAAAGAATGTGACGAATCAGAAATAATATCCCCAAGTAAGTGGTGCAGCTTTCTCAATAGATTGCTTGAGAATTTGGGTGCCTTGCCAATATTTTTTTTTACAGCAAAAGAAAACTTAGAAATTGAGCCAAACCACTATAAAAAGTTCTGTCGTGAACTATTTCCAACAGTTTTCTGAAGATCAGAACCCTAACCAGCTTCAGCAGGGAGAACATTCTTCTGCCACCTCTTTTTTTATATTTTTAATGTTAGGAAATGAAACTTTGGCTCACCTGTATCAAATTCCCAAAGAGTAGAAGAGATTAACTCTGGAGATCAAGTACCAGACACGTCTGTTCATAGATGATCTCCTGATGCTGGAACCACAGGAGAATCAGATGCAACAGAGATGGTGGAGGAGCAGGATTCTCAGGAAAGTGGAGAATCAGCAAATAATGTCCTTGAAGTGACAAAGCACTAAGATGTAAATGGAATATTTTTATCAGTGACAATATATACAACACAAAATGGTTTTAAACTGCCAAAGGGCAGGGTTATATGGGATATTGGGGAGAAATTCTTCCCTGGGAGTGTGGGGAGGCCCTGGCACAGGCTGCTGGGAGAAGCTGTGGGAGAGGACACATTTGTTCATTGCCTTGTGGAGTTCAGGGAGAGATTCCAGGCCAGAAGATCACCAAACATTGCTGGGTGGGAGAGCAGGAACCTCCCTTAATCTCTGTGAGCCCCGACAGCAACATCTGCCAGTGCAGGGGAAGGTCTGAGCTGGAGAAGGGATGGAAATGAGGGCATGGGAGAGCCCCTGTGCTCAGTGAGGCTGAACTGCACCACTCCAGCTGGGGGCCTGGGCTGGCAGCTCCTCAGCCTCTCCAGAAGCCCAAATGTGGTAGTAAAATGTCTTGCATTGGAAGAGGTCCTTTGACCCTTGGAACATCCAGGTGGGAAGGCAATTCCCACAGGAATTTCAAGGCAGTTCATATCCAGGAGGGCCCCTTAGCTTGTTGAGACCCATTCCTCTCTCTGAGAAAGGGCTTTACCCCTGCAAAAAGGCAAATCCTGGATGTTTGGTGTCCTCCAAAAGAGAAGCCTGGCCTGAACAGAAGCTCTCAGGAGACAGAGGACACTCACTTCCCTCAGGACTTTGTGCCAGGATTTCATCACCTCCATTGTTAAAATCTTGGAGGTCATTTAGTCTGAATTTTTCCAGCTCCCAGCCATTAGTTCTTATTATGTCTTTCTCTATTACATCAAGGAGCCCTTTAGTCCCTGGTATTTTCTGCCTGTGCAGGTACTTACAGGCTACTCAAGCCACCTCTCACTCTTCCTTTCCACAATCTAAACAGATTGTGCTTTTCAAAATCATTCACTTTAGGGCAATTTCTCCTGACCTTAAATTATTTTTGGAGCGCTTTTCTGAACCTTCTCCTGCTCCCGTTCTTCCCTCTTACAAGCACAAACACCAGGCTGGCATCTCCTAATCCAGGCTCGATGTGAGCATTTCCATGTGGAGGGAAGAAATCTTCCCCTGCCTGTCCTGTGTTAACAGAGCATTAACACTTGGTGCACTGGCAGCTCACTTGCTCACAGTGTTCTTTAATCCATTTTAGGCCCCACTGTTTTCCAGGAGATCCTTTTTGCCTTTGGATGGATAATCTTCACTTGGCTTCACACCCATGCCTGTGATCCCAGTCACTCAATCTGCTGCCTGGTCAGGGGCACTGCAAACATCTCCTGCTTCCCAAACCCACTGCCAGTTCCAGCCCTGGGACATCAGAAATTGTTTGACAGCATCTAATTGCTAAGAAACCACATGGACCAACATTTGTTGATTTTCTAGGTGTTCAGTCTGTGGTGAAACCATTGCTTTGCACAGGACTGTGCCAGGCTCAGTCAGAAATAACTGATGTTAGCCCAGTACCCCAGCCTGAACATCAACAAGGATTAAAAATTCACATCAGAGTATAAGAAATCTCCTCAGCCTTGTTTTAGGAGGCTGAAATATGATGTTAAAGTGTTTGGATCTAATAAATGTTGCTTAACATTTTCCTGCGGTAACAAAAGACAGGGAAAAAACATATCTGCATGCCTTGACAAGCACTGGCATGAGGGGCTCAGTGCCCTGTCATGCTCTCCATGTGCCATTTGGCCATTTAAATGCACATTTGGTTTGGGTGTCTGCAAAAGAGAGCAGCCAACTGGAGACTTTCTGTGTGTATTTTATTAATTCCTTATTTATAAACCGTGGCTGACACAGCTGAGTGTGTAACGGAGTGAGGGTCATACAGGCATGTGGTGAGGCTGAAACAATTAAATGTTTTGCTGGTTTTATTCAATATTATAACAAATAGACCAGATGAATGGGGCTTGGGACAGTGGAAGGTGTTCCTAACCATGGCAGGAATGGGATGAGATAATCTTTAAGGTCCCTTCCCACCCAAACCAGTCTGGGATCCCTGATTCTCAGCCCCCAGAGCAGAAGGTTTTCTTGCAGTGCTGCCAGTTCAGAGTCTGTTCAGGATTCTCTCTCTCTTAAAAAAAGAAGTGTCTGTATGAAAAGCATTTGTAATTATCATAGAGTGCAGAGCATTAGCACAGCTACAGCTGCAGTTGTGTCACTTTGTAGTGCTAATGGGACATGGTTGGGGGTTATTTCCCCTACAGTGACAGCACCAAGGAGCTTTAGTACCTGGCAGCCCAGGTGCCAAGATTTTACTACAAATATGGGGGAAATGTAACAGATTTATGGCATGTAAATATACACTGGCGGATTGGAGCACAACCCTCCTCGTGCCAGGAGTTGGACTGTGGGAGAAAATGGTGATTCCACAAATCATGGATCCAGATCACTGCAGAATAACACAGCAGAGTGAGGGGTGTATTGACCATGCATTCAGATTATAAAATAAGTGTGAGTTATGAAGCAATACTGACATGAAACACCCACGGAAGTGACTGAAGAGGAGAAACATTGTCAGGAGGACAATTGGATTGGAGGAGGAAAATAAACGCACACTGACAAAATCTCAGCCCCAGGTGCCAAGCAATCCCACCAGCTCTGCTTCCCATGGTCAGCAGGGCGTGAGGACACCCCAATTCCCTTTTTTAACTCTGCCTTCACTTCTTCCCTCTCTTTGTGCTCCCACAGTTGCTGTGTTGTGTCATCAGTCAGACCATGGAGAGGAGCTCATGGCTCAGCTGGGCACTTCCCTGAGCTGGACTCTGAAAGGCTCCTCAGGGATCTTCCACGGCTCCCATCCCAGTGCTGGAAAACTCTAAAACAGTGGGATCTTCACAGGACAGTGACAACAGCCTCTGCCTCGCTCCTGCCCTCCCGACAGCCTCTGGGGAAAGACGAGAGGCTCCAATGAACTCTGTGCAAAGCTGCAGTAGCTCAGCCTTTCCTGGTGACCTGCTGTGCCCAGGGATTTATCCAGCAGTAAGTGCTGGGATTCCTCTTACTGTGTGCACCAGGTACCCTCAGGACTGACAAGTATGGTCTGAAGGAGAAAATTCAAACATTGCCCCAAGTGGGAGAGTGGCCACTGTGTCCTGGTTTAGGGGACAGGTGTTGCCAGAAAAACACAGGAGCTTTTCTTAAAATGGAGAGTGAAAATCTCCTCCCTCTCAGTTTACTATAACTTGGAAATTAAGGGGTTCTCAGGCAAAAATGTATGGGTTTAGGAATAACAGTTCTTTACAATATATCTACAAGACAAACAAGAACAACATCAGTTATGAAAAATCAGTGATAAAACAGAACAAAACTCAGTCCCTTTTCCAGTCACAGGCACTCTTCTCCTCCACACAGTCCCAGTGGAGAGCGGGGCGGGCCCCTCACAGCTGCGGCAGCAGCAGCAGGAGCAGGAGCAGGAGCAGGAGCAGGAGCAGGGAGATGGAGGTGGCAGGGCCATGTCCCAGATGGGAGAAGGGTGAAGGAACACTCCACTCACCGTTCCTGGGTCCCGGCGCTCAGCTCTGTTCTCAGAAGCAGGAGGCTGTAGCAGTTCGGGGGCAGATACAAACTGCAGAGAAGAAAAAGAACCTCTCTTCTTCACGTTCAGGTGGGCAAGTGTCCCCTAGGGAGGACAAAGCAACGCAACCACCAACCACCCCGACTCCTCAAATCCATTCCCCCATCCCACACCCCAGCAATCAAGCCAGCCAGCCAGCCCCCCACACCATTCCTTTGTCTTGAGCAATCAAAAAGCTCCAGGAGCTGCCCTGCCAGCTTTTTTAATATGATAATGTGAAAAATTCTCAACCTCCACCAAGGGAAAGAGTAAACCTCCTCCACAACCCCCAGTCCCCAACATACTGGCAAACATGAGCTGCTGGACAGAGCTGTGACATCAGCAGCTCCAGCCTGTCTCAATCCCAGGCTGGGCAAGCTCCCTCCTGGAGCAGCTCGGGAACCAGAAACCCCACGAGAGCAGCCTGAAAGGGAGCCTTACTTGTGTTTTCTGAGACTTCCTTTGCTTCTTTCAGCAACAAGGTAAAATCCTGACAGTCCTGAAGGAACTCCTCACAGCCACCCCCATCCAGGCTGTGGCTGCTCTACCCCATCCACCCACTCTGCCAATAACTGAGAAACATCAACCATGTGTTTTACAACAGATTGGAGGGACTTACTGGGACTTCAGCTGGATCTGACACAAATTTTCCAAAACTTACAGAACCTTCAGCCCAGCATTGAACCTTTTGCCTCTTCAGCCCATTTCTCCACTTCCAGCTGAATGATGGGCAGGGAGTCACTATTTTCTCCTGACGCTTGATGTCACCTGCCCTGTTTTGTGATACTCTCTGAGGAAACCCACTTGGAAGCAGAGACAGAGGCCAGGAAATACCAATCCTAAAGGCTTCCAGCTATGTCAGCTACAAGGCTTGGAAACAGGCACTGGAAAGGTCAGGGTTTGGGAGTCTGATTGCATTCATGGGTGTTCCTACTTTTTCTGTTCTCTATGAACTCCAGTATTGATATTTTGCTGATTTAGGGTGATAAAAAGCCACCATGTGTCAAAAACAACAGAGAAAGGTGAAGAAAGCACCTGCTCTGACCTGATTGTACTTAGTCTTTAGTGTTTCCCAAAAGCACCTCTGGGCCTTCCCTCTGCACAATTCCCTTCCCCTCTCCCTGACAACTCCCTGGCCCATTGGCTGTGGCAAAGGAAGGGAGCCCAGGACATTTGTCAATTCTTTGGCTCTTTGACATGAGGTGGTTCTGCCCTCTCATTCTCTCTGAGCTGGGGCCATCTCCCTGCACCTCACCTGCAGGGCAGGCTGAGCTCCTCTGCATTCCTGCTCCTCGCGACTTTTCCCTCCCTGAGGAGCTCCTTGAGGAGCTCAGGAAGGAACTGATTGAAGATCCAGGTAAAAAGAGGTGGCCTGGCACCCTCTCCATCCTGCTGGAAAGGTTGTATTTCTCAATAGCAAGTTAAGGATACTGATTAATCTAATTCTTGTGGCATTTTCCAGCTGCTTTCTCACACAAGGTCACTTCTTTGGCACCCTCATGCTAAGCCTTTCTGAGACACTGCTGCCAGGAAAATGATTATTTAGCGATGGAGTTTCAAAGCAGGGGCCAGGGTTCCCTGTGCCATGGCCTCTGGAGGGTTTTCCAGACAGCTGGTGACATTGTCCTCCTGCAGCTCCTGGGAAGAGCTGCAAAGGGAAGAAGAACCAGGCAGATTTTCTGGGGTGGGCTGTCTGAACTGCTCTGGGTTCCCAGACCTGGGGAGGACTGAAGAGCTGAAGGCGTCCATGGCAGCCTGTCAGACACACATCCTCACACTGGCACAGACCAGCAGCTCCTTGCAGCTCTCAGCTCACCTGGGAGCCTGGTGGCCTCTGAATATGTTAAATTCAGTACAGAAAGCTCAAATGTGTCTTCTGAAGGGTCTAGGGAGGCTTGACCCTGCTCCAGGTACCAGGGCAGGAGGAGGGGATGTGACACCACCCACACAATTTCCATTGCTGGGAGTGGCCACCTTGTCACATCTGAGCCGTGTCCCAGTCCCCCAGTGTCCCCCTGTGCCCATGGATTGTTTCAGGGGGCACCCACTGACTCCTCTGACCTGTCTGTCGTCACACAGGTGACACCAGCACGGTGTGGGAGCTCCCCTGGACACCCTGACCCACAGCCTGGGGGTGTCCCTGCAGCTTTTCCTGCTGACCCCCATGTTCCATGGCTCCCACATCTTTTCCAGGCCACACTGCAGCTGGGACCAACATGTCCTCTCCTTCCTCCCTGGATCAGCCACTGCGTCACAGTTCTGAGGGGCTGAGAAGGCCTTGTCCCAACTGAACATCTGGATCACAATGTGCAGCTGTTCCATGCTGCCCACCAAGCTTCCTTGGGATTTTTCTAAAGAGGTGAGGCTGTTGGAGCTGGGCTGTTTCAGGCAGCTTCCTTGGCTCTGCACTGCTGTCTGGGTGTCACTGGAGCCACACAGTGCCTGAATGTTGTGTCATTGTGGGGGTGCTCAGTGGTGGGGCACAGCCTCCCGGGGTCAGGCCCTCACCCCAAGTTCCCCGTGGAATCTGGGGAGACAAAACATTGAAATCTGTGGAATGCATTTCCTTCCCCCACAGACCAGGGCTTCAGCAGGAAAAAGCCAAAGCCCATTTGAAGCAGGTGACTGTGACCACACTAAAAATGCCTTTGCCTTGGCTGAGTTGATTCAACTGCACCAGTTCAGCTCCCCGTGGTGGCAGCCACCTGAATCCTCCTGAGGGGCAATTTCTGTTCCTACAAATCCCACACTGGTTTGTGTTGGAAAGGCCATCCCATCCCATCCCACCCCATCCCATCCCATCCCATCCCAGCCCAGCCCAGCCCAGCCCTGCCATGGGCAGGGACACCTCCCACTGTCCCAAAGTCCAGCCTGGCCTTGGACACTTCCATGGGAAGCCCAGTGTTCCAGAGCAGAGGGAAATAAGAGACACCCTTGGTGACCTTGAGGCAGCTGAGTATCCTGGAAGTGCTCTGTAATCGAAGACACTTTACCCTGAGCCACAGAATGCTGGTGTCACACCTTGTGCTCTATAATTACAGTGTTTCCATTGCAGACTCAATTTTTAGGGGTTTATAACTTTTCTTAGGAGAGTGAGCAGCAATGACCTGCTTCTGCATTCAAAGCAGGTTTTAAGGTCATTATGTGAGTGTTAACTTTCTGCTACATTGTGTTGTAATGGAATGAGTCATTCAGAGGAAAAGCATTCCACAGGATTGGCAAAAATGAGCATATTCATCTTAATTTTTGCATCTACTTAATTTCAGAGCTTTTATAATTAAGTGTTTGGTTGCACTGGCAAATAGAATAAGCAAATCCTTGCCATCACAAAAACAATTCCATTCCATCTGTGTGCTGTGAAGGAATCAAAAATAGCTTTACATGGAACTTTGTAAAAAGCCAAAGGATGATTTTTCTATGCTGGAAGAGAAGATGGGTGTTATTTTCTCCATGTTCTTTCTCCCAGGCATTGGATCCTGCTCTCCAGCTGGTATCCAGGGATCACTTGCTAGGGCATGTGCCCTTCCCAAGGGAATTGCACATTTTCCTGCACTGCTGGATTGAGTTCTGCTACAGCTCCAGCAGTGGGGTGTGACACCCTGGAGTTCCAGCAGAGCTGTGGGATGGGAGGGTGTGGAGGGTGGTGGCCCTGGGGACACAGCAGTGCCCTGCTCTCCACAGGGACACCAGGACACACTAAATCCTCTTCTGCCCACAGCTGAAGGACACGAGCCACCAAATGTGTGATCCTTCCCCAGGACACAGAACCTCCCAGGAAACCCCAAATTGCACTGAGTCTGGTTTGCTGTCAATGCCTTTTTCCTAGGAGCACACCATCATGTTTTGTAGGATTCCCACTGGGATCGTTGCTCCGGTGCTCAGCTGCAGAGCAAATCAGGGCAGTTGAGCTGAACTTGAACTTCTCTCAGATGTGTAATTCCACCTTGACTCACAGCCAGAATTCCTTTTCCTTTAAGAAACCACCACTCTGGAGTGGGAAAAGTGGATTGTTCCCAGAGCTATGGGTCTTGCAACCTGCCTGCAACTGATGACCCCAGAACTGGAAATCATTTCCTATTGGGAGCACTTCCTATTCCTCTATCAAAAATTTGCTGGCATGTTGGACAGGTGGGAGAGAAGGAGAATCATTCAAAGGCTGGGAAACAGCATTGTAATCCAAAACAGCCACTCAGCCTTTTTTTTCAGTCCAAAAGATTGATCTATGTAACTCATAGATTTCAAGTTCTCCCATGGGCAGGGGAGGTGGAATGGTGGGTGAGTCTTGGACAGGTGCTTGTGTGCAGGGTGCACCGAGGTCACAGTGAGGATTTTCAGGATGAGGGTTAGAGAGTGGCTGGTGAGAATTAGGATTTTTTCCATGGAAAGTGAGAGCAAAGCTATTTCTGAGCCCTTCAACCCACTGCCTCCCCTGAGCACCTCTGTTTGTAGCAGTGGGACCTTGAGGTGCTACTGAACCAGGTGAGAAGTGATCTCCCCCTGGAGAAGAGATCTCCTCGCTCCTTGGGCAAGTGGGGAGGAGCAAAAAACTGACTAAAGGGGGCAGGGGCTGTGTCAGGCTGTCCTTTTGTAGAAGCGCCTCGGGAGCAGGGCAAGCTCAGCCCCTCTTCAGACCTTTATCAGAGTGCACAGTTAACTGAAATATTCCTGCTCCTACAGCTTTAATTCATTCAGAGTCACTCAGAAGCTTCTGATAATAAGACCTAATTTATAATTAGGCTTTATCAGTAATCAGTTAATTTATAGAACCCTAATTCTCATGAAGGTATTTCAGAGGCTTTGCTTATTACAATGCTGAGTTAATGCCTAAAGACAACCAAATCACAGTGATAGGATGGAAACAAATTTCAAGGTAATCCTGCTCTGTAACTGCTTGAGTTATTTACTTGGGATTTCATGCAGTGGGTGGAACAGGGAGTAGCATTTCAGCCAGCAGTCAGGGACAAGGGGACTTCCCTCCTCAGACCTGTCAGGGCTAGGGTATCAGTTACAGGTAACCTCCCCTGTGCACTGAGCCAGCTGGAATCTGCCAGGGATTTCCAGAGATGTGCTGGGAAATGAGTCCCACAGGGGGAAGGAGAGATGCTGATGGGGAGGGAGCCAGGGCTGAATGGTGAGACATCACCTCCAAGGCTGAATCAGCAGCCAACAGAGAACCACAGAACGCTCATCAGCCCCAGGTCTGATGGTTCCAACACTGCCGGTAACAGTTTCCAAAATTTCCCAAACAATGGGATATTTCTGGTGGAACTGAGTCCCTAAATGGATGGTCACTGTGCTCTTGTGCCTCTTTGGGATGCAAGCCCAAATTATCCCCCCTTTCCTGCAACCATGTCACTCTGCAAATCCATCTCCACATTCCCATCACCTCTCTCCCTGCTTTCAGACCATTCCACAGCCCTGACTTCTGGTTTCTCACCCAGGCAGAACTTTGCTCTCCCATTGTTCCCTCCAAAGCACAACAGGAAAAATCCAGACAACTCCCCTCTCTCTCCTTCTCTTCAAATCCTGTTACAGGTAGGAAAGGCTTTATCAAGGGAAGGCCTTGTAACCTGGCTCCTGTTACTTAGGCTGGGTGGAAGGGGACTGTGGGGGAGTGACTCAGCTGAACAGGGGCAGAGAGACATGAGGGATGTGAGGGACATTAGAGGTGTGAGGGCTGTGCTGTGTGACTGCCATATGTCCACACTGTGGTCAAATTGTGGTCCTATGCTGATTGGGCTTGTTGTGCCTTAAACCAGCTGCTAACCAGCTAACTGCTTCAAAAGCCGGGTTTTTGGCAATGAAGAGCTGTCCTTTGCCCTGCCTGGAGTCCCTGCATTGCTCATGGTTGCAACAAAATCCCATTGCTGTCTATTGATTGTTTCTCTTCCAAAAGAAGCACAAGCCACAAACATCCTTGCTGTGCCTGCTTTCAGAGAATTGGTGAGTATTTTAAGCCCAAGCCCAGGCCCTGGTGAGCCTGGGTTGCTGCCTTGCAGGGCAGAGCTCTGAAGCTTGGTGGACTGACATTCCTCAGTCCTTAAGCCCTTGGAGAGCTCCCAGTCAAACAGTTTCAATTAAATTTCAATTAACAGATGTGAGTAAAGTGTTCTCTGCCACAGCATCACCAGGAGGCCTGGATTAAAGCACGGAGATGAGCAGCTTACCCCGAGACCCGTCACTTTTGGGACTGTGTGGCCACATGCAAGCCTCCCAAAATTGGGGCTGTTCTGGTGGTGGCTGGGTCTGTGTGTGGCTCGAGGGCAGGGCTGTGGGAAGGGGAAGGAGTCCCCATCCCAGCAGGGACCCCCTGGCCTGCAGGAGTCCTGGGCCAGCAGATGGGTGATGCTGTCCATAGGGCACAGCTGCACCACAGCCCTGCCTTGCCCTGCCCTGGGGGATGTGAGCCATGGAGCACATGTCCCAGTCCATCCCTTCAGCTCCTGACTTCCCTCTGGTGTTGGACTGTGAGTGTCTCGTTCACATTTGTAGCTGTTTTTCCAAAACCTTGAGAAAGGAGCTTTGTTAAGTGCTTCCAGTCTCAGCTGCAGCGTAGCTGTGAGTCAGCACCCATGTCACCTCCCTCCACTTTCCCCAATGTTCTTCTCCCCCATCATCCCAAGGGATGTTTCTGTTCTCTACACGTGCAGCAGCAGCTCAGCTCATGCTGTTCTCCAGCTCCTGCCCTCCACTTGGAATTCCATCATTCCCCACTCAGATCCCTCCCACTCCCCAGCCCACTCTTGGGACAGGTTTTCTTCGATCCCCAAATGTCTGAACCACCTTATCCTGAGTCCACAGCAGCCAATTCCCCTTCCCTGTGATTGCAGAGAGGCTGCAGCCTGTTGTGCTTTAATTAAAATGTATTAGCAGTGGCGTATTATTGATTTACTGTACATTTGCATTAGCTGAGTACTCCAGGCTCTTATCTGATGGGCAGAGCATGGATCCAGGGCATGGGGCCTCCCTGGTGAAACTCGAGCAGGAGAAGGAGCAGGCCCACCTGGGTGGATCTTTAGAACTCTGGCTGCTTGGCAATGGCTCCTGCAATTGCCTGACACAAATCCAGATGATAAAGCATAAAACCTGAAAACCAGTTTTATTCAGACTGGCAGAACTTCCCAATCCAAGTCTTTCACATTTCGTGCTTCTGTCTGTATTTCCTGGCTTGCAGCACAGAAATTGCTGTGGCTTGTGCCCCTTCTTGCAGAGTGGGAACCACCCAGCTCAGTAAACACACAGAAAATGGTGAGTTCATTCTGTCACAGCCGGCTCACAGTGTGGGAGGTCAGACTTGATGCTTCTGTGACCAGGGGAACACCCTTGAGGTGTGCAGGGTTGTCCCCACCAAGCCAAAAAGGCAATTCCTGTGCTCCAGTGTGTCCCCCCAGTAGAGCCAATCTTGGTACCATGCCATGAAGTAGCTCAGCACTCCCTCCTTCCACCCTGCAGTCTTTGCAGAGAGGGAATTCTCAGGTGAAGGTCCCCTTCTGATGCACTGTGTGCTGCACTCAACAGCCAGGTTACGGGGCAAGGAGAGGACAGGGACATGACAAAGAGAGGAAGGGGACAGGACACATGTCAGTGAGCTCAGTGAAACACCCAACACAGGTGAGACAGATTGGGCAAGAGAAAGTGGGAAATGGCTCATTCTGCTGCAGCTTCAGGTCACAGATGGGCAAGGGCTTAGAATCACACAGTCATAGAGTCATAGAACCATGGAATTATGGAATCATAGAATCACAGAATCATGGAATCATGGAATCATGGAATCATAGAATCATGGAATCATGAAATCATGGAATCATAGAATCATGAAATTATGGAATTGTAGAATCACAGTGTCATAGAATCATAGAGTCATTAACGTTGTAGAAGACCTCTCAGATCATTGAGTCTGAGTGAACACCCCTCTAAGCCAATGGGGATCAGGGCACCACGAGCCTGTGAACGACCCAGCAGACCAGATCCCAGTTCCTGCACCAAGCTGCACTTCACAGCTTTTGCTTGGGGTTGTGTATCTGTCACATGAAGCCGGGCAGAAAGTCCTGTCCCACACAGGATGTGTCTGGAGTGACTGCACAGCCATGGGAGTGTGTGCTGGGGATGTGGCTGTTTGCCCACCCCTGGGTGTTTGCACTGGCTGCCCCAAGGGAGGAGCCCTGGCTCCTCCACAGTGTCTGTGGCTCTGCTCTCCAGGGGTAGCTGGGCTGGATTTTACTCCATGGGGTAGATTCTGGGTTTCCAGTCCCACATGCCCTGAGCAGCTGCAGAGGTGAAACACACTGACCCCACTCTGCCTCAGCAGGGTCTCCTTGAGACGTTTTGACACCACGTGTCAGCTCCTGTGGGCCAGGTTCTCTGACTGCACACTGAAGTCTTTGAGCTCTCTATCAGACTTGATCCATCCCCTGTGTCTTCTGGGCACCTTGAGGATGTGACACCCCCCAGGTGGCACAGGGGCTGGGGCAGACACAGGGTTGCTGGTGCCACTTCATCCCAGTCCTGGGCCGGTGTTCCAGCCCAGATTTCAATGGCACTTCACCACAGCAGAGCTGAAGAGAATCAGTGTCATTTCACTTCTACCAACAACATTTCACTGCTCATCAGAAGGTCAGGGAGAGAATTAGCCCAAAACGCATTAGCCCAAAATGCAGCCCAGAAACTGCTGAGCCACCCACAGGACACAGCCCCACCTCCAGCAAGGCTGAAAAGGACTTTTTGTCTCACAGGAGGGTTTGCACCTCCCAGCCCAGTGCCAAGGATGGACTCCTGGGGAAGGACCAGACTCATAGGTTGCAGTTTTAACATCTCCTGAGGCTCTCCTGGAAGAGGAACCAAACTCAGCCCATGTCTGCAGGACCTCACAGCCCAGGGGCAGGGCTGAACCCCATGTCAGCTGAATGATGTCCTGTGCTCTGGCCCCAGGTGACTTTGAAAGTGAGGACAGTGACCCTCCATTAAGTTCCTTACCCATGGCCATGGTCCACGGGTACCTCAGCACAGGGAACTTGAGCTCAGACTCAAGGAAGACTCCCGAAATCAGCCTGAGAGCAGCCTCAGCTTGTCCCCGTTGAAGGCATGGGGGATTTATGGCAGACAAACTCCAGACAGATCCCCTGGAGAACAGGTACAACCCAAGATTTGGGCCAGCTTGGGCTGAGCACATCATCTCCTCATAGGACAACTTGAACGTCTGACAGCCTGAAATCTCCAGGGTTTCACACACACCCTCTGCCTTAGGGGAAGAATTTAGCAGCAGAAGTGAACCCCACCCTGCTGGAAAACCCCAGCACTCATTGGGAAGTCCCACAAACCGGGTTACCTGCAGCAAACCTGGTGGATCTGCCTCTGCAATGGCATCATGGAGAGCGCTCTGCTCCCTCAGCCCACAGCTCCTGCACCCCCCACAGCCAGGGGCACGCAGGAGAGGGGCCTCAAGCAGCACCCTGGGCTGCTGAGTGCTCCTGGAGATGGAGGAGGACATGGTCCTGGCCAGCTGTGCATTCCCAGCAGGAAGGAGATGTGGCGGGGTGGTGTGGATGTAGTGTCCAGCTAATACTGCTCCACAGCATGCCCAGAGAAGCTGTGGCTACTTCTGGATCCCTGGATGTGACTGAGAGCCTGTAAGGTCCTCTCCAGCCTGCCACACAAATTTTGGGGCTAAACAAGCAGCAATCAGCACCTTCTTGCCACCTCCAAAGATGCTCTGCTGCCCTTAGGCAGACCTTTGGGATCTGCAATATCTCCTGTGTGCCCAGTCAGGGCTTCCTCACAGCTTGAGCACCCCATACCTGTGGTCCCCTCTGTTTTCATGCTCTCAGTCTTTGGTCTGTTAAGGCAGTGTCCAACTGTGTGGTGTTCTCAGAGACACCAAGTGACTGAATTTAAATACTCAGACAGCTGTAAATAAACACATTTTCAGGGTAATTCAAAAGAAAACTGAAACAAGACAGAACTGGCCTATATTAATCTAAATGAGTTCTCGGTAAAAACGAATGTGAAGAGCACATTTCCATATGGGGGCAGTTTCATCAGATGACAGAGATGAGTAATGTTCTTCACTATGGATGTGGAAGCTATTTTAAATATTTGGGAGCTTAAAGTTATCTGCTCCTGCAGTATTGTTTAAATGGATTTGTAGTGCTTCTTGATTGACCTTGCTGCCGAAAGCTCAAAGAGATAAAAATGTCAGACCCTTGTTAGAAGATCTGGAACATCATCAGCCAACTGTGAGCACCATCCACCCCAGCATCTGGAGCAAAGCTGGGTCTGCATCTTTCCTGGTTTGTCACTTCTTCTGTGTTCATTATTGAGGATGTGGGGACATCACCACTCCCCCACTGGAGTCCAGACTGCCCCTCTTGGGCTGGACACACCCCCAGGACAAACAGCCATCGTGGAACCCTGCTGGGACCCTGGCTCTTCACCTTCAGCACACACTCATTCTGTTTGTCACTGTGCTGTGAGAGCTCTACCCTGATCTGCCCGTGAATCCCCTGCCTCAACTGCCATCCACCTTCCTCTGGGATTCCATCCAGAGATACTCCCTACCCCAATTTTAAGCTCTGCCTTTGTGGCCACAAATGTTCCAGCTGAAGTGACTATTTCAGCCTCCATGAGAACACTCTGTCTTCCCAAACTTGTACCTTTTCCCAAAATTCTCCTCTTGGAATGAATCTGCTCTATGGAAAGTTGGAGGGAAATCAATCTGGCCACATTTGCATTAGGAGAGAAGAGGAAACTCGTACTATTTTCCTACCTTGGAAAAGCCCCCAAACCCCTACATTAGAGATCCAACCTCAGTGACTCTTCACCCAGTGCAAGGAGCTCCTCAATCCTGATGCTGCATCCCACCCAAGGCACTGCAGAGGAGCAGCACAGGGGCAGGGATGTGGGCTGAGTGTTGTAACAGGTTTTGGTGGCTACCACGGGGGTCTATCAGGAGAAGAAAAGAAACTGTTGAGTGGACAAACAAACCTTTACAGGCCCAGGTGGAGCAGATTCATTTCTGTTCCATGTTCCCACAGTTGTACCATCAGTGAACTCACTACTGATCCTGGAATAGTCCATAGGATTTAAAGGGCTGGATGTTCTGTCTGGATGCACGTTAAGCATTCTCCCAGCAAACCAGATACAAACACAAGCCCAAAGGGCAGAGGGAGGAAGGCAGGGAGGGATTCAGAGCAGCTCCCAGTGCTGGGCTGTGGTGTGTGGAGGTGGAGAGGGATTCAAAGGAACCCCCAAAGGAACAAGGCTACAGCTGTCCCTCCCTCATGGGTGACCTGGGATATGAACTGACTCTGGTGTGCCCACAGAGCAGAGCTCATCTCTGAGTCTGTCACAACAAAGTACAACTTTGCTTCAGCTAAAACCGGTTTCTAATTGGCTAAACCCAAAGGAAATTTGGTCCCCTGTTTAATGAAAGGATCTGTTCAGAGACTTTCATCACTCAAAATGTTTTTGAGCCACGCAATGGTTTATGTGACTGGGTTTCATCAGCTCAACACAGTTCAAAACCTTCTGGGTTGGAAAAAAATGGTTCACAAAAATGTGATGCTCCAGCAAAAGTAAACACAGACCTGCCAAATTACTGCAGCTTAATGAGTTCCCTCTCATCAGCTGAGCTGGCCTTGTGTGTACCCTCTTTGAAGTCAAATGTACTCATGTAAGCACCCTAAGAGGCTTTAGGGAGGGATTCCTGTTTGGGCAAATGTTCACAATGGCTGGTGCTGGCATTGTCAAGAATTAGGTGGTTGCTTTGCTAATATTTTCCTCCTGTCCTTGCCTCCAGAGGATTCTCTGCTTCATAGCCTGGCTCTAAACAACATCCCTGAGCTTTTATCTGCAGGTGACAAACAGAGGCATACAAACTGGATTGGCAGGAACACAAAGAAAGCTTTCATCTCATCACTGCACGAGGCACTTACAGGAACTTCTCAAGGAAAAAAGAGATTATGCATCAACATTGTGAGCATAAAGACAATTTAAAAGGGATGTTAAGAAACTTCATGTCAGGAAAATATAGAACATCTGCAAACAGACGAGTATTCAGTAATAAGCTACGTCAATGATCTGGGAGAAAAGAGGCTGTTTTCCTGCAGTGACAGGCCCAGAGAATATCCCAAAGGGGATTTGAACAAGCTAAAGTGCTCCTTGTGGTCAGAAAACTCAGCTGGCTGTGTGCTGCACTTGGGGTTGTTGGGCTGGGCCCGCTCCACCTGCTCCAAGCTCTTTGCTCCTGTCTGCCACATCTCACACCTGAGGCAGGTGTGCAAGCCTGACCCAAGACTGGGACAGGGAATGGTTCTGGAAGATTTCTGGACTTCCCCCCCCAACACTCAGTCTCATGCTGGTTTATGGTATTTTGGCACCAGCTTTGGCAGGATTGGGGTGACAGAAGCAGCAGGACAGTTGCAGGCTGTCCTGTGGTCCCTTCTGGGTGAGTGACTCTGCAGGAACGTACAGAGTAACTGTGATTATTGTAATAATCCAGCAGGATGAGAAAGACTCACCTACTAAAGAACAAGCTGGATTAGCTGATTATTAGTCCACTAATTACTAGATAGCTAATGGCAAAGCATGTTTGTTCCCAGCTGTCAGCAAACACTGCCTTGCACTTGGGCACTGATGCCTCAGAGGTGCTGCATCCACCCTGGAAGCACTGAGCTGAATCCATGTGCCAGCACAAACCCTGCCAGAGCTGCCAGGGTGACGGGGGTCTGGGTTTCCCTGGCTGGCTTCACCTTTGCAAGGCTCTGTGCTGCTGCCTGTGCCAGCTGGATGCAGCCTGGGAGCCAGCTGGAGGCAGCACGGTGCCAGCTGGTGGGGCTGCCACCTGCTCTGGGACGTGGCTCTGACAGGGTTTGCTGCCTTCTGCTGCACAAACAGTTGGCAAAGGGATGGCTCAGAGTGTCACTGTGGTCCAGGGTGTCACACCCTGGGACATCCTAATACGAGCCATCCTCACTCCCCAAGGCATTTTGCTGGTATCTTCACTGAGCAATTCAAAAAGGCCTCCCTGGGGGACTCAGCCAACTGGCTGCTGCTTTTGCCATGTAATTTATGATACACTTGTTCAAACACCTCCCTGCTCTTGCCCTGTGCCTGGACACCAGCCTGGGCAGGTTGCCCTGACCTTCTCCAGCTGCTGTCTTAACTCAGGGCAGCATCAGTGTCCTGAGAAATGAGAACCTGTGCAGGCTGGTGGATTTGGACCTGTGCTGTGTGCAAAGTTCTACCTCTTGAGCTCCATGCCAGCAGGTTGGCACTCTCATGGGTTTGAATTCCTCTGGGTTTAAGATGAATTCATGTAAAATTTAGGCCTCAGCACAGCCTGGAGCCTGTCCCACCAAATGTCCCTCTGGACAGCTAAGGCAGGCAATGAATTCCAAGGAATACACTGCTCTTTGAGAGTCCTGTTGGAAGTGGCAACCCAGGGCTCATCAAGGCTCCTGCCGGGCACAGGCCCAGAAGTCTGCAGGGTGGATATCTACCACAGCATCCACCACAGAACCCCAAAATCCACTCTGAAATCCAGGTGCTACATTTCAAGCACTGGTTGTCATCATGAGGCCTCCTGAGCAGAGCTCTGTTTCTGCAGGGACTCTGAGAGAAGACCCTGCCACCTCCAGCCACTTGTCCCTTCCACTGAGACACAGAGGGAAATGTGTTAGCACCTTTCCCTGCAGTGGATTTGGGAGTGATCCCAGTGTCCCTGCATCCAGCAGAGCTGGCTGACGAGCAGGAGCAAGTAGCTGGGGAAGTGGCCACATTTTTTGCCTCTTTGGCCATTTGAAAGGAGCTCTCCTTGTGGCAGGAGGATGGGGAGAACTGCAGGAGCAGCAGGAGGGGGCCACAAAAACCAGCTGAGCACAGGCACTCCTGCCCTCAGCAGAGTGCAATGTTTTGACTGAAATTATTTAAACTTCAGTGGGCAGGAAGGGTGGGAATTATCTGACTTGCAGCAGATGCCTGGAGCTGTTCTGAGCACCTGGAAGTTTGGCAGAGATTCCTCCCCAGCACACAACAGCAGCAAGGCTCCTGTGAGTGGCTGTGCTGGGCACAGGCTGTGCAGGGACACAGGCACAGTGCCTGCCATGGGCTGAGTCCCCTCCTCAGAGCATCCCCAGGCCCTGCTGCCTCTCCACTTGCCCAGCCCTGCTTGTCAAACCCAGCCATTTCCCCTCAGATCTGTTCTTTATCTCAAGGGATGCCTCCCAATGAGCTCAGGTTGCACAAAACCAATCTGCTCTGGGACCAGGCTGGTTTGTGCCTTCCCAAGGCTCCCAGGGAGGCAGGAACTGTCCGTGTGTCCTGCCAGAGGTGGCTGAGTGGCACCAGACACCTGTCCCCATGCAGGTGAGATGGAGCTGGGCTGCAGGAGGGAGGGAAGTGTGCTTAGCACACAGCGATGGCAAAGCTGCACCTCCCTCCTCACATGGCACCTGTGCTCCTCTAGGGATCTAGGGGAGGAGGAGAGACACAGAACACAGTGCCCAGGAACCTGTGTGTGCTGGATCTGCAAAGGGCTTTACTGACTTCTCCTCACCTGGGGAACACCTTCTACCTGCAAATATCCCCTTGAAGCAACTATTTGTCTGCATGGGAACCCAGACTGCTGGAAAGCCTCTTATGGAGCTGCTGGACCACAGGCATCCAGTCTGGAGAAGTTATCTCTCTGCTTGGAGAAATTCCACCCAAGATAGTTCCACACACACGTAGCACTGAATGCACACAGCTCTTCCCCTGGGTTTATTCTTTGGGGCTCTTCCTGTCTAGCCTGAATGAGACAGGTAAATCACAGAATCATTTAGGTTGGAAGGGATCTTTATGGTCATCAACTCCAACTTTCAACCCAGCACTGCCACTAACCCCTGTCCCCAAGTGTCACCTCCACACACTTTGTGAACACATCCAGGGATGGTGACTCCAGCACTGCCCTGGGCAGCCTGTGCCAATACCTGACCACACTTTAGTGAAGAAATTTGTCCTGATTTCCAACCTAAGCCTCTCTTGGTGCAACCTGAGGCCATTTCCCCTTATCCTGTCACTGGTTGCTTGGGAGAAGAGCCTGACTTTCCCCAGCTGCCCCCTCCTGTCAGAGAGTTGTGGGGAGTGAGAAAGTTCCCCTTTTCTCCAGGCTGAGCCCCCCCAGCTCCCTCAGCTGTTCCTCATCAGCCTTAAGTACATGGTCCTTCCTGCCATCAACTGCCTTCGCCAAGTTTTCACTGAATTTCTCCTTAATGACTCCAGCTTTGTCATTTCGGGGATGTTCCGGCAATAAGATATGACAAGGTGTGAATTATAGGACAATAATTCATGCCTGGAGCAGTGTCAGGCACAAGGCTGGGAGCTGAGGGCTGTCCATGCAGCTCAGTGTGAATTATTGCACCATAATTCACACCGTGAGGACACTCTAAGGGACTAGCTAGAGACTATCCACACAAGAAAAAGTGAGTTAAAACTTCATTTTAGCTTGCTGGATTAGAGGAGACATTATACTCTCTGCAATATTTCTTTTGGAATAGACCATGGGGTCCATGCCTGTGTTTTCTTTGCTGGAGTCAAATGAGAAAGAAAATGCCCAGCTGGACATGGAAGGGCTGAGGAGCACTGGGAGCCACCAGCTGCAGGCACAACAGCTGGCACCTACCTGCTCCTCCTCCCCTTTCCCTGCTTTCAAGACCCAACACCTGCTCCTAAAGCGTTCAGGAACCCAGCTGAAAGCAGAGATCCCTTCTCCTGGAGGGCACAGGCTGGAGGGTGTCACACGAGGTGGCACCCGAAGCTCTGGTGAGCTTTGTGTGCTGCTGAGCACAACCTCCCTCTCCCACAGACAGGAACACCTGAAGGACTGAGCAAAGGGGGAAAGGAGTTTCAACAGCACAAGGGACAGCCCAAAACAGTTCCTCCTGCCTGAGGTTGCTGGGCTGCTTCTGCCCTTTCACTGCCTTTGGTGGCCAGGCAGGTGCAGGGGAGAGCTCTGGAAAAGGCTTTGCTGAATATTTTAAAGGCTGTGGATGCAGTTTTCATGCAGGCAGTTCACAGAAATTCACATTTGTGAAATCTTTAATTATTTTTTTTATCTGAAAAAACAGCCCCCAGTGATAGTCATCCCTTCCTAGAAAGCTGCTACAGTTCAAAAATAAACCAGAAGATTCTCCAGGGCTCTGTAGGAAGTGATCTGCCTCCAGGAACCCCCCAAACAACTCTGTTTTGCAGTAAACATGCTCCAGCCTGGCCCTGTTTTGGGGTTTCAAAGACAGATGCCCTAAAATCTCTTCCCAGGGTTTTTTCTGTTGAACAAGGAGGCAAACCCTCACCCTGCACTGAGTGTTTCTCTCCATGTAGGGGTGTCTCCAATCCCTTGTGTGCAGTACAAGACCTGGGAGAGCCCTGAGGAAGAGGAAGCTCCCTTCATCCCAGAGCTGGCCACCTCAGGGACCGGGGCACTGGGTGATTCAGGAGTGGCTGCTGGCTGCAGTGGACCTAAGGCAAAAGATAATTTGAGTTTATCCAGAGCAAATTCCAAGTCATTATTCGGGCTTCAGTTGCCCAGTCAGTACAGATCGCATTTTGAAATGTCTCCAGGTTAATTGATTGCTGTTTCAGACAGCCATTGATTTTTAAATAATTATTCTAATTATTTGTCATCCAGCTAGCTTTCTCTCCCTCTCCTCAGGCGGTCTGAAAACATTTCCCTGCAGAGTCCCACACAAGAGGCTGATTTTTAGTGTTTCCATTGGAAGGGGGGGGACTGAGGAAGCACAAAGCTGGAGGAGACTCTACCTCTTCCTCTGCCCCTGGGAGGGACATGGGACCCTCCAGGATGTCCAGTCCCTGCCCTAGGGCTGCCAGGGCACTCTGCAGATTGTCAGCAGGGCCAGGGGGTGACAGGTCATGACAGCTCTGCAAGCTGGTCTCCATTGGCCTTGGGAGGAATCTTCTGGAATCTGGAGAGCCCAAAAGAGCTCAGCTGCTCCTCAGGGTTCCTGTGTCCTTGACCACACTGGCACAGAAAGCTCCAGATGAATCCCAACCTTCAGGACTGCAGGAGGCACCAGCTCTGCTCCAGCCCTACTGCTGGCACTGAAGGACCCCCTGTGGAACTGAGTGATACAGATTTATTCACCATTTCCCTTGCAATGACATTTAAATGTGCCAAACAGGACCAGGAGTTCTTTCCCAGGATCTGCACAGATAGAGGATGCAATCTGAAAAGACTGAATTCAATCTATTTTAAGCCTAAAACCAGCCAAGAGGAAATAAAATAGAACAAACATAATGACAATGTTGATTTAAGAGTCAGTTGAATTCAATAAACTTGACTTTTAAAATCATTGGTTTTCATTATATTCCTCAAAATTCTGAATGACTCAGATTGATCAAAAATATTTCAAAATATCTTTATAACTTAAAAAAAATTGCATGGCT
This sequence comes from Sialia sialis, assembly GCA_009812075.1. Taxonomy (NCBI): domain Eukaryota; kingdom Metazoa; phylum Chordata; class Aves; order Passeriformes; family Turdidae; genus Sialia; species Sialia sialis. The sequence goes on from VRYO01002223.1 coordinate 5,265,353, forward strand.
GCTGGATGGGATTTCCTACATTATTCCAGTGGGCACACTGCATCTGCTTACCTGGTATTGCTCAAGGAGGGGAATGGATAAGCTGGACAGCCTTAGGAGGGGCTGGAGGATCTTCTTTATAAAGAGAAATTCATGAGATCATGAGTTTGTGAAGCTAGATAGGGAGGGACATAAAGAGAAGGAATAGCTGGGATATCTCATCTGGCCATGGAGGACAGACAGACAGACACCGAGATGCAGGGCAGCCTGGCAGGTGACACAAAAAAAATGAGGGTGCAGTGACACACCTGAAGGATGGGATGTCACAGAGAGGGACCTGGACAAGCTCAAGAAGTTGCCCACGGGAATGTCATCAAGTTTGATAAGACCAAGGGCAGGTGCTGCACCTGGGTCAGGGCAACCCCAGACATGAGCACAGCCACAACTCCCTGGGAGCAGCTCTGGGAGAAGAACTTGGGGTTCCTGTGGGAGAAAGCTGAACTTGCCCTGGCTGTGTGTGCTGGCATCCAAACATGATGGGCTGATCCCCCAGATTC
>VRYO01002223.1:5266888-5277537 GCA_009812075.1 Sialia sialis
ACACTGGGGCTGGGAGCAGCCTGGGACAGTGGGAGGTGTCTCTGCCCATGGGATGAGCTTTCAGGTCCCTTCCATCCCCAGGCACCCCATGACAGAGATGAAGTGGCAATTCTCTGTATTTACTGCAGAGTAGCAGCTGTGGGGAGAGGCTCTTTGTGCCACCATACCCCACACTGGGGACACTGCCCCTGGGGTGCCCAAAGAAACTCCTTTTCTGCAGGACAGTGCTGTGGGAGGTGACTGCTGGAGACCTCCTGCAGGCAGTAATAAAACATCAGTGGCATCTCTAAAAATTATCTATGATAATTTTCTAACACAAAAGAGATGGCACCTAACGTGAGGTAATTCTATTTTAGATCTTATTATGATGGATAAAGATGAATTGATCACTGAACTAGAAATTGGTGGTTGCCTGGAGACCGGTGATCATGACCTGATTACATTAATTATGGGATAATAAAAGACAGTTCCAACCAGTAACATATACCTGGTGCTTCTCCCTGGATGTGTGAGGCTGAATAAAGTGGTGAGGGAAACTCAATGGGACAAAAAATAAACATGTACATAAATTAGTAAAAAATAAAAAGTTCCCACTAGGAGTTCCCAACCTGGCTAAAAAGTTCTATTTGTGCCATAATTTTTGAAGAATGGTGTTTGATTTTGAGATTTCTCTAGGTGAAAATGAAAGCAGCAATTAGAAAAAGAAGCAGTGTATAAAGAATGGGGGGTGGGGGGAATGGAAAAACTAGTAATCAGGATAATTTAACATTTCTGAGTGGTAGGAAATTGATAAGAGAAGCCAAATGCATAAAAGAAAAGTCTGGCTGATGAGTTATAGGTACTAAGAGCTGTTATTATCAACAAGAAAAAGAACCCTAATTGTGGTCCCTACTTCTACTTGAAAAAGATGATAAAAATGATAAAATTAGATGGTAAAATTAATAACAGTGTCACTGAGAGGATCCAAAAATGTCAGAGTGTCATTATCTTGGTCAAGCGGCTCATAAACTCCTTGGGGCATTGGAGGAAGCTTAAATTTAGAGAATCTCCCAGAGACTTTTTCCTCTGAGGGCTTCAGGCACTGCAGCAAGGGCTTGCTGAAATCCAGCATTTCCCCCCTTCGGGCACAGGGCTGACCCAGGCCACAGATTGCCCTTGTTCTGAGCCTCTCCTCTGTCACTGTGCTCACTGTGTTCAAAAATAATGACTTTCCAAATGATGGCCAATTGCCCTCCCTTACTCTGTGCAGATCTTATCTGGGGACAGCTGCTGGTTCATGGCCTGCTGCTGCAGAACACTGGGGGGAAAGCAGTCAAAACCATGATTATTTTTAATTGAAACCTGAGATTATTTCTATAACCACCATGATGAGAAGAGCTGGACCACTGGCAGCCTCTGACACATTTATCCTTGCAGGCAGTGATGAAGGAGAGAGCAGGATCAGCTCACGTGGGTGGAATGCAGGGTTTGTCCCCAAGTCCCACTCCCAGAGATGCCACAGCTGTGTCACCTCTGTGGCCATGTCCAAGTGTCACCTGAGCTTGAGAGGAGGTTTTCCACCCTGCGCTCACCCCCAGGATGCTGCAGCCATGGACAGAAGCCTTGTCCCTGAGGAGAGGACAGGTCAGCACCCAGGTGGGACAGTGACAGGGCTCAGAGCCTCTCCAGGGGATGGAATGCTGTTCCTACACATGGGTCTGGCATGACACAACAACCCCTGGAGCTTATAAAGTTCTTGGAATTGTATTGTGAGCCCACAAGTGTCACTGTCCCACAAGGGTGCTGCAAAATGGGTGGAGGTGGATCCTGCATCCACAGCCAGCCACAAAATCCCCTTTGAGTTAAATCTTTACTCCTGTCTTACTTATTTGCATTTCCAAAGCATCAAGAGGTCCCCTTAGGGACGGACCTTGCCAGCCTTGGCACAAATTAGGTGCTTCAGGTCTCAAAGAGCTTCCAGTGTCTCCCGCAACTGGAAAAGGAGGGAAGGCCCCTCTGTCCCAGCCTGGAGCCTTGCACTGGGGCTGATGTGATGCAGGTGCAGAACCCAGCACTTTGCCTTGCTGAATCTCCTATAGCTGGTCCCATCCCTTCCATCCATCCAGTCCAGATCCCTCACAGTGCTGCAGAGCTTGGAAAGGCCCCGTCCCTCAGGTGCCCTGGGCCCAGAGCCAAGGGGTGCCAAACTCATCATCCAGAAGATGATTCCAGAAGAATCACAGAATCATGGAAGGTTCAGGTGAGAAGGAACCTGAAAGACACCTTGTTCTAGACATCTTGTGCTACCCTCCTTGCATGGGCAGGGACACCTCCCACTGTCCCAGGTTGCTCCAAGCCCCAATGTCCAACCTGGACTTGGGATCCAGGGGCAGCCACAGCTGCTCTGGGCACCCTGTGCCAGCCCTGCCCACCCTGCCAGGGAACAATTCCTGCCCAATATCCCATCCATTCCCTGTGTCCTGTCCCTCCACCCCTTGTCCCCAGTCCCTCTCCAGCTCTCCTGGAGCCCCTTTAGGCGCTGCCAGGGGCTCTGAGCTCTCCCTGGATCCTTCTCCTCTCCAGGTGAGCACCCCCAGCTCTCCCAGCCTGGCTGCAGCCCTGGGGCAGCTCTGCAGGTGAGGTCTCACCTGAGCAGGGCAGAGGGGCAGAATCCCCAGCCCCTGCTGTGGGCTCAGCCCGGGCTCGGGGGTTCTGGATCCCCCGGCAGGGCTCGGAGCTCGGCTGGAGCGCCTCTGTCCCCGCGGAGCAGGAGAGGCCGCAGCCGCAGGCCTCGGCTCGCGCTGCTGCCCCCAGAGGGAGCCGGAGCCGCTCGGCTCGGGGCAGCGGGGCCGGGGCTGCGCTCCGGGGAGGGCTGGCCTTGCTCCGGAATGCAAAACACAGCTTTCCAGAATGCCAGAAAGGTAATTTATATGTTAAAACATTGGTGATTGCATAAATTGCACGTATTATTCCAATTGAATTGTAGTGGGATTAATCTGACCTTAATAGAATACTACTAATAATTTATATTATTATCTTTAATAATATTAATTCTACTTAAATTTTTTTTCCATTTGCTTTGTTCATTTAAGGGCAGCTCCACTGAGCTCTGGAGCATTTAGCTCGTGGTGTGCAGCAGTCACTTATCATTTGCTCAAGTGGGGATTCCACCAGGCAATTTTCAGAGAAATAAAGATCATCTTTCAGTGAAAGGAACTTAAAAAAAATTACAGTATTAAATGAGTAGATATTAATGTGTCATATTTAGAATATAAAACAACCCATAATCTGTTCTGAAGTCTCTTTCACCTAAACGTATACTTTTCTTTTTTTTCTTTTCCTTCTAGAGGGATCTTTCATTCTGCTGTTTAACTTATTAGGCACAACCATTGCAACTGTTAAAGTAAAATTGTTAAGATCATAATGTCAGGGAAATAAAAGCCTTGGCAGTATGATAGTGCCTTGTGAGCAGAGCATCATTTTGTTGGGGTTGAATCGGAATTGCGTGTTTCATTAGAATTTATATCACAAGCCAAGGGATGAAGCATTATTTCATTAAGTATCTTGAAATTTCACCAACCTAATGAAGCTGTCAAAATTCTATTAATAAAGCACTGGAAATATTTATTTGTTTGTTTGTAAGGATGCATTTGCTATTATTTAATGTTGTATTTGCAATTTGTTAATTTAGGAGCAGAGGCTCAGCGGCGCAGTGGGAGGAGAGCGCTGGAAGCAGTGAGGGGCTCCCGGCTGGCCGAGGAGCTGCTCTGTCCTGTGTCAGGATGGGGCCACCAGATCTGCTCCATGGGGAGGGAATGAGACACTCTCTACAGGAGATGGTGCTGGGGAAGCCAGCACAGCACAGCTACACACTGCCACTCTGCTTTAAAATGCATTTTTCAATGCACCCTTTCCTGCTTACTCAGTTTTACCTTTTTATATTCTCAATTCATCTCTGATGGGAAGCAAAACTCAGTGTGAGCTGTGCTCTGCTGATGCTGAGTGAGAGCTGTGTTAGCTACTGTTTGCAATTACCAGTGCCAGAGAAATCCTCAGTTTTACTGAGTGCCATTCCATGAGGATCCTGCCAGTTGCACAACTGGATTGGGCACAGCTCAGACTTACCCGAGGTGGGTGAGCAGCTGTGGCAGGATTACAAATGACAGTGTGTTACATTTTGGTCAGGCTCTTTGTCTTGCATGAGCCTGGGGAAGTTTTGAGGGTGTTTTTGGGGTGATGCTGTCTGTGGTGGGGCGGCTCAAAGCGCTTTCCTGGCGTATGTCTGGCAGGGACACATTATTCACATGCAGGAGTGCATGGTTTGTGAGTGCAAACAAAATTAATCACACTACTCAGTCATGTATTATTTAGTATATTCTGTTTGTGACGGTAACAAATAGCCAGGAAATCTTTTTCTTCTCAACCTCCCGTCCCATGGCCCACGTGGGATGAACTAAAGGGGTTCTAATGAATTTAAAAGTCAGTTTATGCTTGTTAGTCAACCCATGGCTTGTGGTCCAACTCTCCCATGTGTGTGGCTGCTTCTTGTTGCTCCAGAGCAGCCACAACCCTCTTGAGCTCCCTGCTCCATGAGGCTTCACCCCAGCAGAGCAGTGTGAGCCCCAGTGACATGGGACCATGTGGGCTGGAAGGGAGGCAAATCCTTATGGGAAACTGAAGGAAAACCCTGCAAATGAGCCCTGCTTAATAAACTTTCAGCTATGAAGTGTAATCTTGTAAGAGACCATTGTCAAATAAATTCTGCCAGTGAAATTTATACATAAGATTTCCGTGAGTATTAATTACACAGGAAGGTTGCAGGGTCTGCATTACTCCGCTAATAGGATCTTCAGGAAAAAAAAAAAAAAAGACAGGTCTGCCACAATGTATTAGATTTGTTAAAGAACCAATTTTTAATTAGTTTTAACTGATAAGTTAATTAATGAATTTGCAAATACATACCCAGAACATGTATTCCATACTCCACACTGGATGCTGGGGTTTTGCAGGGAATACTCTTTAACGAAGGGATTGTGTGCCTGCCTGAAGTGCAGAATTCAGCAGAGCTGTACTGTGGATCCCTAAATAGTGATTTCCATAATTACACAATTAAAGTAGAAAGTCTCAATTTAAGGCATGCAAATATTCTTAATTCTGCTCTGCCATGCCACTGTAAAGAAGAGACAGATGAATCTGATTATGGGTCCAGAAAGCTACAATTCCTCTCTAATACTGAGATGACAGTTGCCTGTTAAGGCAGAGCCGAGTCAGGATTTCCTCAGCAAACTGCCAGCACTTCTTCTAAGTACAACTTTAACTTCCAATTTCTTCCCTTTATAATGCTTAGCATGGGGATAACTGCAAATCACTTTAATCTAATTTACCCCAAAATAGTGATGATACATCTCTCAGTATAAACTACTTCTTAACATAACATCTCTCTAGGAGTATCAAAACCACATACGATTTTTCAATTAAAGCAGAAACTCAACCTTTTCTGTCTGAGGAATGCTTTGTTATCTTTTTCTAAGCTTACAGCACCTGATGTGTGGATAAAAAAATCCGTCTTCTGGGGATTTTCAGCTAAATCTATTATTTAAATCCCATTTATTAAGGTTCTTTGCTTCTGTGTCAGAATTTTCTTGGACACCTTTTTCCTGGCAAACACAATCGTGGGCATGATGCACAGCCTGAGCCGTACCCAAGAACACAGCCCTGCCTCATGTGCAGCTGGGGCCCATGTGCCAGCTTGGAACATCCCTGTGGGTTCCCAGCCAGGCTGGGACAGCACACAGGGGCTTCTTCCTCGCAAGGTTGTCCCTCAGTCCAGCATGTATTTCTCAGATACGTGAAAGCAGAGCTGCCCAAACTCTGCTGGCAGCTCCAGCATCCCAATATTGCGGCCCCTGGAAGGGCAGGGGAGCTCTGAGCATCCTCCTGCTGTAAAGGCAGGTGGCCAAACAATTGCATCTGCAACCCCACTTGATGGACCCACAAGTGGGGATCTGCTGCCTTGCACCTTCAGGTAGAATCCCAGAATGCTTTGGCTTGGGAGGGACCTGAAAGCTCATCCAGCGCCATCCCTGCCATGGCAGGGACACCTCCCACTGTCCCAGGCTGCTCCAAATCCCAGTGTCCAGCCTGGCCTTGGCACTGCCAGGGATCCAGGGGCAGCCACAGCTGCTCTGGGCACCCTGTGCCAGGGCCTGCCCACCCTGCCAGGGAACAATTCCTGCCCAATATCTCATCCAACCCTGCCCTCTGGCACTGGGAGCCATTCCCTGTGTCCTGTCCCTCCATCCCTTGTCCCCAGTCCCTCTCCAGCTCTCCTGGAGCCCCTTTAGGCCCTGGAAGATGCTCTAAGGTAAAGGCAGGGTAGATTCCAACACTGGGAGGTGGCCATTTCATTATTTGTTAGAGGTAGAAGGAAGTTCTTGTAGCAATAAACCTCTCCCCGTCAGCAGAAATGTGTTGTGTGGTCATTAAAGAGTGGGTGAGAGGTGCCCCATGGTTTGGGATTTTATTGCCTTGCAGTTTGTTCTGGAGAGTGTAATGTTTATACAATCCTAATGCTTTTAAAACCAAAGGTTTCTTGTTTTATATAGGTAAAATGCACGCTCACATGCTTGTAAATGCTCCCACACCCTAGCATTTGCTCCTGAAATTCAGTTACCTCCTGAGCCCTGCACAGCTCCTGCCTCTTCACCAAGCACCCGGAGCAGGAGGAGCAAAGCCCCACCTGCATCCCAGCTCACACCATCAGCTCCACAGTCAGAGGCATGGGCTCTCACTGGAATTTCCACAGGACATGGCTTTTTTGGCATCACCCAAACTGAGCCCATCCCAACTCAGCTGCTGCCATTTCTGACAAGGCTTTGATGCAATTGAAAGTCTCATGAATCGTTGTGCAGCAAAAAGCTTTGTACCTGAATCTGGACATTTTTGGAGCTCCTGCTGTCCACAGTTGGTTTTCAGTGCATTCAGTCTGTTGCAGAGATCCCCAGTCTGTGCTACACCTTGTACTGGTGCAGATCCTTTCGAGCACTCAGGGCACACATTATCCCAGCAAAGAAGGGGACGAAAGCAACCAGAGCTGGAAAAGGAAGGAGCAGCTCAGTGCTGACAAGAACAAATACAATGCAACACTTCCTTTCTGCATAACTGTTGGCAAACATTTCTGATGAGCTTTAATGCCTCAGAGCGAAGCAAACAGACGGCGCCGGGGTCAGGAAGAGTGAAGTGGGGATTTATTTTTTTCTGCCGGTCTCACAAATATCTTTGCAGATAGAGGTGATTATAAATAGTCCTTTGGCCATTTCCTGACTGCGTTTTGCCGACTCTTCCTTATTTATGGCAGTCATGAGGAGTGTCCAGCATTTTGGACAATACTCAACCTCAGTATTTTGGGCACAAATTCCAAACTTCGGAGTGGGCACTGGAACAGGGATAATCTTTGGCCCAGATGAGTGAATGCTGCGATGGGCTGAAGGGGATCATGAGCTCTAGATTTATTTAGGCAGACTGCTATCAATAATTTCTTCCTCCAGACTACTGAGCACATATCCCACAAAGAGGCTCCTCACTGCAATCAGCACAAGTGCCTCACGCAGAATCCTCCTCACCTCACTGGGCTGCGCCTCCAGTGTGTTGCATCTTCATCCTCAGGTGAGATCTCACAGAATGACAGAATCTCCTGAGGTGGAAGGGATCATCTGGCCTTGCACAGACACCCCAACCATCCCAGCCTGGGCATCCCTGGCAGCGCTGTCCAAACGCTCCTGGAGCTCTGGCAGCCTCGGGGCTCTGCCCATTCCCTGGGGAGTCTGGGCAGTGCCCAGCACCCTCTGGGGAAAGAATCTTTCTGTGAGCTCCAGCCTAAACCTCCTCAGTTTTCCAAAATGGAGTTAGCTGTGAAGTGCAACACCTTTCCAGGGGCTAAATGACACCTCCCCCTGACTCATTTGCCCAACAGCCTGCCCCTGCTGCCAATATCCCTGACCCCACAGCTCGAACAGAAGTCCATGCTGCAGCAAGTAAACTCCAGGACACTCCATCACCTCATGACGGATGCTGTGCAGGCTTTGACACCCACACGGAGTAGCAACTGTTAGTGCTGCCTGCCTTAAAAACAGCCTATAGGGAATACATGAGAATACAGCACAGTAAAAGATGATCACGCCTGCAGAACCAGCCCTTGCATGTATGTGCATTGTCACAATCTTTAATCATATTATCACTTAGGATTACTGCAGCCAGGACACCCTTAGTAGCTCATAGGAGGTGTGTGTCCTACCAGGAACCTGCTCCTGGTTCCTACCAGGATGGCATTCCCAGCCTGAGATGACTACAGAGCTTCCCTGGGAAGGTGAAAGCATTGCTGCTGCTTCATCTGAAGAGTAGGAAAGGAGGGAGAAGTCACTAAATTACCTCTGGCAAGCCCAGTGCTGTGCAGATGCAGGAAGAATTCAACCTTTTCAGGCTGGGAATCCCACAGAGATGTGAACACCACTGTCCACTCTGCCTGCAGACACCAGAAACTGGAATAAGAAGAGAAAAGTGATTGATGCTTATTGGAGAGCACGTACTGAAATGTGGTGTGGAGAGCTCCTGGCTGCAATGAGCCTGTCAGTTGTTCTTACCCATGGAAGGTCTGAGGGCATTTCAAAATAGGGATGTGGGTTTTCAGGCTTTGGTCATGAGGAAGTTTTGAGAGACAAAGCCAAAATCTGGTACCTGTCAGGACAAAAGAGCCCATCAGATGCTATCACAGTGGCAAGACTGGAATGGCTAAAACATCTGTCTCAAATAGATCACCTCATCAGAAGGGACTTCAGCCTGAGTGACCTGATGTGTATCTCATTCTGCCAGGAACAAAACACGCTTTGGATTTCTTAGACCTAATCCATAGAAATTTGCTAATCAAGCATGTCTTGACTTGTAGAATTTCTGCATTAGACCTCACCCATCGGAGGAGAAGGGGCTGTCCCTGAGGCAGGAGGGGTCACCAGTGATAATGTTTGTTGTGTGTAAACAGCGCGAAATTGGCAGCAGGAACACAGGTGGGTTTTAAGGGCTGGTTTCACAAAGCCAAGACCAGCCAAATCCCTCAGGAGGGAGGTCTTGAACTCTGAGATCTGACCCAGAACTGGGAACTCTCCCCAGTGGAATCCTAACCTCTCTACCCAGAGCGATGGCTGTGTTCACTGGCAGTCAAAGCAGACTGCAAAGCCATTGCAAAAACACACATGAAAGAAGAGATCTGGTTGGCATCTCTGTGTTTCACAGTTGCCACTCCTTTTCTGCATCTATTCCGTCTCCATGACCAGAAGAAATGAGAGGTTTGGGCTGAGGAAGCTAGGAAAGCTAAAACATTGTCCTTCCAGAGGGAAGAGAGTCCCCATAAGAAGGTGGAAGTATGATTTATCCACACGGTTCGTGGACATGGGAGGCAGGAGGCTTTTCCTTGTTACCAATGGATGAAATGGAAGCAAACCAGGGTCAGACTCAAAGTGAGAAGGTGACAAATGGTTGACCAAGTCACCAGGAGCTGTGATAGGTTCTCCAGTGCTGAAGATGCTTCTAAGCACCCAGGGATGGCTTGAAATGTGCCCTAAGACATCATGGGACACAGCGGGGTGAGCATCTGTTACCTCCAGGCTTTGGCTTTTGGAGGTCAGTGGGCAGGATTCCAAAGACAAAGGGATGTTGAGGGCATCTCCATGTTCCTCCTCCTCCATCCTGCAAACTCCATGTCAAAATGGCATTTTCCCCCAAACCCTCCTCAAAGATTATTTGGATTATTTGTTAAACACTGAATTTTGCTTTAGTCTGCTCCATGGGGGATTCCTTCTGGCTGCACTTCATGCCAATGCTGGGGCTGAAAGCCTCGTGAGTGGTTTCTGCTTCTTGACTTCCCACATCCCCTCTAAGCTCATTCGGAAAACATCTTCCCTTGCCCAACGTCCCCACCAATTCCCCTGCCCCTTTGTTTTTATTTAGCTCTGTAATTACATTATCTGACCGTACAGCAATTTGGAATGAAATCTGCATAAAAGATATTAAGAAAAATAAATCTGTGTTTTGCAATATCTTTGAAGTTATCTTTAGGCTGGGCAACAAGAGCAAAATCAGCATTTGGCTCTCCACAAATCCTTGGTTTTGCAGAACTCTTGGGAAAGAGGGTTTCATGGGCTGGGGCAGGAAAATTCACAAGTTCAGATTATTTTATTAATACTATTAATAACTATTCTTGGCACTGCTTCACAAGGGAGAAAACATCAGGTATGCATGAGATGTAATTACGTTTATAGTTAATGCTGTGTGCTTTCCAGGGGAAGAAAAGCACTGATTTTTTTCCTTTTTCTTTTTGGAGGAAATTAACAAAGTTTGCTGAGCAGTATGGAGTGTTGTGAGCATGTGGTGAGGAAAAGCTCTTTGTGGAGGGACAAGGTGCCGGGATGGGTTTTGTGTGAGGATAGAGAAAGGCTTTTCCCTGTCTCTTGTTTTGGCAAAACAGCTCTCATACGTGGGGGGACCAAGAGCTGGCAGCTCTGAGGCTAAAAGGGCAGGGAGTGATTTCAGCCGTGGGTGTGCTGTGAGGGAGGAAGAAAGTTGAGGGAGAGGATGGAGGGGGTGATGTTGCCCAAGCAATTAGGAGAATCATGGAATCA
>VRYO01002223.1:5282180-5319466 GCA_009812075.1 Sialia sialis
GGACCCACCCTCTTCCTGAATCCCTTTTTTAGCAAATAATGGAGCGAGAGAGCGGTGCCAGCCCGGCAGTGGTGCAGTTAGAGCCGGGTGCCACATCTGCCTAAAAATTACACACGATACTCCAAATTGGATTAAACAATCCTGCAGAATATTTTATTCATGGTTTCATCCAGGAAGCTGTAGCATAGTGGATTTTCCATATCCTTACCCTGCAAGAATTGCCTTCTTTGAGCTGCACCCCAGAACTTTTACTATGATATGATTATACCCCAAGAAACTGTTTAGCTGTAATATATATTTTTTTAAGGTTTTATACATTTTTTTCTCATGTGAATCAGACCTTTTGATGCTGCTTTTCCTTTGCCCTGCCACACACCCGGAGCTGTGGGGAGCAACCCCGTGGACTTGGGATTTGGGGGGGACACATTGATGGGTGCTGCATTTTAATTAAAATCAATGACCAAGCTTCAGTTCTGGGGTCTCAGTGCCAACATTTGGCAGTGATGCCTCTCAAGTTTCTCCTGGAGGAGAGGGATGAAGCTGGGGAGGCCTGGACTGGAGGTGTTTTCAGTGTGGTGGGGATGCTGGGGGTGCTGTGTGCGTCCTCCCTGCGCTGGGGGATGCTGTGGTGCTGGAGGTGTGGGAACTGCAACCTTTCCCATCTTTAACTCCCCGGGGAGCAGCAGCTTTCCAGCACCAGCTCCCACTGCTGGGGGTTATTAAGGGTTTGATTCTCACCTTTCTGCCTGTCCTTCCAGCACAAACCTGCTCCTGCCTGGAAAAGATTTTATAATTTTTCATTGCAGTCTGCCTTCAGGGGGATTTTTTTTTCTTTCCTTTCTTTTTTTTTTTTTTTTCCTTCTGGAAAGTTGATCAATATTTTATCCTTTTCAAAATTGCTGTTGGCAGCCTGGAAGGGGAAGGGGAGGGAGGGAGCTCAGCTGAGTGATACCAACAGATTTCTTGTGACATAACTGAAATGTATTTTTTAAAAAAGAAAAATTTCCAGGACCTCATTTTCAGTGACATATTTTCATCCCAGAATGAAAACAGACATAATATTATTAAAATAGTAGATAATATTTATACAAATGCCATATAAAACCTTGGGAGGTTATTGCATGACTCCAGGATAATTTAAATATATATCACTGCCATAATGCAACACTGGGAATAGTTCAATTCACGGGTGCAGTCACATGGTCCTGGTGATGTACACTCAAGTTTGCAATTATGCAAGTGCAGGAGTGAAATTAGAGTGGAATTAGTGTTCTAAAATTTAGATTAATTTAATTTTAATTTTTTCAAGGGGGGTGGGGAGAGAGGGTTGAAACCTGCTCTGAGGGTCATGCTGATCCAGAGTCAGGGTTTGTGCCCACTGTGTCACAGAGGCTCAGGTGGAGATCAGGGAAAGGTTCTTCCCCCAGAGGGTGCTGGGCACTGCCCAGGCTCCCCAGGGAATGGGCACGGCCCCGAGGCTGCCAGAGCTCCAGGAGCTGCCAGGGATGGACAGGGGGGATTGTTGGGGGTCTGGGCAGGAACAGGAGCTGCACTCCTGATTCTTGTGGGTCCCTTCCAGCTGTGGATATTGATATGTGGATCAATAATTCTTTGGATAATCTGCCTGTTCAAGGATTTCAACCTTCCCACTACGGCATGGCAGGTCCTGGATGCTGCTCCTGTGGCTGCCATGGCACAGCCCCCCTATGGCACAGTGCCCCATGGCACAGGTCCTGCAGGGCCGTGCTGGCTCCAGGTCAGTGGCAGCATTGAGTCCCTGGCTTTGCCCATGGAGCCACTGGTGGCCTCTACTTGAGCTTCCTCAGCTTGAGCATCTCAGCCACGGGTCAGATTTGGGGAGTGGCACAGAGGGGTGTGCCAGCCGGCCCAGGGCTGCTGTGGGATGAGATCAAGATGTACAAGGAGTGTGGCACATCCCGAGGGTTTGCTGCATCCCCCTACCCTGTGGGTACACTGGGCTCTTGCTTGCTTCAGCTCGTGCTTGGATCCCTGTAGGCAATTACTTGTGTGCTGGAAGCTGTAAAACACACAGAGGTGGTCCTGCAGTCATGGGGAGCATCCCAAAATGTGAGTTGTGTCCGAGGTTTGCCAGATCAGCATTGTTTGTACATAATGCACCCATTGGGGTGAGGGGAAGATGTGCCTGGGCAGGGCTGCCAGTGCTGCTGGAGGCTGTGGGTGTTTTTGGTAAGGGATGTGGGGAAATGGCCCCAGGAGATATTTATTTCTTGCAGTTTCTACATTTCTGTACATCCAGCATTGTGCATATTTGGAATTTCACATTTATGGATTCCTTTTGGCCATCCCATGTTTTCTGGGGAAGAAGTTTCTAATTTTTAAAGGTCTTTTATGGATTAATTGCTAGTCATCTGCCTCCTTTTTGCTTTTGTTTGGTTCCTTGAATGTCTCTTGATTATTTTGTACTATGGGATGCCAATTTAGTGGTTAACTAGTATGCAAACTACATCTGGACGTGTTGACTTTGCATTAACAATCATTGATTTGTCTGGAGCAAGGGAATAGAAATGAATGCTGCTGTTTGCCGTGGATAGTATATGAAAAATAACCATTTGCAATGTGCCTTTCATCAGGGGCACAGGGCTCTGGCGCAGCTTGTCACAGTGGCTCTGCCTCGTCATGTGAGAGCTGAATTTTTAAACCATGGCACCAGGAGTGGGAAAAGGGACTGGGGAAGGGAGTAGCTCATGCTGTGTGGGGAAGGGGCCCTATGTAGGAGCAGCTCCTGGTGACCTTGGTTAGCCCTGGTGACAGTGGGAATGGGGTAAAGTTGTAACAGAAAGGGAGTGGAAAAACATGAATCTGTGTAATACATAATATGTAACGTGATGTACACCATGTGTGTAGAGCTGTTTGCTTGGGAACAAAACCAAGAGGATGCAAAATTTAATAATCAAAAATAATAAGCAGAAGGTTGAGTTGATGGTGGCTTCAGCAATAGCTGTTTCTCTACAAAACCTGTGGCTGCAGCTGTGGGGGGCTCTGGATGGAGCAGGGTTTCGTCTCTGCTGTCCCTGCCTGGCCGTGGGGAAGCTGGAGTGTGACTGTGGCTGTTGCATCTTCAGGTGACCTGTGGGATGTTGGAGGCATTGCTTCACACTAATGTCTCCTCTGGAAGAGGGAAAGGCTGAGCAGATGCCCTTTCCACAGAGGAGGTCTCTTCCCAAGATGTTTGTGCTAGAAACATCAAAGCTGCTATGCACTTGCTCCTTGGTGTTTCAAATGACAGTCAGAGTGGTGCCTTGGTTGAGGTTTGATATTCACACCTTGAGTCCGTTGAATCCACCCATCCCTGGACCTTTCCTGCTATCTCCTGCTCAGTCTCTCTGCTGAAGGTGGGGTGTGATGTTCAGTGTTAGTATTGGTCATCCTTTGGGCTGGGCTCTGCAGTGAGGGCTCTTCCCACACTGAAATTGCTTTGCTGATGCTGGAACATGTGTGCCAGACCCCAAATGATGGACACAGGTCATCTCCTGAAATGTGGGGTTTGTGCTCCAACACTACTGAGTGTGTAAACACACCAGGAGGTGCTGGGCAAGCTGCATGGTGGCTCTCTGAGTTACTTGGGTTTCACTTGTTGGACTCTCCCAAAGTAAGAAGTGGCAGAAAAAAAGAGATTAAATAAAGAAAATTCTCCCCTGTGGTCCTTGGAAATGGAAAGAAGCTTCATATTCTGAGTGCATTGGGGAAGGATGTGGCACAGAGGGCACGAGTAGTGTGGCAGTGACACAGGTGGATTAGAATCCATCCCCCTAATTAAGCCTCCTGTGTACCCATGGAGAAGAGTTCTTGTGCTATTTTCCAGTCTTTTGGCAGCTGAGTGGTAGTTAGCTCTGGTTCACTGACCAGGCTGTGGGGGCTCATGCCAACATGCTGGGAGCTCTTGCTCCAGCTGGGATGCTGCCTGGGGCA
Source organism: Sialia sialis (assembly GCA_009812075.1). NCBI lineage: Eukaryota > Metazoa > Chordata > Aves > Passeriformes > Turdidae > Sialia > Sialia sialis. Next base: position 5,286,132 of record VRYO01002223.1, read on the forward strand.
GCCTGGGGAGCAGAGGCAGGGTGGAGAGCACAGGGCATGTTCTGCCTGCCCTAGGTGGGGTCAGGCCAGCTGGACCCCCTGCCTGTGCCCCCCTGGGTGTGGGTGTGCCCAGGTGACTCTTGGACGAGGTCAGGGCAGAGTTTCAGGCTCCTGCCAGGTGCTGGAACTTGTGGTTGATGGAGCTGTGCTGCCTCTGGAGAAGCTAGAGGCCATGTGGCTCTTGGGGGGTGAAACTGCAGAGTCCTGGGTCAGCCTGGCATGGGACTGTCCCCATGGGAAGGGCCGAGGATTGCCAAGCCTCGTGCTGTTTGGTGATGGGAGCAGTGTCACGGCACCAATTCCTCTGCTGGAACAGCTTTTCTTGGGAGTCCAGACTCCCCCTTTATTTCCCTCACCTCTATTTCCAAGGCACTCCAGTGTGTGCTTAGAAAGGTTTTGCTGCTGTGCTGTACCTGCAAAGATTTAATTATATAGGCAAGGCTTTCCTTGCTTGTGGTTCCCAGCACTCCTTCTTGTTTCACATCTATATTTGCCTGGTATAATGTGGAAAATAAGGCTGGAAGTGGAGAAATAGAGATTGGAGAATTTGCCTGCACTGATAATGGGTTGACAAAGGGAAACATGAATGTCAGAGTGTGGAGCAGAGAGGAGCTGCTGGAGCCTCAAGGAGTTGCCATAGGTATTGGGGGGATCAGTACCTGTGTGTTTGTATTGGGATGTGCCTAGGACAGTCCTGCATGCAGTGAGGTTTTCCATGGGTCTGGGATGCTGGGAGGGCTGTTGGGTCCACACTGTACTTGGGCCAGGAACACAGGAGCTCCGTGGTGTTTTCTGCCCTGGTTTAGAAATCAGGGATGTTATCACACAAGATTTGGTACCTCAGCAGCTGATAGAAGTGAGAGCAGCTGGGTTTGTCAGACCTTTCCTCTGGCAGCGAGTTCAACCAGGCTGGATGGGCCAAATGTTGTCACATGGCACTGCTGGTGTCCTGATGGCACCACTGTGTATCTAGGCTCTTCAGGAATTAATATTAGTTGTGATTTCATTTTACTAGATGTACAAAGACATCAGTAATTTTATGGAAGTTAATTCTTTTCTCTGTGTGGGTGTAGGTATCCTTTCCTGTCTGAAAATAGCAGCAGAAGTCAATTTTCAGAAGTTGGGTGTGCTTGCATTGAAGGGCCGTCATTTACTGCTTCCAGTATGTTGAGAACAATTTTAGTGCAAGTATTTAATTGCTTTAGACCTATTTTTAGAAGTATTAAACCTCAGTTTTCAAAACTGCAACCAAAGCCAGCAGCTCTGCCGGTGTGGGAGAGCCAGGAGGGGAACCTGGAGGGAAACCTGGAGCGACCAGGGCCCCACTTGGGAGCAGGGCAGGGCTTGGGGTGCCTTTGGGGTGCACGCTTGGAATCAAGTTGTCTGTATTTTGGTGAGTTCTTTTTCTTATTACTATTCTATTTACTTGGCTACATGAGGAGAGGATGAATGAATGAAACGCGTTTCCAGCAGATTTGTACCATTTCTTATGTCAAGTCTGCAGGCTGGTGGATGTAGTTTGGAGGCTGAGCTGGGAGCATCCCAGAGAACAGCGTGCAGGCAGCCCCAGTAGGGCTCTGGCTCGAAACCCAGGAATAGCTCCTGCTTTTCTGGGTGTAAATCTGTCACTTGAGGTCTGATGTTCTTACTCTGTGGGCTGCAAATCCTGAGCTTTCACTGGCATTTGTGAGATATTTGTGATTTTGAGGATGGGAAGAGAGAGTTGTAAGAATGCAGGATAATTATTGGCTGGGAATAAAATACCTTTTTGAATTTGTGCATGCATTTTGGAAACCTCTGTAGGGAGGGATGGCTGGTTTCGGATCAGGCTGGTGGGAGAGGGGATCTGAAAATCCCCTTGGGAATCAGCAGGATTTCTCTTTGCAGTCAGGGGATACTGTTGAAGATGCTGAGGGGCAGTGGCATCAGGGGACAGGCTGGGAGCTGGGGTTGCTGGTGGGACTGGTGGGGGCTGGCAGGGCTGGAGCTGGACTTCACCAGGGAAGGGATTAATGAATTACCACCTGGAAGGTTGCCCTGGGGTGTGTTTTGACTTGGCTTCAGGGCATCTCTCTGTTTATGGTTAATACCACTGGGGTTACTGCATATTAATTCCAAGGGAGGGATATTTTTACTTTCTTATGTGTCTTTATTTTAGAGGCCTTTGAATTTGGCTGGTTGGTGCTAACAGCAGTCGGAATTGGCATTTCTGCTCCATGGGGTTTGTTAGGACATGCCAGAGGCACAGCCTGGCCGGGGACCCGCTGTGCCTGCAGCCGGGGAGAGCATTGGGCAAGGAATAAAAAATGTAAATGTATCCAGAGAGAGAGTTCAGGTGGAGATACATGCAGAGATCCACATTGTATCCCATGGGATCCGGGAGCAGCGCTGCTCCTGGGAGTGCTGGATGAGGAGAGGCCCTTGGAACATTTACTGGAGCTCAGGGAAGGTCCTGCCCGGGCAGTGCCCAGGGAATGGGCACAGTTTGGACAGCGCTGCCAGGGATGCCCAGGTGGGATTGTTGGGTCTGTGCAGAAACAGGGGTGGGACTGGATGATCCCTGTGGATTTCTTCCAGCTGTGTGTATTCTTCATCAACCACATGGAGGGAATAGTGGTGCCCTTTGTAAATGAGAAAAGAAACCTCAAAATCGAGGTCCCTTTTCCTGAAATCTTGCATGTATTTAAATTTATTTTCCCTATGTACAGTAGTTTCACAATTATAAGTCGCGCCTGACTATAAGCCAGACTTTTTTTTTTTTAAAAAAGTGAGGATCCATGTGTAACAAAGTAACAAATTAGTAACAGAATCATGCCAGCAGGGTTTGGTGTCAGGTGCTCAAGTTGCAAACAGTTTTCATAGACCAGTGAAGCCTTTAAAGGCAGCCCCAGGCACCCTCCCCGGCCGGCTCTCACTTCTGGGTTGGCATTTCGCTGGGATTTGTCCATAGATAAGCCGCACCTGAATATAAGCCGCACTACTGGGGTAGGCTGGATTCTTCAATGAAAAAGGTGCAGCTTATAATTGTGAAATTACTGTAATCTGATTTGGTTTAGTTGCCAGAAAGTAGATTTGCTGAGAGTGCTGTGCTTGCTTTTGGTTCCTGATAAGGTGGAGGAGATAAGTCCCACGTTGTGGCTGTTTGTTTGTGTGAGTGGGAAATGTTTGTGCTTCCCTCCTTTGACAGGGAGCTCCCTGGCCATCCTCCTGCAGCATAAACACTGCTTGTGATTGGAGTTCATTATGGGAGATTTAAAATGTATAAAATGAAATGTTCCTGTCTGCTTTAAGCAGACATATGTCTACAGTTTGCAAATTAACCTAATTAAATATATATGTAGAAATTTATGATATTCAGCTCCTAGCACAAGGTATGCAATTAGCATCCTTGCCAGCAAGGAATTTTCCATTTCTGTCTTTTCCTCTTACGAGATGTGGTTTGGGGTTTAAATTTTTTTTTGTTTTTTAATCTTCAATCTTTAGTTTTTGTTCTCTTTGGAATTCACTTAGGGACGAGTCCTGTGGGGGTTTAGGCTTGTGGTTAAATTTCCCTCCCAGCAGCTCTGACTGAAGTCGGTGAAACATTCCCTAATTCCTGGGCTCCAGCCTGTCCCTTTGCCTCTGCTGGGCAGGAGGAGTTCATTTTGTTAGGAGAACATCATGAGCAAAATAGCATTCTGGAGGAAAAAAATGCATTTGAATATTTACATTTTTCAAGGCTCTTCCTTCCTCCCACCCAAAAATAGCAAAAAAAAAATATCTGTCTCCTCTTGATTTATGTAATTTTCAAGTGTTTGGCCAATGTTGTTTCCAAAACACCCCAAACCTCTACCTGAGCAGTCTCTATGGCAGGAGGGCCCTCACACAAGAAGTACAAATCCTTTAATTCAGCCTCTCATTTAGCAATATTCTAACACCAGGAATACTACTTTTAGTTCCTTTTCTGCCAAAACGTTGGGTTGTTTTTTTTGGTTTTTTTTTATATTTAAAGTTTGATCATATTAGAATAGTTTGCTATATAAATAATCATTTGGTCTATTTTTCATATCAATAGTTGACTCCATTTTCTTCACAAAAAGCCATTTTTTTCCCATAAACATCCCCACTGTTCCAGCCCAGAAGGTACTCTTTATTAGCCAAACCAACCAAGTCATGACGTTCCCAGCTCAGCTATTTTAATGATCCCACAAACCCAAAAAAGCAGTAGGAAATTTTTCAGAAGCAAACTGCAGAAACCTTTTATTTTTTCTTTTTGGGACATCATAAGTTTTCAACTTTTTGTCCAATTATTTTTGTTACATTTTTCCAAGCTTCAGGCTGTAAACTCAATGAATTTGGGACTGTTCTTTCTTCCTGGAGATTATTTGGGGGGGGTCAAAGGTAACTCAGTGCTGGGTGGAAGAGCTGAGAGCTCAGCAAACAAACTGGCTCCATTCCTGATTTATGTGCAAGAACTACTGATAATTCTGCATGGGCAAGGTGAGATGTTGGATCATAACCATTTTCCTCCCCTTGGACACCTCTGCAAGTCTGTCCTCCTGTATTTTCCTTTGACTTTGCTGCACTGCTGTGTTTCCCCATCTCTGTTTCGAGGCAGAGGGAATTTTGCTCTCAGCTCTGTCCCTTTGCAGGAGCTCTCTGCTCTCCCAGGCTGAGATCCTTGGTGTCTCCTGTGCCCTCCCTGGGTATTTCTGTGCCCTCTCCATTACAGGGGATGCCTTTTCAAAGGCCATCAGCTGCTCTGATTCCCAGTTCTCTATCACCAGGTGCTGTGGGGTCACCAGATCTTGTATACTAGAAGAAGAAAATGCTGATGCAGGGTGGTTTTGGGGTTTCCTTGTGAGCCTGCATCCTTGCAGCTGTCCCATAACTGGGTCCTGTGTAGCTCCAGCTATGGGACATATGATTTATTGTCAGAGCTGTATTTCCCACTGGTTCAGGTGTTTCTTTCTCACCTCAGTGCCATGCCCACCCTTTGGAGGCTCCTCGGATGTGCTGCAGCCCCCTGGGATGTGGATTTTTCATAGCCTGGCATTACCCACCACCAAGGCAATCATTTGGATAATTGCAGCGTCTGCAATTTATTTAGGCAAATAAGGGACTGAAAAATATTTGCTTTCACTTGCTTGTGGGGTTTATTTTTAGGGTTTAGCTTTGCACTTTGGGAAGAAAAGCTGAACCATCCTGCATGTCCCTTTTCCCTGAGATGCTGCTCTTTGGGGTTGTTCTGGCCACCCTGTCCATGGCTCAGGAGTTTGCCTGGCTGGATCACCCTCCTTGCCCTCATCTGCTTCCTTGTTTTGTTTTGCAGTCTCTTTGCAGGTGGCTCACCAGGGGCTGTGGGTGCAGCTTTATGCACGGGCACATTTCTGTCCCTGGGCCTGTAATGAGTGGCTGGTTCCATCAGCAGCACTCAGCTGCTGCAGAGGTGTCCCTGTGCCTCCTGGCTTGCCTTGCTGAATGATAATGGCTCATTTAGGCACCTCCATGTGCTGCATGGGCTGCTTTCCCTGGGCTGCTCCCTTCCCCAAACCGATGTCTGCAGGACCCCACTGTGATAATGAACTGTTCCTGCCCTTTATTTTCCCTTTCTTAATCAGTGGGTAATCAATTAGGTGACTTCTTACTTCATCCTGTGCATATGAAAGTGCCACTTGCCACAAGAGCCTTCACAGAGCAAAGTCTTTTGGAATCTTTTGGAAGTCAGGGTGCACCACGCCCTGTTCTACCTGCACTTGGCTCTTGCCAGCACTGCTCAGAACACAGGGACTTATGGCTGCAGGAACCAGAGGGACTCCTGGTGCTCCTTTTTATCCATGGGAACACTGACTTTTAATTGTTCTGGTTGTTGGTTCTTTTTTTTTTCTTTTTAATTACTGTGTATAGTAATTTTTCTGCCACAAAAATAAAGTTCTGCAGTACTTTGGAGTCCTTTTGAAACAGTGGGGTCACATTCAGTGCTTGCTGATTCATGGGTGGATAGCAGTGATTTTGGGGGTGCTGGGTGATTTTAATAGCTTCATGCCTTTCAGACTTCTGGGTGGATGCTGTTGGGCCCTGGAGATTTTTTGGTTTTTGCTGTTAATTTTGCTAGGCAGATCTGCAGCTTTTCCTGGTGACCCCACAGTTTGAGGCAGATGCTCAGCTCATTCCTCATGAAGGAAGAGTCCAGGAAGGGAAGTGCCGAGCTCTGTCACAAATGAGCATTGGTGCAAAGAAGTTGAATTTTTATCCTGTGGTTTTATCTTTTGAGTTATACCAGAATCTGGCACATTTCTGGTGCTTGTGTGTTTATTAATTTTTTTTCTTCGGTGACCTGTTTCTCAAAATCTTTTTCTGGATTGACTTTTTTTATGGCTTAAAGTGCAGCTTTCTTGTATATTTTTTGTATATTCTCCTAATTTGGATTTCTTTCTGAGGGTGTCTTTTTATTTCTTTCTAATGGCCTTTAACTCTGCTGTTAAACTATGATTACTTATTTAACAAACCCCCTTTGGTAGGTGATAATCATCTCCAAGTTTTCCATCTCACCTGCAAGGCCTTTTAGCTGCTCCATTAACACTCTTAACAAATTCTCCTGTTTATAGAATCATAGAATGGTTCCTCCTGTGAGCAAAAACTGAGAGAATTAGGATTGTTCAGCCTGGAAAGGAGAAGGCTTTGGGGTGACCTAATTGTGGCCTTCCAGGAGCTTGCAAGAACCATGGAAGGAGACTCTTGACAAGGAATGGAGGGACAAGGAATGGCTTCACTCTTGGCCCAGGGCAGGGTTAAATGGGATATTGGGAGTGAATTGTCCCCTGGGAGGGTGGGGAGTGGCTGGGATGGATTTCCCAGAGCAGCTGTGGCTGCCCCTGTATCTCTGGCAGTGGCCAAGACTGGGACAGTGAAAGGTGTCCCTGCCCATGGCAGAGGTGGCACTGGGTGGGCTTCATTGTCCCTCCCAAACCTGGGATTCCCTGTGCCATGTCTAGGGACACAGTGTGGGGACAGCAGTCCTGTATGAGACCTTGAGCACCATTTCTGCATCAAACTGGCTTTCCCATTTGTAAGTCTCTATGGGATTATCTGAATTCTCCTCTGACTGAAATTGTGTTTCCTGCCTTGGCAGAGACCTGCAGCCTCTCTGGTGTTCCTTGGCATTTTGAGCCTCCCTCTGTGCTCTGCCTTTCTGGGATGGGCTCCCAGTTCATCAGGGTTCTCTGCTACCCCCGTCATAATAATCTTGTTTCATTTATTTGGCTGCACATCACTTCTCTGTCAACACAGCTCCATCATTCCTGTGTAATTTGGGTATGGATTGCAATGCCTTGAGTCTTTTGTCTTCTACCTGAAATTTTATGAAGCTTTTCAGGATACATTTATGACCTCATCAATAGAAAATGCTTCACTTACACTGGATGTTCCTGTAACTTTGGTTTTCTCAGGCTTTAGTTTAAATAGGTTTTATATGCTGGCATCTGTTTTCACTTTGCTTTTGATGGTGTCTGGCTTTCTCAGAGGGGCTCCTTTTGGCTCAGGCCCTCCTGAGCTCCCACTCTGCAGCCTGCTTACAGGTGGAACCTGGTGGGACTTCACAAAAAAGATCCCAAGTTTCACTTTTTGAGGCTTTGCTGTCCTCTGTGCTATTTACAGGTGCTTTTTAGCAAGGTGTGGTCTCTGCCATGAGGTGACAGCCAGAGTCTTGAAATTGGTTTCCATGTGGAGTGCAGCTGGTGAAGGGTAGGACATGTTCCCCCCTCTTCTGCCTCCCTTGCAGGCTGAGCTCCTGTGAGCAGGGCAGCACTGTGCTGAGAATTAAAACAGAATGAAAGGGGAAAAAAGGAATATTAAGAGGAAGAGATGACAGTTATCCTTGAGTTAGAAGTTATCAAGTGCAGAAAATGGATAAAAGAAGTTTTAAAAACACAAGGGGAAAAAAAATCTGTGGCTGTCAGTGCTAGGAACAGTAAGAAAGTATTTGTATTAGGAACAAAAGAAATTCTAATAATGGTTTGTGTAGACTTATCACAGCTGAGGAGAGGTAAAATGCATAATAAAGCAGAAAAACTAGACATGTTTAATAAATATTTCTGTTCCCTATTTGTAAGGAGGAGGAATGATCCTCAGCCCATGTGCATGGGAGCTGCCAGGGCCAGCCTAAGCCAGAGGCTGAGCAGGGCAGGGGCTTCCAGCTGTTCCTTGGGGTGATGTTCCCTGGACACTCCTGCTAGGTTTGCCCCCTGGGCTTCTGTTTGTCCTTCTTCCTGTAAGATTTGGCCAAATGAGAATATTCCGGAGGCTTTGGTGGGTGCTGCTGTTGTAGCCTGGCTGGCGTGGGGATGTCAGACTGGATTTGTTCCTCAGCAGAAGGGATGGAGAGAGTGTGTCCTGAGCTGGCAAAACACCTGATTTTGTGCCATTCCCCAAAATGCCCTGTGGCAGCATAAACTGGTGTGAGCCAGGCTGCAGACAGGGTCTGGCATCACCCAGGCATTGGCAGTGGTGGTGAGGAAGGAGGGACTGCAGCTGCCCACAGGGATTGGGATTATGGAGTTGTTTGGTATGAATCTTGGGACTGCGCACCTGCAGGGCTGGGACTGCATCTGCTTTTGGTATGGGGAGACCAGAGAGGAGCAGAAATGCCAGACCAGTCTTTGGGGTGGGGAAGGGACAAATACTGCAGGGTGAGCAGTGACACTGAGTCTGGGAGTGGGGGATGCCAGCAAGGTTGTGCAGGGTGAGGGAGCTGTGTGAGATCAGCTTTTCTGATGCCTGTACTTTAATACATTATCCCCATTTTCAGTTCCCTCTTTTCCTTAAGAGATGTTGAAAAGTTGGAGAAGACACAGAACATGTGAGTGGAGTGAAACAGTTTGAGGAGTCAAAGGAAATACTCATTAGTGTTTGTTCTTAAACATTTGGGGACATGCACCATATTTTGGGAAACTCTCTGCCAAAAATACCCTCACTTCTTGATTTTTATCTTCATGGAGCCAGTTCTCCGTGGGTTTAAAAAGCAGAAATTTTAAAAAGCAGGTAGCAGAGCCCTTGGTTTTAGCGAAGTGCATAGCAAGAAACAATTCCTGGAAGCAGGATCCAAACACTGAGATGACAAAATGAAGACACAAAAAATATTTTTAAAAGTAGGAGGTGGAAATTGTGAGCAGCAGGGCAGACTGGATGTTAGAACAAGCTACCAAGGGGAGCTGTAGCATGTTGGGTGCTGGTGCTTGTTCTCTGTGTCTGTGGAACAAGTGCTTCAGGGTGCAGAGCTGTGTGATGGACTCAGGAATGGCCATTCTGGGGCTTCACAGAAGATCCCACTTTCTGTCTCTGTTTTGGTGTCCTGTTTCCCAGTGTCTGGGAGCAGATGGTTGGGGAAGGATTATAAGGAACAGAGGAAATACTGAGTCAACTTCCCTTTAATTTACTCTCTAGGTTCCACCACATGGACCCTAAATTATTCTCACTTCCAAGCACTCCAGACCATCACCCACACCCTTACATGAAGTCTAAGTACTTCCAGGTGCCTTTCCCCTGCCTAGCAGAGATTTAATTGAAGAAATTCATAGGTATTCTCCTGTACCATTGAGCACAAAAGGATATTTGTTTACTTTTTGAGGCAGGAAATGATAATGAATAAGGTAGTTAGGGAGCACATAGGACTCAGTCATTAAATAATTGGCTTTATATTCCTAATGCAAAAGGAATAGGCTGAGCAGCAGAGAGAAGAGTGCTTAGAGCAATATAGAAGAATATGGATTTTTATGGAAGCACTTGTGGTCTAGCACTTGGGCTCCATTCCCTCTCCCAAGGGGAAACCTGTTGTGGAAAAGGGAACCTATTGTAGAAAACCTCTTGTAGACAAAATGGGAGATATTTACAAACTGCTGCAGAGATCAGAGAGGAAATTTCCCCTGGTTGACTCTGAAATCAGGCAAAAAAAGCAGCAACTGAGCTGAGGTGGCTGAGTGAAGATGTAAACAGTATTAGGAGCAGTAAGCAGTAGGCTTTTAAAAAGTATAAACAGTCTGGTAAGGAGGAGGATAGGAAGATCTATTAAAATAAGCAGAAGGCAGTTAAAAGGATAATTAGGAAGGCAAAAAGAAATAGAGAAGATCTAATTGCTAAGAATATTTTGACTTCAAAGAGTTCTTTAGATATATTCAGAGCAGACAGGAGCTAGCAGAGGAAACTTGTCCCCTGCAGACATTGCCAGGGATTGGAGCAGGAGATCTGTGAACAGCACATTTGTAAATAAGCTATTGGATGCCTCTGGCTGGGGCTGTGCCTCCTGTGAGTGCTTGGTACATTCATCCAGGACCCAGCTTGTGGCCTGTGCTGGGGGCTCTGGTCAGCAAAGGGAGCTGCAGAACACCTGGACACCTTCACACTGGAGGGATGCTGTTTTTAAACTCAGGCTTGTACAGCTTGACACTCACCTGTGAATGTGGGGGTGACCCTGTGCCACATCCAGGCCTGAAGCTTTTTCTGATGACCTGCATGACCTTCTCCAGGTTGGAGAAGACCTCTCAGATGAAGATACCTTTTCCAGAAGAAGGTCTTTGACCAGTCACTACTTTCTCAACTAAAGCAGAGCATTGAGTGTCACGTCCAATTATTTCTTTAACATCTCCAGGGATGGGGACTCTACCTGGGCTGCCTGTTCCCATGCTTGACAACCCTTTCCATGAGGACATTTGTCCTGATTTCCACCCTGAGCGCCCCCCAGCCCAGCCTGAGGCTGTTCCCTCTCCTCCTGTCCCTGTTCCCTGGGAGCAGAGCCCGACCCCCCAGCTGTCCCCTTCTGTCAGGGAGTTGTGCAGAGACACAAGGGCTCGCCTGAGCCTCCTTTTCTCCAGGCTGAGCCCCTTCCCAGCTCCCTCAGCCTCTCCTGGTGCTCCAGCCCCTTCCGCAGCTCTGTTCCCTTCCCTGGACATGCTCCAGCCCCTCAATGTCCTTCTTGCAGTGGGGAACCCAGAACTGGACACAGGACTTGTGGTGTGGCCTCATGAGTGCAGAACTCAGAGGGACAAATCCCTCTCTAAGTTCAGCAGGTGCTAAATCAGAAGGGAAGATAATGCCACAACTAAAACACATTCTGGCTGGAAGTTCCCGAGTCTTGTGCATAAAACCTTGGGACAATTTATGCAGTTTTTTGCTAAGCTCACCCGATTTAGATTTTTTTCTGCTTTGATCAGAGTTGCTTTTCTCAGCAAGCTGCCCTTGCAGAGAGCTGGAGTGTTATGGACTCCTTTGTATATGTAATTAAAAGCAGTCTTGTGTCTTGATATCCCACTGTGGTTAATGTTTCCTTTAGAAAAATGGGTTGACTTGAGCAGGCTGGGAAAACTGGGGATTCTTCTGGTGGCTGATGCAGGGGCAGATGGATTCCCCTCTGCCTGCTTATCCTGGGATTAGCAATGCCAGGAGATCTTGTTTTGTTCTGGTTTGTGTTTGTAAGGATGGATTCTGGGTGTTCCCATGCTAGATCAGTTGTCACAGCCTGGGGCAGGGAGGTTTTCCCAGCAGTGGACACTTCCTCTTGGTTCCACCACTGTGCCTCATTTCTGTCTGCTCACAGACATTGCTGGAGTGTGAACGCCTGCTCTTCACCCATCGTGTGGATTTCAGCAAGCTGAGGAGGAAATGAGCAGTGACCCCAGCAGCTGCAGCGTGTGGCTCTGCAGGGCTGCTCCCAGGGAACTGTGGTTGCATGGGCAGTGCCTCTCCAATGGAGCAGCTTTCCATGTCAGCGAGTGCCACGTGCCTGGGTCACATCCTCACTGGAGGAATTTGCCTGGCCGGGAATGTGACCAGATCCATTGTTGCTGGATTAGGACTTGTCCCTTGGAGCATCACACCAAGTTGCACAGAGCGTTTCAGAGCCGCAGCCCTGCCTGTGTGTTCAGCTGGGGGCTGCCAACTCCCATCAGCTTCAATGAGGTGTCCAGCTGTGCCCAGCCTTGGTGCCACTGTCTGCACAGTCCCATGCTCCCCGTCCTTACCCCTCTTGGTTGTTCTTGCACAGCCCTTCCTTTCCTTGCAGGCAGTGAAGTAACAAGACCCTTCCTTGGCATAAATGAGATGGTAGGGCGGGAGAGCAGCAGCCCCTGGATTCACACCTTGGGGCTCAGGTGGAACTGGCAGACCTGGTCAGCCTGTTCCATGACGGCAGCAGGATGTTCTTCTTCAAGCTGTTACGTTTCTGATGGAGTGGAGAAATGGTTGAATACTTAAGTTTTTTAATGGGATTTGAGAGGTTTCATACAGAATGTTATTAGCCCAGATAAAGAGTTACAGTCTTAGGAGTGAAAAAGCTCCTTTTATAGAGAAGGAACTTGGGAGTGATATTGGGCAAGTTCCAACAGGTCCAGGTGGATGTTTTCATGTGCCCATGCTGTTTTAATATTAAACCTCTCTATTTTCACCTGCATTGAGTGCTAATGAGAGCAGGGTGTCTGTGGGGCTGAATGGGAAATAAAGCAAGATGAGCACATCATGTCTGTTGTTGTGCTTTGCTTTCCTCTCCCCTCAGATCTGATATCCTCCAACTTTATATTTCATCCAACCAAATTATGATCAGAAGAAAATGGTAATTTGATTTAAGGGGAGAAAAGTTAAATTAAAGTCCAAAACCAATATGTGTGAGATACTTGTGCAAAAAGTAATGTAGGTCTTGAGGAAAAGCTTTTGTCCATCAGCAGATCTAATTGGCAACAAAAGAAGTTGCATCTTGTACTGGAAAAGAAAAAGAGATCTATGAAGTCCTGGAGCCACCAGCCCAGACAAAGAGGAGATAAAAGCAAGACGTCCTGGTGGAGGAAAGGGTTTGCTGGTGAGCTGAGCTGTGCTGCTGCTGGAGCTGTTCTCAAATCCCAGCTTCTCTGTCCGCACACACTGTGGTCAGGTGGCATCAGCCCGAATGTCAGTGAAGGGGAAAGGAAAGGGATGCCTGAAGGGAGTCTCTTTATAAGCCTCTGGGACCATGGCAGATGGGGAATGGGTTGCAGGACACTGTGGGACTCATCACACTCGGGAGCCCTTGCTCTGGGAAGATGACCTGGAGCTCAGGTCCTGGCAGAGAGGTAGTTGTGTAGACCCTGTAGAAGCAGTGGTGGATGAGACCATGATGTTCCCTAAGGTACCTCTGGGAATTGTTCTGTCACTCCTCTGTCTTGTTGGAGAGAGATTTTCCAGCAGTCCTGTCCTTCACATTTAGTTTGTGGTGTTGCTGATTTTGATCTGTCTCAGTTGTAGGATTTGTAGTGAAACATTATTTCCAAAAATAAATTCTGTCCTTTGAACTTTGAGAAATTAATCCTTTTTCTTTACTAGGTTCTTCCTTGAAAGGATCGTTTGGAGCCTTTAAAGGCCGAGTAATGCAATTTTCAGTAAAATTCTCACTGGAGCCTTCACTGGTTGGCCTGGTTGCATCAACTCTGATGAAAGCGAGCGCAGGACCCACAGCCGCACTCAGGTGCGCTGCTGGACGGGACGTGCACAGGGTGGCAACAGCCACCAGCACTGTGCTGTGCCTGGCAGGGAGTGCTGACCACCACCAGCAGCTGCTGCATCCCCTGAGATCCTCCTGCCATGCTCCTGGCCGTGCTCTTGTGTCTTTTGGCACGCAGCAGCAGCACCGTGGCTTTGGCCGGCGCTGCCACCTCGTTCCCCGCTTGGCCGCGGCCGCCGGAGCGCTGCAGATGTGGTGTCAGACTAACCAGATCCAGCCCAGACACTCCTTGGCTTGGCCTACCTTTGTGGCTGCCTGCTGCCTGCACGTTCAGAGGCATCCAGGATTTCCTTTAAAAATAGCTGTGTGCTTTTTATGAGGAGGATTTTCCAAGCGCAGTCTGGAGGCAGAGCAGCACATTGCAGTCTCAGAGTTTGCCAGCAGCGTTAGTGAATAACTGGAGGTGTGAACTCCCTCAGCCCTCGTTTGTTGGATGTTAACGACACTGAGAGTCATCCTGGGGAAGGGAGGAGTGGGTGGCAAACAGAGCCTGAAAGATGGGAAAGGGAGGCTGGCCAAGAACACACTGTTGCCAAAAGACCAAAGTGCTGGTCCTCTGCCTTCTGTCTGTGGTCACCTGCTCTGATAGCACGGGCTCGTGTTTGCTGGAGCCTTCTGGGTGCTGATTTATGTCCCTAACCTTGGAAAAGCACATTAAAAAAAAAAAAAAAAAATTTTGAAAGCAGGGCTTTGTGCCAGGGTGGCCAGTAACTTGCTTGTGGAGCAGAGCAGGAAACAAAAAGAGGAGCAGGATGGGTATGAGGAGGAAGGCAGCACATGGTACCATCGACCACTGCAGCCCTTCAAGGGCTCACCTCTCTTGTGGTGTAAGGGGATGAGGACTGTGGCATTAAAACCAGAGCACTGAAGTTCAGCCAATGGTATGGATGTGAAGGGAGAAGTGTCCTTCAGCAGCTCTCCCTGCAGTGTAGGCAGCTCATATGCACATACAGTAATTTCACAATTATAAGCTGCACCTGATTATAAGCTACACCTCCTGGTAGCCAGCTAGACCATGGGATTTGTCCATATATAAGCCACACCTGAATATAAGCAGCACCTTTTTTTTTTTTTTAAAGTGAGGATCCATGTGTAACAAAGTAACAAATTAGTAACAGAATCACTGCCAGCTGGGTTTGGTGTCAGGTGCTCAAGTTGCAAACAGTTTTCATAGACCAGTGAAGCCTTTAAAGGCAGCCCCAGGCACCCTCCCAGCAGGCTGTCACTTCCGGGTTGGCATTTCGCTGGTATTTGTCCATAGATAAGCCGCACCTGAATATAAGCCGCACTACTGGGGTAGGCTGGATTCTTCAATGAGAAAGGTGCGGCTTATAATCGTGAAATCACTGTAGTTGAACCTGCAGTAGGGCAGCTCCTGGGGTTGCTGTGACCTGGGGGGGATGTTGCTGCAGCATCAGCTCCTTTCAGGGCTCAGCCCTGTTTCCCCACATGATTTAAGGCATGGTGGGATTCAAGCTCAGCACCAAATCTGGAGCTGTCTTCCCTCTGTGGTCACGATGGGGTCTGACCCCGCTTTCTGGCACAACTTGATAGCAGTGGCTCTTTGGCCTGTGTAGCATCAGCTCTCCAGCATTGCTGGCTGATGTCAGGTCTGGTGGAGCTGGGCACTGTCCAAGTCACAACGTCTAGCCTGGTTACAAATAGTTGAAGAATAAACCATTCCAAGATTGCCAGAGCCATGGAGTAGGAGCTGGGTTTTGAGCCCTGGAGCAGTGCCACGTCCCCCCTGCTGTGCCGTACCTGAACTGGGCTGGGACCAGACCCCAGCCAGCTCCCATCATGGCTTGGAGCCCTGGGACAAAAACACCATCATGGCTTGGAGCCCTGGGACAAAAACACCTCTGGGCAGTGCACTCACCCTTCCAGCTGCTGCCAGGCTTCTCCTGGATTTTTATCTCAAGAGCTGTATTTTATGCCTGAAGACTTGGGGAGCTCCTGCCTTGCAGCTGGAACCATGCAGTGGCCGTTGGAGCCCCTTCTTTCCAAGAAGCAGGTGGACCTTCCTCTTAGGATGAAGCCAAATGGAGAATTCTGCTTTAGTATGTGCTATATAAAAATATTTGTGTCCCACATTACTGCTCCCCTCCTGCAGTGCATGCAGGACCCTTGTGCCAGGTCTGAGCTTCAGGGCAGTTCCAGAAGGCTCCTGAGAAGATGCATGGAAACCCTCAGGCTCATTCCCTTTGCCCTCTCCAGGAACCTTGCAGCCCTGCTGCACCCTTTGGATGTTGGCTTTGAGTGATTCTTTTTGTTCACAGTTGTGGTTCTTGGTTCTTCCTCAGTGCCTGGCTAGTCTGGCTCACACAGAGCTGTGGGCTCATATTGAGCAGCCTGACCCCAAGGTAGGATCCCTGCACCCATGTCCTGGAGTGCCAGCAGGAATCCAGAGCCTGTGGCATGACGGGGCATTGATGTCCTGTGGTCTGACCTGTCCTGTCCCAAGGGACTGGAACAAGGGATGTGCTAGGCAGCTCCAGCCCTTATGCTCCAAGTCTTCCAAAATTTGCAGAGATTTCCCAAGGTCCAGTTCACCAGGGATAGAAAGGGTTGGTGACAGGAAATGAGATGACAGGAGCTGTCTGTCCCCAGTGAGCTGTGCTGGAGCGTGCCTTTGGTCAGCACACCACCTCAGGAAAAAGGGTAAAATCCCAGAATTAGGCAAATGTGCAGCTTCCCTGAAATGCTGTTTTTCTTCATGTGAAACTTCTTTATCAGCAGAGTGACAATGGAGGGCAGCACCTAATTTCACCAGGGACTGCAGTTATTTCTGAGCAAACTCTGCTCTGTTTGCCGTGATACCGTGGGGACGGCTGTGAATGAACCAGCTGGGTTTTCTGTTACACTGAGAATTTATGACACAGTGTTCTTAGCCTGGCAGAGGCTGGGTCTGCCTTTCCTTTTCCCTGTTCCATGGCACAGGGACTGCTGGCCCTGAGCACTGGATGGGGCAGTAAAGGACCTTTTGCCTCCTTGAATTTTGGAATAAAGCACACTCTACTTTGATATCTTAGGGTTTTTCCCATAAAATGTTGGTGCCCAGAGCTACGTGTGGCTGCTCCACTACTATCGTGTCTGATGGTTTATTGAGACAATTTGTGACATTTAGGTTTACATGAGGAGTTTGCTGTGTTACTGGGATTCTTTGGAGCTGGATTGAAAAAGGAGTGAATTGATATCAGTGGCTTAAAGTGCTACTATGTTAAAAACTGCCTTTTTGATATTTGATTAATTTTTTTAATGTTACAGAATAAAAAAGTTAAATAAACAATGTGAATATTTAAGAAAACACATTTGGTACCTCTGTACTCCATTTCCCAAGTAACGTTTACTTCAAGCTTCTGTCTGAAATGCCATTTCCATGTGCTCCCCTGCCACTGCCCCTGTCCTGGCACAACTCTTGGCACCACATCTGGTTGTGCTGGAATGAAGGAATAGTGAAATGGAACTTGGTGGATTTCCATTCCTTCCTTGCTACTCTCAGGGTAGTTTTGGGACAGGATGGCCAAGCCTGCAGGCTGTGGTAGGGATGAGTTCATGGCACAGTTGTGCTCTCTGTTTATTTTGCCTTTTTAAACAATTCATTCCCTTCCCTTTCTTCTACTTGTAACTTTCAGTGAGCTGATGTTTTCCCTGCATGTAAATGCCAGGTGAGATCAGGTTTGGCCCATTCCAAAGCATGAATCTATTGGATCTTTTATATAATTCTACTCTGATTTGAGTGGTTTGCTTGATTTTAGTGCTTTCTACCCATTCTCCCACTTGGTGCTGCATCTGCAGAGCTGTGAGGAGCTCCCTGGAGGGGCTGCCCCTCCCAAACCTTGTCAGAGTGTGATCAGCACAGGGGATCCTCACCTATTTCATCTTTGCTTTCTCTGGGAGGTTTTGTTCAGTCCTAGCTGGTCTTGGCAGTTTTCCACTGCTCAGTTTATCCAGTTCACTCTGCAACTTGGCTATGTTGCAAAGATCTTTGATGATGTTTTCACGGGCACGTGTAGGTGATGTGTGTGGGTGTGAGAGGGAAGAGGAGGGAAGAGCCAGGGGAGCACAAGCCCCAAAGAGTCCCAGATCATCATTTCCCAGGGTGGTTTGGAGCCTGCTTTAGTTCTGCCAAGGAGAGGTTTGGCTCCCAGCCCCTGAAGATGGCCAAGTGTGTGTGGGCAGGAAGCGTTTCACACCTTTCAATGCAGTAATTAGAAATGCCTTTGGAGGGCTGAGGTCTCCATCCACAGTGTCAGGGCACAGGAGGGCTCTGCCCCTGGGAGAGCCCCAGCTCTGTGCATGGCCAGCGTGCTGCTCCCTGGGCTCAGGGAAGGTGGGCTGGGGACTTGGAGCCTGTCCCATCACTGAGCTCTTGGTGGCTTCTGGGCTCAGGCAGCACGTGTGGCTGCACATGCTGACAGGTACTGCAACAGCTACAGCGTTTTTTGGGGGACAATACAGGTCCTTCTGCAGTAGCAAGAGTCTGAGGAGCCCCCTGCCTGTGTTTGGTCCTGCTCGACCCTACATACACCAATTAGCTCAAGCTAATTTCACAGCAGGTCACTCTGCTTTAAGATGAGGATCCTGTGTGGTCACATCAGGCCTGGAGGGGACTCAGGGAGATTTTCTGTGGATGAAAGGAGCATCAGCTGTTGAAAGCAGTGTGGGTCCTGCAGTTCATATTTGGATTTTTTAGTAAGTGTTTCTCTCTGTGCAAGCAGGAGGTGCTGTTTGTGTCCTGCTGCTTGAGCACTCCTTCCATAGGTGCAGCTCCACAGGTGTTCCCTGCTTGGCTGTTTCCATCTTTGGTACCACTTGAGGGATTTTGGGGCAGCATCTCCCAGAGGGTAGGGAATGCAAGCTGCCTTTGGCTGCTGCCTTCACTGCTTGAGCCATGGAGACTGTGGATGAACATGTCTTTGGAAGCTGGTGGAGGAGCTTCCTTCATTTCATTTGTACCAAGTCCCCCAGGTCAGTGTTTGTGTTCAATTGCTGCTGTCAGCAGTTGCCCTTGGTTTCCCTGGAGCAGTGGTGCGTGCTGCTGTGGTCGTGCTCAGGTCAGTGTGACAGGACCCCACTCTGCTGTGTGTGCCTTGGGCACCTCTGGAAGTCCCTTCAGGAGAGGGACACTGTGTGTGTCATGTAGGGCTGAGCTGGCAGGGTCAGTGTTGCTGTGGTGGCAGCAGGAACTGCTGGATTCTCCTGTGTGAAAGGAGAGGGAGTATCCAGAGAGAAAGCTCCTACCAAACCATCAAACTGCTTCCTCCAAAAACCCGAGGGCCTCCTCCCTGGGCTGTGTGCTGCAGGGGGAGGCAGCAAGGCAGCCCCAGTGCATCCTGTGGTGCAGCAGGATGCTCCTGCTGCATCCAGGGCTGCTGGCAGCTTCCAGCCCTGCTGGCTGTGACCCTGCTGCCCATTAAGCATTAACAGAGGCAGCTTTGCCCCCAGCTGCGTGGCTGAGGCTGTTCCCATTCTCCTGGAGCAGCAGAATGCCTGTGCCTGCTTCCTGCACTGCCATGCTTGTGCTGCTGCTCGAGGGCTCCTGTTTGCCAGGGCTGGGGTGCAGCTCATGCCTTTTGTAGCTAATCCACCTCTGGTTGTGCTCTTCTGCTCTCCCACAGGGGAGAAAGAGGCTCTTCTGACCTCAGACAGCCCCAGCAAAGGGAATGATTCTGTCCTTTGGCACTGGATGTCTTACTCCAGCCAGGAGCACAGGTCAACATGTGGAGCCACACAGAACCCTTGTATGAGACCCTGGAGTCTCAGCTCTGGGCCTGCAGAGGCTGTGAGGATGGTGGTGGCACATTCCTGGTGGGAGCCAGGCTCTCATCCTCAATTAGGTCGTGCACTTTGTGTGCATCCTTTAGCCATGAACATGTAGAGGGATTTTTCCTGTCTCCTCCTTGTGCTCAGAGGTGATAAAGGAGAAGCTGGAAAAAGAAGTTGCTCTGGTTGACAAGGTGGAGATCAATCAAAGTCTTGGAGATCTTTTCCAGCCTAAATGATTCTGTGGTCCTGTGCAGGTGCAGAGTGGGGTGGCTGTCCATGGGAACTGGCCTGGACAGCAGCTGAACAGTGCCCAGTGGGGCAGGGGATGCAGGCAAGGAATCCAAGCAGGGAATGCAAGCAGGGAATGCAGGCAGGGAATGCAAGCAGGGAATGCAGGCAGGGGATGCAGGCAGGGAATGCAGGCAGGGGATGCAGGCAGGGAATGCAAGCAGGGAATGCAGGCAGGGAATGCAAGCAGGGATGCAGGCAGACTGGAAGCATCCAGCTCAGAGCAGCTGATGTATATTTGGGAAAGAAAATCCTCCAGCTTGGGTTGTGTTCTCTAGGAGCAAGTCCTGCATGGCTGAAGGAAAGTGATGGAAAGGTTGGGCTTTTGTGGACTGTGCTGTGAGTGGTTTAAAGCTGCACTTGAAGTTTTATTTGACTGGAACGCCTTTAGGAAGTGATTTTGAATCCATTTGGTTGATTCACTGCTATTCCTGCAGTAGGATGCAGAGCAGTGATTCTGTAATTAATTTAATTACATGCTTATTCAGTCTTTCCTAAACTAGTAAAATTTCAGAATGCTTTTGAATTCAATGAAATGTGATTTTTCAGGGCCAGGAGGAAGGGAAGGCGGGGAAATTTCAGGTTCTGTTTTCTCCCTTGGTTGGTGTTCCAGCACTCTCTCCCCACTGTGGCATTGGTGTTGGGCACCCCCAGCCTTATTTTGGTTATTTACCAAATTCCTGCCTCTGCTCAGCGCTTCCCTGCTGAAATGGAACCTTTGAAAGAATCTTCACAAATGAAATCATAAAAAGCCTTTTCTTGTTCTTTCCCCCACCTCCTCCATCTTTGCTGGTACCTAATGTTCATTTCTCTTGCTGCTTTTATTGCCTTTGAATTTGGCCAAAACAATCTATTATGTAATTGGGCTAATGAGTTCCAACCCACTCTGCATCTTTCCCTCACAGCACAGCGAGCAGCTAATCTCTTCCCAGTTTACCTTTCTCCCCTTTTTGGTTGTTAATTTAAAAGTGTCATTTCCAAATCTGCCACTCCTCCTCGCTAAGGCTCATTTTTATTTATTTTTAAACTCTGTAGAAGGCCCTGAATGAGTAACCAAATATCTCCTGGGCTCTGGAATTTAACAGTCTTTGCCCTTTGTTCAGCTGGGTCAATGCATGAATTCACAAGTTACTAAATTAAAAAGGAGGGAAAAAAAGGCAAATGTCTGATTGTGGATTTGATTTAGATTTTTTTTCCCTGAAGAAATGAAATACAAAGAGGAGCTAGTGTTTGCAAATAGTTTAGAAACTAGCAATTTCTTTTAAAATCTTGTACCAAGGCCAATTTTTAAGACAGAACCAAGCACTGAATTGCTTTTTTTCTGAAGGGAAAATGGTCAAATACAACTTTCTGTGTTTAAGAAGCTCGAAAATGTAAATCTCCTTACACTATAAACACGAGTAGAGTGGACAAAGGCTTGATGGGCAGAGATTATAGCTGGAGCACAAAATTACCACAATGTCAAGATGGTTTCCATAATTTTTCGTGCTTGAAGAAGTAGATCCTGTCAGGCTGCTGTGTAAGGAGTCGGTGGGAAGCAGCAGAGCCTGAGTGCACACAGGTCCTGGGAGTCCCCTCCTGCCTGAACAGAGCTCCTTTCAATTTTTCATCAGTCTGTCTTTAGAATTTTTTTTTTTAAGACTTAAGTTTTCATTTAAAAAAGAATGGAGGGCAGCAGTGCTGGGTGGTGGGAATAGAGCAGCTGAGGGTTGGGCTTTGGCTGGAGCTTTATCCTGCCTTGGGATCCATTCCCTGGTGCCCAGGGTAGGAAAGGGGCTCTGGGATTGCTCTGTCTCCTTGCTGCTCCTTACAAACCTCGGGATGCTTTTGTCCTTCCACGTCCTGGGATGCAGAGCTGCTGAGCAGAGCAGGAAAGGAGCCTGAGCCCTCCATCAGCCCCTGCCCGTGCACAGGGTGAGCTCTGCAGTGCTGGCAATCTCCCCAGTGGTGACTTATTAACAAATAACAGCACTGCTGAAGCAAGGGACTCACGAGCTTTGGGATTTTGGGGAGGGGTCTCTTGACCATGATTTCCTCTGGCAGTGCTGGGTGGCTGAGCTTTGTGCCAGGGCTGTCCTGAGGGCTGGGGAGCACCAGCAGCGCCTTCCTGGGCTGGGTCCTGCTCTGCAGCTTGGCAGTATTTTCCAAACTTGTGGGAGACACCTCCCACCCTCCTACCCATGAGCTTTGAGTCAGTTCTGAAGCTGCTTCCTCTGCTCTGGCCACTCAAGGAGATGACTTCCATGCTGCCTCCTCCTCAACTCTTGGTGCTTTCAAGCTCTCAGGACATGAACTGGCTGCTGCTGGCAAGGGAACCTGGTGTGATGGGTCCAGTGTGACTTGAGGACAGATGGATTTGCCGTGAGATATGGTTCCACCCCAAATTTTATCTTCTTTCTGTCTTGTGAAGCAATGGCAGTTGGTGTCTGGCACTATGTGGCAAGAAAAGATTTAAAATCTGGGTTTTTTTAAACTGAAGTGCATTTTAGTGTATTAAAATTGGCAGCCGTTCCAAATTTGGATGACTTTGGCCATTGCCTCCCTCAGCTTTGCTTTTGCCTTTGATAACTTTTTTGCATTCTAAATGATAAATGCAACTGGAGACCTTAAATGACCTTAATTTTCCCAAATTGGATGCTTCGTGCCCAGTGTGACAGACTCAGAGTTAAAATTAATATAAATTTTGTAAATCAGTAGACTGACCTTTTGGTGAACTGGAAAGAAATGTCAAATTTCTGTTTCCTCCCCCCTCCCTCCTGTAATCAGTAGTCTGTAATGAATGAATTATTCCTAATTTCAAGATTGTAGCTCAAAAGGGCACTCAAATGGCTGAAATCCCGTAAGAAAGACTGACCTTTTGGTTGTCTCTGATGAAAATTCAGGATTTTTCCTGAATTTAGCAGTCTGTAATGGACTGCATGAGATGTTACTGCAGCTTGCAGGAGCAGCTCCTCATTTATTTTCTTAATATATTTATATTAACACTGCATGATCCCCCAGAGCACCTTCAGTGCCTCGTAGGAGCGTTCAAGGTGTAGTTAAGATGCGGTGCCAAGACTTCTCTACAGGTACAAAGCAGCTGTGAAATAAATGATTCCCCTTCGTGCTCCAGGAGGAATTGATTATTTGTCATGCCCTGCATTTCCCTGGCTGCTCCAAGTCCCTGCTGCAGTTTTGGTGATACTGGGATGTGCAGGAAGGTCCATAGGGCTCGGAGGTGTACAAGGAACAATAAATCATTGTTCTCCATGAGGTACTGCCAATGGCTGTGGGTCTGATTTTGCTCAGGAAGTGCCAAACAGAGTTCTGGGTTTGGAAAAGCTGTTTGTGTGATGTGGATTAGCACAGGGCCAACACATGAGGGTTTAAATGCTTCTTGCTATGGGGTTTTTTCATAGAATCATAGAAAGATTCTTCCTCCAGCTCTAGAATCCTCAGCACAAGAGCTGGACCTGTTGGAGAGAGTCCAGAGGAGCCCATGGAGCTGCTCCAAGGGCTGGAGCCCCTCTGCTCTGGAGCCAGGCTGGGAGAGCTGGGGGTGCTCACCTGGAGAGGAGAAGGATCCAGGGAGAGCTCAGAGCCTCTGGCAGGGCCAAAAGGAGGGTTGTGAAAAGGAGGGAGAGGGACTTTTCATATGGGCAGACAGCAACAGAACATGGGGGACTATTTTTAAACTGCCAGAGGGCAGGGCTGGATGGGATTTTGGGCAGGAATTGTTCCCTGCAGGGTGGGCAGCCCTGGCACAGGGTGCCCAGAGCTGCCCCTGGATCCCTGGCAGTGCCCAAGGCCAGGCTGGACATTGGGGTTTGGAACACCCTGGGACAGTGGGAAGTGTCCCTGGCCATGGCAGGGGTGGCACTGGATGGGTTTCATCCATCCCAGCCCAATCATGGGATTCCATGGTGAATGACAAGGAATCACACATGCTTGGCCTCCATAGCTTGTTCCTCTGTCTGTGTCCCTGAAGGGGCTTCCCTTTAGATACAGAAACATGTTTTGTAATAGCTAATGAGTGGACATAAATCCTGGAGAGAAGTTTCATGAAAGTCCCTGCTAATGTGAAAGTCTTGGCCCTGCTGGCACTGGGCCCCTGCCTTTCAACCCCAGTGGGCACCAAACCCTGCTGGGCTGAGCCCGGGCACTGCTCAGATCCTGGCCCTTCCTGGAGCCAGCAGGGAGCAGCTGGGAATGGGGGCAGTCGTAGTTGGCCATCACCAACCCTTAAGTGATGCAGATTTATTTGAAGAAAAGCCAACACTCAAGTGCTCTGGACTCCTTCCTTACCTTGCTGGCAGAGACAGGTTCCTAAAACCAAATGATGCAACACATCCGTCCTATAAATGTCTCACTTTGTCTTCCACAAATGAAACCAGGGTGAAATCACTTCTACTTTTCATTTTCTGGTTCTCCTCCACACTGCAGCACAGTAAAATTTTGGAGGCTGCTGTTTTCCTTTTAATTTTATTAAATCATGAAAATATTTTTAGGAGAAATAGATTTTGAAATAGATTTTGCAAATTGCACCACCAGCTACTTTAAAATAATAAATGTCCAATGTTAAATTCTTTGGCACAGTTTCTGAAGTGCCTAAATTCTGGAAAATGGGTTAAACCCTGCTCTCCTGTTGGCCTGTTCAGCTTTTCTCTCAGACAATCAGACCATGAGATGTTCAGCAAAGGTTTTACTCAGTGCAGTGCTATAACATTGGGCCTTAAAAAATAATAGTAAATAAATAAAGGGCAGAAAGTTTCACATCATTATGTTTGTGTTTTTAATTTAAATCTCAAAAATTTTTAAAAATCCTGATTTTTGGTTTTTGGAGCCTACTGTAAGTTGTGGTACTTAACAGCACACTCCAGGGCTGAGGCTGGTTTGTGCTTGGTTTGTGCTGGTGGCTCCCAGCCAGCTGGGAATAGTGTCTGGAAGCTGAATGTTTGGGTCAGAAACATTGCTCAGCCCCCCTTCCCACACATCCTGAGGATTTGGGAGAAGTCGAGGGCGCCACAAAGTTCTGGGTTTGTTTTTCAAAATAGGTGCCCCTCTCACAGGGTGAACCCCAAAACAGAAGATTTCCCCAGCTGTGCAGGGAGGTGGCAGAGCTGTGTGGCTTGGCAGGAGTGGAAAAGCAGGGGGAAGAGGTGGCTTTGGTGAATTTGCCAGGCAGAGGCTGCACATCTGCCCTGCAGCAGCACTGCCTGGCATGTTGCTCACCCCACAGCCACTCAAGGGGCCTCCTCATGGTGCTGCTGCTGGAAAATCAGGTGATGCTCCTGGGGGTTGGCTCTTGGGCTGGATTTATCATTTGTGTCCTCAGAAATGCTGGCTCTGCTCTGAGGTCCACTTTGTGATAGGGTTTAGTGGGAATGGTAATGTTTGGTTGAAGGCTGGACATGATGAACTTGGAGGTCTTTCCCAACCTTAATGATTCTGTAACTATGAATCTGGTTCTGTGCTTCTGTCCAAGTTACCTCCCAAGCTGCTCTGTTTGTTTTTGTGTGTAATATGAGAGACGTTGGGCATTTGGTGGGAATGCTTCGAGTGTCTTCCATCCTGGCTGGTGTGAGAGCCTGGTCTGATGCTTTATGTTTACAGAATAGTAAAAAGGCAGCAACTGGATAAATTAATGGAAGAAATTTCTGCCAACAGCAGCCAAGCACAAAGACACCACCCCTCTCCTGTGAAACCCCTCTGTGGCTCAGTGGAGGATGGGAGATGATTTTGGAGATGTTGCACTTAGGCTTTTCCTGATTTTATACACTTTTCTAACCCTCCTATGGACCCATGGTCTGAGCCAGCTCAGCTTCCCTCATGTAGGCACTTTCAGACAGGAGTGGAGCAGCTGCTTTCCATTTTTGCACGGGCTCGATCCTGCACAAAGCTGAGTGATAAACGCAGGATGCAGGAGCCAGAGCGTTTCACACTCAGTGTGTGAGGACTGATGGCTCTGGAGCCAGGCCAGGACTGCTGCCAGACACCCTGAACCAGGCTTCTCCCTGTGCCATGGAGCAGTGGTGGTGCTCTCTGTTCTGAGAAGGGCTCTTTACTTCCAAGAACTGCTGGAACAAGCAGAGAGGTGTTTTCCATTCCAGTGTGCTGGACTGTGCAGCTCCTCATGCCTTCCCTTGCTCTGCTCACACCCCTCGGGAGCATTGCTGGGGTGAAGTGAAGAGTCCAAGCGTCCCTCTGTGCCCAGGAGGGTGTAACAGGGGCTGGTGTTGTGTCCACAGCTGGACACAGCAGCTTTCATTCTGTTTTCTCAGTCATGAGAGGAAATGGATATGGATTCAGTCACAGAATCCTAGTTGGGTTTGAGATGGGTTTGGTTTGGAAAAGACCTCAAAGCTCAGTCTCATTCCAGTCCTCTGGCATGGGTAGGGACATCTTCCATTATGCCAGGTGATCTTACAGGTCCAATCTTACTGATTGTGTTCTGTATTCTAACTTAAATACTTAAAAATGCAACATGGAGTAAGTGTTTGACTCTGAAAAAATAAAGTTTGTGGGTAAGATGATGGGGAGTGAAGGTCTTGGGGCATTTTTAGTTGCCCTTCAAATTAGTTTATTCTGCTTGGTGTGCTCTACACTTCATTAAAAACTAAGTTAATATTCATTCAGACTGACCTTAACAAGCGACTCACAGCATTGTAGCCCCTCAAAATTGTATTTAGCCATAAAGAATGGGAACTGCTGGAGTCTTCAGCAGTGTCCATTTAGCTCAAAGTTGTGGAAGATGGTTGGAGAAAAATAAATCTTTTATCTACAAAGCACAGGGAGGTTGAGACTTAAGCTCTGTCCAGGTTTTATGTTTCCCCACACTGCTGGAGGAGGGCAGTGGTTGCACTGGCTTTGCTAGGACATGGATTAGAGCCTTCAGGCCAGAAGATCTGGCAGTTCAGAGGCCAAGCCATGTGTGGTGGCCAACACTGGTGCCTGGCACGGAGTGGGCTGCCCAGCCACCTCTGCAGGTACCAGTGCCTGCTGATGGTGCCAGGGGACTGGCACTGCTGCCCACAAGGGCTTAGAGCTGCTTTGTATGGCTGGGCAGGAGCTGAGGAATCCCTCAGTGCCTGCACAGCAAACCCACCTGATGGATTGCTGCAGTGGGGCAGGAGGTGTCACCTCTGTCCCCAGAGGCTGTGCTGGCAGGGCTGGGCACTGATGGGAGTCTGTGCTGGGGCTGTGTGCAGACCAGACCTCGCTAGGGAGCACACTGGGTGGGTTGGGGAGTACAGTCAGCTCTGGCAGAGAGAGGCCAGAAGAGACTGCTGGGTCTCAGGCTTTTGGGTATTTTTTTGCCAAATCCCCTTTGATAAGAGCAGGCAGCTGTGGCAGCTTTCTGATGGAGGCTTGTTGTTGAATTTGTGTTTCTGCTCACATGGATCCGTGTCCCACTGTGTCCCCTACCCATGGGAACACTGCCAGGAACTGCTGTGTTTTCTGGGACAAAACTCTCAACAGACCCCAAAGAGCAGTCCCTGGTTATTTGTTGCAGTCACACGTGTGTCAGTCTCTAGAAACACTCCCTGGATAGTGGCAGCTCGCCACCTGGATCCCTCCATCCTGGAATAACCTTCTTAGCTTTGAAAAGCAATCAAATGACCCTGTTTTCCTTTAATCATAATTGCAGAGGCAATAAGTGGTTTGGAGAGCCCTTAACATTGTTCCTTTCACTGGCCATGTTGTCTCTATCAGCTTTTTGATGTTTTGACTGTCCACAAGAGTCTGGGGGTGACCCTTGGCACTTGGATATCCTCTCCAAAACAAAAGAATGATTTTGTGAATAAAAGTCAAGACTGAAATATAAGAGACAAGTGTCTGGTTCTCACAAAATCTTCTTCTGTGGCTCTGGGCAGGTTTTATGATCTGTCTTAGATTTTTCCAGCTCAAGAAATGAAGAGAAATTACCTACCAGTTCACATGAAAATCGTCAATGCTAACTGATGTTTTTAGACATTTTGGTTGATGTAAGCACATTGAGTGCTTACAGTGGCTGAGGGAGGTTTACTTGAGCCTTAGAAGCTCTCATCCTTAGCCTTGGCTTTGTCCTCTTTAGGGACAGAAAATCATCACATGTCAGCTTCAGGATGGCTTTGTCCTGGTACACCTGGGTGATATTTTGTGTGCTGGAGATAAGCAGTGTCCATCAGGCAGGGCCCTTAGCAGAGTGCCAGGGGTTTTGGTGTGCCCAGACATCAATTGCTGTGTCATTATAGAGGTGGCTGTTTCCAGGTCAGAGCTCAGGTGCCCTACAGAACACTCTCAGCACCTGGAGTATTTTATCCTCAGTCTATGGGTGAACTCCTTGAGTGCTGCCAGGCTGCCATCTTTCACAGGTGGTGACTTCTCTTCCAAACTAGCAATAAATAATACTAACAGTAATAATAAAAAGTTGTTTCTATTTTATATTTTAAGCACTGACAATAGCCTTTGGAGAAGTCCAGTGTTCCTTGCCGAGGAGGTCGCCATGGCTACTGTCCATGCTGGGTTTAACAGCCCTGCTGGCTAATGCAGCACAAACAGATTTGGCTTTTCCTTCTGCCTGTAATGAATAGCAAACTGCTGTGTATTCATTAAGGGAAGCAACTCGCAGAGGTTAAGTGTTTGATTTCTGGAGCTGCTGTTGAGGGCAGTCATCAAAAATAAATTGGGCAGCCAAGGAGGAAAAGGGGTTTATAAGACATAAAGTGGGAAGAAAATAATTGCTACCTCATTCTTTTTTTCTTTCCTTGGGTTTTGCAGCTGTAAGTCAGGATCTCTGAGTCCAAGATATGCAGATTTTTCTTAGATGTGATCAAATTTGCTTTGAGAGAGAGTGAGCTTTGTTTTTGACTGGAACCCATCTGAGTAATTCAGCAAAAATAAACAGGCTCTTAGACTGCAGTCATCCAGGCCAGGAAAACGGGGCTGACTTCAGGGTCTGAGCAGCACCAGTGAGTCCAGACCATGCTCTGTCCACTGTCCAGCCTGGAAAGGCTCCTCATCATCCAGGCCCTGCCACAGCCTGTGAGGAGGGATGGGCACATGTCCTCCTCCTTTCCCATCCTGGGTGAATTTGTTGCACATAAAATGGAAAATAAAGCAGAAAATAAAGATGTCACTGGTGGTATCAGCACACACTGAGCAGCGTGGTCATCCTCAGGGAACACCCTCTGCCTCCTCTACAGCCTCTCAGGAGCAGCAGGACTCCCTTTGCTCTTCAGATGAGTGACTTCCAGTCCTTTTTCCAGGATAATGTCCTTCTGCTGCCAGTAGATTTGGGGTTTGGTTATTTCCTACTTGCACGGTTTGGCTGCTTAAAAATGCATCTTGTTTAAATGAATCTAGCACACCCATCGATCCAGATGGCATTGTATTAGTGACCTGTCCTCTTTAATTATGTGCAACTAATTTTTAATTTTATGTTTTTTACAAACATGACTGGGAATGATTTTCTAGCTGCTTGTAAATCAGTGATAGATATTGAATCCTTTTAGAGACTGCTTACTCTTGGAAGAAATGAGGATTCTCTCATTATAGTTGGTTTTCAAAATTTATCAGATAGCTGTTTTCTAATCCACTTAGTATGTGTTTACATTGATTTCTGTTTTAGGGCTGTTTTTTTTTTTTAATTTGTTTTTTTTTTTGATTCAACATCTTGTGCAATAGTAAACCATGCAAAAATCTAAGTTTCTTATGCTAAAGCAGTTATCTTTCTCAACCAAACCCATAAATCTTATCAGGAAGTAACTCAAAGACTGTCTGACAAGGGTAGTTTACTTTCTTCTTTCCCATATAAAGACATCCAGGCTGAATTTCTTGCTGCACCATTTTCATTCAGGTTTGCATAGGTGTTCACACCTGCAGAAGAATTAATTTGAAACTTTTCCCCATGTTTCTCTGTGTGAGGTGGGTGGTTGTATCTGCCATGTCTGGCAGTGTCACACAGTCAGCGCCATTTCTTCATAATTGTATTTTTTGTTGGGGAGGACAATGTCACGTGGTGCTGACAGACAGACTGAGCTGGGAGGTGTTAGGAAGCTCTGCTAAAAATCCATTTACTGTTCCCTTGTGAGCTGGCCTGCTGACCAGTCCTTGTTTGGGAGTTTCACAGGGACCTGAGGAGGAGGACCTGGACCTAGGAACAGTTCAGGGGGAGTGGAGGGATGGGGTTCCCCCACCTGCTCAATGTCATGGCTGTTTCCACAGATGGATGTTTGTGTGCTGGTGTCACTGTGGTGTCCCAGGATGGGCTTTGGGTGCCCAGCAATGAGGCCCCAGCTGTGCTGGCTGCAGCCATAGGTTGGATGGATGACTGAAAGTTGTGGAACATCCCTCCATGATGGATTTCCCCCTCTAGCTCTGGCATCCAGCAGTCAGTTGCCTCTCTTGGCAGCCCTTGCATTGTTTTCCTGGGGAGAAGGACATGTCAGTGCTGGTGGGTGATGTCTGACCCAAGCAGGGAGACTCCCACATCCCCTGGGTGTCACTGATCCCAGGGCATCCTGTGCTCACCCCAGCATCTGCTACAAAAGGTCGTGTTAGCCAAGAGCTGCCTCTGCCTTGCAGCATCCTTATGAGGCTCAGGAGCCTTTTCCAAAGACCACTGAAGTCACATGGAAAACTTCATGAGCTGAAAAGCCTCAAGATGAGATTTAGAGGGGAATAGGAGACTGTGAATGTGTCTGAGTGGGCTTGGGGGTCAGAGAGTGCAGAAGGTGGAGACACCTGTGTGTGTCCTGAGCTCTGGGGCAGGAGGAGGAGAGGGAGGGCAGGGGAGACTCTGTGCTTGTGGCTGAGAGGGAGATGAGAAGCTGGAGAGTAGAGGGACCAAATCCCACCAGGCTTCTTATTTAGCCTGCTTGGTGTTGCTCTGAGGAGGGGCTGCAGGGCTGGGTCTGCTGGTTGCTGGCAGAGTGAGATGTGGAGAGTTCCTGTGCTGGGATCCATCCTGCAGGGCTGGGTGTGTGTCCTTGTAGGTTCATGATGAGCAGCTGCCCTTAAGCCAGGCTGTAAATGTGCCAGGAGTCATTCCAGGACCTTATTTCTAGATTTAAGTCAAACCCTAAGGCAGCAAAGAGCTTTGCAGTGGGGAGCCAGGCTGAAGCACAAACCAGTAGGTGTGAGGGTCTGTGAATAAGCATTTGTTTTCCATGCACTGAGCTGAAATCTTTTGTTGCCTTTATGGGTAAAATGAAACTTGGTGGTGAATCAGCCTCTTTAAAATCGCATACAGTGCTGTAGATCTGGAGCCTGCTGCTAGAGATCAGAGATGGTAAGAGCATCAGAAATTTAAAACATCTTTATTTGGATGCTGAAAGCCTCTGTGGTTAATAGAGCTCGGGTATAAGGTTTTTATTAAAAAGAAACCCCTGTAGTTTAGGGGAAAAGCCAGGCCCCAGATGATCAAATTAAGCAGAAGCATCCTCACGCATGGGATGGGCGTAATTGCTCTCTTCAGAATTTCTCTGCCTCTCTCTGCCTTTCCACTGAGGACAGTACTGCCACAGTCAGGACATCATCCCTTCTGCTGCCAGGTGTCCCCAGTGTCCCCCTGTGCTCAGGGGACAAAGTCTCAGGAGTGGATTCTGGTGATGCTTTAAAGGAGAAGATCGTTGGCTCGTGGGCTGGAGAGACAGAACCAAAGGGGGTTTGGGGAACAGCAGTCAAGCACTGCTGTTTGAGAAGAGGCACTTCAGGCACCCAGAGCGAGAGAACACAGAATCCTCACTGGGCAAAACTTGGGTGTGGCTCCCCAGGAGCAGCAGGTCAGAGCTCAGATGTGTGTCCAGCAGCACAGTCTGGGTGGGAGTTACGGTCAGGCTCCTTGGGACATTGCCAGGGAGATGGGATGAGAACCTTGGAGAAAGCTTTAAAACCAGGCTTTGAGCGTTTCTTGGATGAATCAGAGGGAGAAATGCAAAAGAATTCAGGAAAAGGAGAGTTGCAACATCAGTGTGGTGTGGTGTGATGCAGGAGAGCGGCGGGGGCCTCATGTGGGAGGTGCTCAGGAAGGTGCTGGTCCTCTGGGATTCCCAAACTCTGGAGGGTGCTCAGGAGGGTGCTGGTCCTCTGGGATTCCCAGACTCTGGAAGGAGCTCGACACCAACGATGGACACCAACCAACTTGCCTCCAGGAGGGAGCTGAGCTGGCCCGTCCCCTCCAGTCCTGGTGGAGATGAGCACGGATGCTGGGACTGGTGCTCTTACCCAAGTCGTGAACAATACTTTGCCCTATTCAATTTTTACTTTACTAAAATGAATATCATGGACTTCTTAATAGTCATAGGAGCATAAAAGTCTCAGTGTATCACAATTCATCATCCTTTAAAAATTGAATTTCTGTTGAATTATGCCTTGCTGCTGCAGTGCTGGGGAAAAGCTCTTATTATTCATAACTATAAATACAGTGATGTCGAGATTTAACTGGTGCCTGAAGGCTTTATGCTGCACTTTCATATTGACAAAGCAAACACTCTTATGGATCGCTTTGGGTTTATGGGGCTGGAGGCAGCTGAGCCTTTCCCCTCTGCTGGGAGCAGAATCCAGCAATGCCCCTCTCCAGTTCCCATCTCTCAGCAGGCAGAAGGAGTTGAGGTCAGTTTGGCCCTTCAAGATGGAGATAAAAATGGAAACAAAAAAAGGAAATGAAAGAAAGACATCAAGACCCAGTTGGGTAGATGAGGAGAACCCAGCTGGTTTGGTCAGAGTGCTGGAGGACACGTTTCAGGAGCAGCACCAGCTTGGAGGGAGTGATTGGTTTGGAAAGCAGCTTCCATCGAGCGAAGGACAAGGTGCAAGAGGTGGAGAATGAGATGAATCCTCCAAAAACTGCCTGAATGGTCTGGGCCTGCAATTGGAACTAAATTAAAGATCATTATTTGCTTTTTGTAGCATGGTTCTCCCATTCTCCTCTTTGTGGGCATCAATGAACACTTGAAATGAATATTTAAATAGACATTGGCTCCATCGTGCAGTGGCTGTGGGAACAGCCCTGGCTGGGTAGGAGTTTGCTCAAGTTTATGTTTTGCTTTTTGAGCATCTATTTTGGGTCTGAAACATGAAAAAGTCACAGAATTTGGTGCTCAGCTGAGGCAGAACTTCAGGCATTCATATGGATTTAACACAAAGGGAGTTAATCTTTTACAGGAAATAATTAACATATGGAAACAATTCTTAAAAACAGGATTGGGTAAATTTGGTCTCTAGGGACGAGGTGGGAAGGATTCTGACTGGATTTGGAAGGAATTTTTTTGTGAGTGGTTATAATTAGAAATTTACACATAGCAAAATAAGTCTTGCTGTTGGATGTTGGTTATCATGGCCTGTAGGTTGTTTGGAGTTTGTTTTTTTTTTTTGTTTATGATTCTTTAAATAGCACTTGATCCTTGCAGAAGCTTGGCAGTGGCACATTTAACTTTTGACTTAGTTTGGATGTTCGATATTTTTGTTACAAAATAACTCTGATGTATTTTTTTTTTAATAACAAAAATCAGTAATCACTTGGGAACTGAAATTTTGTATTTGAGAAATTGCAAAGCCTCCATTTTGGGCTTTGTTCCACTGAAAGCACAACAACAAAATTGGTGATTTCATGGTAGTTCTATTTTCCACTGCATTTCTAAACTGGTTTCTGTGCAAGCGTGCAGAACAATGATGAAAATTGTAAAAATGAGATACCTGAGTCCAGGGCAGGAGCCAGGCTGGGACAGCTGGGGATGCTCATCTGGAGAGGAGAAGGCTCCAGGGAGAGCTCAGAGCCCCT
>VRYO01002223.1:5337563-5371004 GCA_009812075.1 Sialia sialis
TATGATTGTGAAATTACTGTAATTAACACAGGGACGGCACTGGAGCAGGAGGCACTTCCCGGCCCTGGTGGGATTGGGGCCAGCCCTGCCTTCCCCTGGGATGGCTGGACAAGGGTTGGAGCCCAGGGGTCCAGCTGAAGGTGCTGGGGGGCCCTGCCCCAGTTCTGATCCTGCAGTGCCACTGCTCTGTGGTGTTCCTTAGCTCTGGGTCCTCCTGAACGTGGCTCCTCCTCGGGGTGGTGGCCACCACAGGAGGGGGATGTGGCCAGGGCCCTGGCCAGGCTGGGGTGATTCTGTGTTCCCATGCAGAAGCTGCTCTGATTTGTGTTGGGCTCAGGCACCATCTCCAGCAGCCGTTAATTTGCGTGTGCTGGAGGAACTCACAAGGTGAGGTGAGTGCTCAGTGACCTCATGGCTTTTGTTCTGCTCTGACACTCCCCAGATATGAAATGTCAGAGGCACCTTGTGGGGAATGCTGGGCTCTCCAGGCATCCCAAACTGGGATGCTCTGTCTGTTGCCACAAGGGTGCTGGGGACAGATCATGTCCCTGTAGGTCACAGACACCTTGGTGCCTTCCCATGGATGGACTTGCCTGGAAATCTCAATATTAAAGCATCTTTCCTAAAGCTTGGCCTGAGTGATGTGCATGCCAGGAGTAGTGAGCCCCTTCCTCTGGCACTGAGGACATTCCTGGAGCTGGAGCCCAGGTGGGGTCGCTGGTCACTCAGGGATGGTCCCTGGGTGTTTGGGACCATTCTGTCCCAGATGTCCCCTGGCTCTGGCAGCAGAGCCTCTGTGCTTGCCATGGCTGTCTCTGCCTTTGCCTTCTGCTGCCCTCAAGCAGCAAACCCTCCATGGGCTCTTCTCAGAGAGGTCAAAACTCTCAGATGCTGTTGTTTAGTGCTAGGCTTTCCCTGTTGGAAGAGGGAACAAGCACTGGCTTTTCCCAGGGCAAGGCTGCAGCTGAGTGTAAGGGCGAGATTCCCCTAGCTGCTCCCAAGGAATTCTGACACTGAAGCTGCCACCAGCATTCCCCACCCTGGGCATTGCCCCAGGGAGGGGGTTTGCAGACCACACAGTGGATTTTGGGGATTGGGGAACTCTCACTCTGGAGCTTGGCTCAGCTATGGGACCACATAGATGCTTCAGGGAGAGCTCCCATTTCCTCCTTGCAGATATTTTTTTAATTATTATCATTTTGGTTGTTTCTTGAGGGGAAGCTGCAGCTGAGGAAATAGGCAGTGCGTTCCTCCAGTCCCAGAAACTGTCTTGTTCCAGAGTGGAAATTTCATCCCTTTTGGAGGCTGCCCTGATGGATTGGCAAAGGCAAAGGACGAGGAGGGGATGAGCCCCAGCAGCTTAAGGCACTGGAGATCTTTGTCATTCATGCAGGGTATGCCCTCTGGAAATCAGAGGAAGCAGCTTCAAGTTGAGGCAGGGAAGGCACAGGTTTGATACTAGTTAAAATTTCCTCATGGAAAGGGTGGTCAGGCATGGGAACAGCTGCTCAGGGCAGTGGTGGAATCACCATCCCTGGAAATGTTCCAGTGTGGATGCTTGGGGACAGGGGTTAGCTGGCTTTGGCTTTGGCAATGGACTCAGAGTAACTTCAATGAGTCCAGGTTCTGTGGGGCACAGCTCTGCTTGGACCAGTCCTGGGCTCAGCTCTCTTGAAATCCAGGGCTTCTTGTTCCTCAGCATCCGCTGTGTCGGCAGGAGGAAGCAAAAATCCAGATTTAAAAGGGGCATGGGCACATTTATGGGTCTTTGTGCTCTGCAGATGTTTTGGTGTGATGTGGAACTGCTCTGCTGTTTTCTCCCTTCCTATTTAATAAAAATTAAATAGGAAACTGCCTGTGTCTTGCTCTTTGTTTAAAGAAAAGTAAAAAAGGAAAAAAAAAAAAAAGAAAAGCACTTCCTGCATTTTCTGTGGCTCTGAAGTTAATAACCCCAGACAGCGCAGGTAGCAGGCCTGCAGTTATTTTTATGGCACATTCCTGTGTCAGACCTGTTTTCAGTTGCTTCTCCCTTTGCCAAATTTTAATTATTTGGGGTGAAGTTTTCCATGCTGGGTGCTGCTGACTCCTTCCAAAACTGAACGTGTGGTTTATGTTTGGACAAAAATTACTCAGCTGTCTCTGGGAAGGCGTTTGGGGGAAAGCAGGGTGGGGGGTTGGGTTTTTTTTTTTTCTTTTTTTTCCCTCAGCTAAACAAGGGAAGATGCTGGGGTGAGCAGGGTCTGCTCCTCCTGTGACCCCCCCAGACAGAATTAGAGGCTTCTCCCTTTGGGATGGGATTCAGAGGTGAATCATAGGGGGTGGCTGTGTCAGAAAAAATAAATAAATGCATGGATTGAACCTCTTTTTCCCCTGGGGAGGGCTGTGGCACTGCTTTGGGGGAGTCTTGGTGCCCCCATCCCAACCACAGGAGCTGATCTGAACGGGGCATCCGTGGATGCAAATAATTTGAATAATTGTTTCTAATCATGATTTAAGTGATCAGGCAGAAAGCCCATGTTTAAATCTTCTGTAATCTCATTTCACATTTTTATTGCTTTTAGTTATATTTTTGTTTTGCTGTAACTGTTAAAATGTTGGGGGTTTTTTTCCCAATATAGTGTAGCCCTCTTGATAAACATGGATTTCTCAGGTCAGTTCTACATCTGCTTGGACTCCAATTTTTTGACACGTTATCCTGTTAGGAGATGTTGACTGATACATTTCTTATTTTTCACAATTCACTTTTTGCTTACAACTTGAGTGGAGGAGCATATGGCCTGAAACCACATTCTGCTTGTGTGCATTTTCATTAAAAGGATAGTTATTAGCATTAGTTAAACAAAACTACCCTAAACACACCCAATATGTAGAAAAGCAACTTTAGGGAATAACATTTTGAATTGTAAATGATTTTATAGGGCAGATTGTGTGACATTCTCCAGCTTGTTTTAGCACCCCACATCCAGCCTCCCCGCTCATCAGCAGATGCAAATTCTGGTCTTCTCCTTTTTCAGTTAGAAATTAGGAAATGACCAAAATCAATTACTTGGGTAAATGAGAGTGCAGGAGATTCTAAATGAGAGCACAGGAGATTTCTGTTCCCCTCCACAAAGAAGTTACTTTGTTGGAGCTGCTTTGATCCATTTTGGCACATTCTGGTTAAACGGTGATTTCCAGCCTTTCACAATTCCACTTGTAGTCTTCAAATGCCACTCTTTAGTATTCAGATGGAATGTTTTAGTTTAAATTGATTTTTTTTTTAAAGGAACAGGAAGGGAGAGCTGGAGGTGCTCACCCAGAGAAGGAAAAGCTCCAGGGAGAGCTCAGAGCCCCTTCCAGGGCCTAAAGCGGCTCCGGGAGAGGGACAAGGGATGGAGGGACAGGACACAGGGAATGGCTTTTCCAGGATTAGATGGGATATTGGGCAGGAATTGTTCCCTGCAGGGTGGGCAGGGCTGGCACAGGGTGCCCAGAGCAGCTGTGGCTGCCCCTGGATCCCTGGCAGTGCCCAAGGCCAGGCTGGACATTGGGGCTGGAGCAGCCTGGGACAGTGGGAGGTGTCCCTGCCATGGCAGGGGTGGCACTGGATGGGCTTAAAGATCCCTCCCAACCCCAAACCAGTCTGGGATTCTGTGGATTTGTTTATTCCAGCATCCAGAAATATTTAAGGCAGCTTGATCTGATCTCATTAAGGCTTAGCTTGATGTTTTTGTCTAATGGATCATCTCCAGGAGCACCCTGGCTGTGTGAAACCATCAAGATGAGAGCTGTCGTGGTTCCCTTTTTTCCTCATTTTTTCTCTCAAAGTAAGGAACTCCTCACCACTGGGGATTGTTGGAGTGGATTCCATCATCCTCATGGGTCAGAATATCCTTCCAGCTCAGGATATTCCATGGTTCCATGTTTCAGCAGGCAGTTTTCCCGTGGAATTCTCCTGGCAGGAGCCTCACAAGGTGCCTGTGATCCAAGATGTGGCTCTTGGGTTGTGCACAAAACCCTTTGTACATACAGGAATTAATTGGGAGGTTCCCATCTCTGGGGGATTTTGGGCCTCAGCAACCCCAGCACCCCACAAAGTTTCTGCCCTGGCTCTATATTAACTCTCCTTTTTCCCTTTTCCCCCCTTTCTTTGTACACACAAATCTAATCTTCTAGAAAATGCCCTGAAGGTTTCAGCAATCTACCAGTTGCAGGAACCCATAAAGCTTTTTTTTTTTTTCCCTTTTTTTCCCTTTTTTTCCCCATTGTGTAAGCATGACAAATCATTAATTTTTGATTGATTGCTTTGAATTATGGGTGCTCTGACATCCTTTCTGTAGCTGAACAGCTGTATAACAAATGAACATATCAGTGCTCACAAAAGATTGGAGATCTAACAGAAGCAATTACATTGTCAGCTCCTCCCTTCTGGCTTTTCCCAGGCAATGGAGAGAAGAAATTTTTTAACAGAAATTCCTCAAGTGGCTCACAATAATAATAATAATAATCATCATCATCATCATAAAAAAAAATACCTTTTTGTAATTGAATTAGATTTTTTCTCTTCATTTCCACTGGATTTCATATCCCTTCAGAAGCCAGGTTGTGTTTCTGCTTTGTGTAACTTGGAGAATTCCTTTGAAGAAAATTTTACATAAGAATTAAAAAAAATAAAATCAAATTGCAATTTTTTTGGTTGCTATTCCTTTAAGATTTCAGAATTGCACCAGTGCACTAAATGTGACCTCCATAACTTTTAAATTAAGAATTTATGCTGGCTTGAAATTTATGAAATATTTCAGCATGAAAGAAAGCCTTTTTCCCTCAGGAAAATTGAGCAATAAATCACAGCACTCTCGATTTACTGCCCTACAGCCAGCCAAAGATAGGATTTTTTTCCTTCCCCCCTTCATTCTGAAAAAAATAAAAAAAAATAAAAAAAATGTAATCATATAAGACAGCTTAGCTGCTATCCTCCCACTCTCTAGAATTTTTAATTTCAGCTGTTTCTGCTTGGATTTATTTCCAATATTCCTGCTCGGCTTTTCAATTTCCTCAGTTATTAAATTTTAATTCAGTGCATTAGCATTTAAATTAAAAAAGGGTTTATTTTATCAAAATCGTTGGCTGGCCCCCATCCTGCTGCACATGAATTGCCTGTTTCTGCCATTTGCACAAAATGTGAAATGCAGCTAATATCTTTTAACTTGTATTTGCACAAATTCAGAAATAAAATTTCTGGGATTGGAATAATATTGTCTTTCCAAGGAAGGCTCTCATCAGTGAGCTGGGGAAGGAGGCGAGAGGAGACCCTGGGCTGTGCTCAGCCCTGCCAGGGCTGCAGGGCTCACCAGGGCAGGTGCTGGGCTGCCCCTCCAGCCCGGAATGGGGCCATTTGCACAGCTTGTCCATTGCTGATTTCCCACCTGGCCATGATTTTGTGTCCCAGGGATCTTTGTTTGAGCCTTGGGCTGCAGGGAAGGGACAGGGGACAGCTCGGGGGGAACCACCGTGGTGGGGCTGGGCTCAGAGATCCGCTCAGAGATGGGCACAGAGCTGGGCCCCGAGCTGCGCCCAGATCTGGGCTCAGAGCTAGGCTCAGAGCTGGGCTTAGAGCTAGGCTCCGAGCGGAGCTCAGAGCTGGGCACAGAGCTGAGCTCCAGGCATGTCCAGAGCTCCTGGACAGCCCCGGAGTTTGGGTGCAGCCAGGGCAGCAGGGGCTCAGAGCTGCCTCGTCCTTCTGAACCTCACCAGCTTTTTTGTTTTGCTCTCCTAGGCCGACGAGAGCAACAGCAGCGGGCGGAGGAGCTCTTCCAGCAGGTAGGGCTGGGCTCTGGGGTGTGCTGCAGCCCTGCTCAGGTGTGTTCTCCATGCTGGACATGGGCTGGCCAAGGGGGGCTGCAGGGAGGGATGGGTGGGAGCTGCCAGGGCCCAGCATCCATGCAGCCCTTTCTGGAAATAGCTGGAAGGATGGATGTGGGACTCTGGCCTTGTCCTGCCCTTGGGGACTGAAAGCAGAGGTGCCTTGTGTGTAGTGCGGGGAGTTCCAGCTGAGTGCCCCCAGGCTGAGGCTCTTGGATGGAGACCTGGGACCTTTCTGTCCTTCAGAAGGAGAGGATAGAGGTGTCCCAGCACCCCAGCCCCTGTAATCCCATTGGAGCTGTCTGTGCTGAGGTGGGTCTGTCCTGGGCCTGCCCAGTGCCCCAGCTCTGCCAGTGGCATATCAGGACAAAATACCCTCATCCAGGTTTTTTTCAGTTGGCACTGCCTGGCATTGAACATGTGTGGGATGTCCCTGAGCTGGGCACAGGTGAGCATTGAGCATCTGTCACAGGGGGAAACTCTCACTTCGGGGGTGGCTCATCTGTGGTCCAGCAGTGTGGCTCAGAGGACTCACTGGGAATTAACCTGAAGGAAGTCTTGGAAAGAAAGCACAAGCTGAGGAGCAAGGGGAGAGGAGCCCGACATCACTTCCTTCCCCTGGAGTCTTTATTCCAGCCTTTAATTCCATTTCACACCTCTCACTGGAGGTTTCCCACAGCTGGTGGGCAAGTGCATTCTCCGTGTGGGAGCTGATTTTT
The DNA here is from genome assembly GCA_009812075.1 of Sialia sialis. Classification (NCBI taxonomy): domain Eukaryota; kingdom Metazoa; phylum Chordata; class Aves; order Passeriformes; family Turdidae; genus Sialia; species Sialia sialis. The sequence continues at coordinate 5,344,124 of VRYO01002223.1, forward strand.
GGGGTTTCCATGTCACCTGTGGGGTATCCACCTCGCCTTTGTGGTGTCCATGCCACCTTTGGGGTGCCCATCTGACCTTTGGGGTGCCCTTGGGGCTGAACATCCTCCCAGGAGTAAGTGATGGCCCTTCCCAGGGCAGAGATGGAGCTCCTGCTGAGGTGGGAGAACTTCCCTCTGTTTTCTCTCCTTTGTATGTCCAGAGGAGTGTGAGGCCGGTCATTGCTTTTTTCCTTGTAGAAAAATGGAAACAGAACCTGTTTTATCATCCACCTGACCACAAAATGTGGTCAAAGAAAGGAGAATGATCAAGTCCATTTAAAATGAATAAAACAGAATCAAAACATAATACTTCAAGAAAGCTCTGTCAGTGATTGAAGGTGGAAATGTGACTCTGACCAAATCTGTAAGGTCATCAGCGGATGGAGACACAAGATGGATGTTTCTCAAAGTCATTGCTGCTTGAAACCCTCACTAATTGCAAACTATCAAGGAAACTTTTAAAAATTAATTTATATCAGTAAAAAATATAAGCAAAAATAATATAGTATAATATAATATAATATAATATAATATAATATAATATAATCAAAGTAAAATTACCTAGATTTGATCTTCCTGCAATATTTTTTTTTCACAGTAGCAGGCTTGGTGCTAAGGTGATGACCGTGGTATTGGGTCAATCCTATTTTTCCTTTTTTACTGCAGTGAATTGATTTTATTCTGTTTCAAGCAAACACTGAAAGCTTTGAAGGCCCAGGGGTTTGTGATCCCACCACCCCCAGATCCAGAGGCTTGCTGCTGCCTCTGGAACAGCAGGGCTCAGGGTGTGCAGCTGGCAGCTCATGGTGGCAGAGGGCACTCGCTGTTCTCCTCCCTCATTAACTCCAGTGTGGTTGCTGCACCTCAGTGAGCACTCAGTCATGGGAGATTTTAAAAGGTGAAGAGAATTCTTAGGAGCACAGAAAGCCCTCTTCCTTGAAGGCAGCCAGAAGAGAGATGGCTGCTTGCCTTGGGGAAGATGACAACTAAGAGACAACCTGACAAAGCTGTGCGTGTTTTTGAACACTCCAGAAAAGGTAGATCAGAGGCTTCTTTCTTCCTTTTGCAAGGAAAAAAGAGACAGTCAACAAAATTAAAAAGCAGCAAATTAAAATAAAAGGAGGATGTTTTCCTGCATGATGGGCAGCAGTGTGATGGGAGTGTGACTCCAGGAGTTGGGTGCTAAGAGGGGCTGGGAGAGGACTCTGCTGGAACACCGTTCTAGGGGGTGACATGGGCTGCATTCACAGAATCCCACACTGCCTGGGGCTTGGAAGGGACTTTAGGGATCATCCTGTCCCACCCACACCATGGGCAGGGACACCTCCCACTGTCCCAGGCTGCTCCAGCCCCAATGTCCAGCCTGGCCTTGGGCACTGCCAGGGATCCAGGGGCAGCCACAGCTGCTCTGGCCACCCTGTGCCAGCCCTGCCCACCCTGCAGGGAACAATTCCTGCCCAATATCCCATCCAGCCCTGCCCTCTGGCAGTGGGAGCCATTCCCTGTGTCTTGTCCTTCCGTCCCTTGTCCTAGGCCCTGGCAGGGGCTCTGAGCTCTCCCTGGATCCTTCTCCTCTCCAGGTGAGCACCCCCAGCTCTCCCAGATGTGCTGCAGAGGGGCTCCAGCCCTTGGAGCAGCTCTGTGGCCTCCTCTGCACAGATCCAGGTCTTGTGTTCGAGGCCCCAGTGCTGGACAGGGTCTGGTCCCATCCTGTGAGTGAGCACATGGCAGGGGGCTGGTTCCTTGCTGGTGTCCACTGGAGACTTGCTTGAAGCTTCTTCTGAAGCCACTTCTGCACATGGTGGCCCAGGCTGGGTGTCCCTGTGTGTGTGACAGCCCCAGAGGGTTGGTGGGACAGGAGGGCAGTGTGGGAGCAGCACTGGGAGTTCTGGGCCCAGGAGTCTCCATTAGACTATTGGAGCACTAACAACTTCCCAATAATTAATGTCAGCGTTCAGATGGTGGGCTCTGGATCCTGACAAGAAATAATTGAAAAACCAAATGTGCAATTATGTCTGACAAGCAGCGTGTGCTTTTCTTGGTCACCAGAGCCTTGTGTAGTCATGTGTTAGACACGGTTTTATATAATTATTATTGTTTATATGGCGGGTGTCAGAGGAAGGAAGAATTTCAGTTTCGAGTCCTCTGTTGGCTATTTATTTTAAAGTCATTAGATTTGTTTTCAGACTTAACTACACTTAATGTGCGAGACTCCTGCTGAATAAATCAGCCCCTGATATAGGAGCTGCATCTGTTTGCGGAGGGAACGGAGCCAGCTGGAAGCTCAGCCCCGTCTGCAGCGGGGCTGTCACCAGCCAGGAGCTCACAGCACAGATGTAGCTGTGGAGCAGAGGAAACCCAGGCCAGGGCAGGGTGGCTGTGATTTAGTGCAGTGGGAACAGCCCCTGGAAGGGCTCAGGGAGGTGCAGGTGCAGCAGAAAGGCTCTGGGTGCTGGCCCAGGTGGGAGCAGAGCAGGAGTTCCCAGGGGTGCTTTGGGCTGGGCCTGGAGGTTTCCCAGCTCTGACATGGTGCAGTTTTCCTGGGTACTTTGGACCAAACCATGGTTGCTCAAGGGTCTGAGTGTTTCAGTCTGTGCCACAGAAGATGTAACTTCCATGGAATCACAGAATCCCTGAGCTGGAAGGATCCACTGAGTCCGCTTGGCCCTGCACAGACACCCCAACAATCCCACCCTGGGCATCCCTGGGAACAGTGTCAAAACACTCCTGGATCCCTTGGGGCTGGGACCATTCCCTGCAGAGCCCTGCGAGGAGAAGCTGTGGAAAAAGGGTTGCACCCACTTTGCTCCTTCTCAGTTCACCCTTCTCCAGCCTCCCTGGTGGCACTTTCCCCTCTCTTCCCCACTTTCCTTGCTCTGTCCTTTGTGGACACGTCCTCCCCAGCAGCTCCTATCATGCAAGGGAGTGCCCTGGGATGGCACCAACTCTTCCTCAGGCTCCTCTTCCAGCTCACCAGTTCCCCAGTGCTGGAGAAGAACAATTTTTGAGGTTGTGATCCTCTGAAGCTTGGGAGAGGGCTCCTCACCCTGTGGAGGGACAGGCTGGGTATTTTCAGGAAGCAAAATTATTTGAATTGTCACCCCTTTCTTTAAGAGGCAACCTGTGGGATTTTCAGTCCCAGAGCGCCAAGAAGCTTCTGACTCATCCTGCGTCAGAAAAAGAGAAAACTTCTACTAATTAGGCAAGGAATTTAATAAGCCTTGGTGCCTGCTGAAGGGCTCTCACCAGCCATCTTCAAAAAGAAGCAAAGCAACCTACCAGCACAAAATCCCCCAAAAGTGCCCTCTGGCCAGTTCAAGAGCAGTGGATAGTTCAGTTTTGTGTACAACAACCAACACAGAAGCTGTGGAGAGGGCAGGTTTCCTTGAAACCCAAAAGAAGGTCAAATGTCCACAAACAGTGTTCTGACACATCCCAGCTCCTAGGAATAGGAGTATTTTCTGTGTAAACCATGCCAGTTTGCCCAGTGCCACAGTCCTGGAGAGCTTTGGATGGTGTGAGGTGGAGAAACGTCCCTTCCTGGAGCCATGAAGTACCAAGATGTGGCAGCACTAAGGCCTTCAGGACAGCTGAGCTACCAGGAAATCCTTGGGTCACCCCCTCACTCCTCATGGCGTGTTGGGGACCTGTGGCCATTTCAGTTCTCACCCCCTCAGTAATTTCTTATTCAAGGAACACAGAGCTCTTTCACTGATATAAATAAATCCTTAATCTATTCTCTTTGTTTTTGCCTGAATTTCTTTGTCTCTGTTGACATTTCCATGCTTCAAAATTTAAAGACGCTGGCAGCTATTCCATTATCATCTTAAATTCAGTTTTTAACCTGCATCATTTGTGTGTCGCATTTTTTATCTGACTGAATTCTTTTGCTTTTGGCAAGGAGTGCGCGGTTGTTTTTTGTTGGATAAGCCAAATTTTTTTTTATATTTGGTTAGACTTTCCTCTTCAAACCATCCTCAAGATATTCCTAATAAGGACTGAAGGGAATTTGTTTTGCTAATACCTTAGGAATTCTTTGTGGCTCTTGACTATTGTTCTGGTTTGTATTTTAATGTTTAATTTCCAGAGGAGAGGCAGGCTGATTGGTCCTGGAGTTTACCTTCTCTGAAAGATTCAGAGCTGCCGAGTGCCCCTTGAGGAATGAACGCACGATTAAATTCCTCTTGGACTTCCTGAAGCAGAGTTTGCTGTCAGGAAAGGTTGTGTGTTTTACTAGACCCAGATAGCTGGAAAAATTAAGTATTCTGCTTTGTTTGTTTGTTTTCCCTAGATTTTAGCAGTGACACCACACACACCACTGAGTGCTGCATTATGTATTTTGGGGTTTTTGAAAGCTGTTACTTCTGTTTTCAAGAGCTGGCTGCCCTCAGAGGCAGGGGGTGAACTTCCCTGAGGCATCTCTTTTCTACAAAACCTTCATATCCTTTAAATTTATGAACTCCTTAATAATATTGGTATTTATTGAGCAAATTTCTTCCAGGAAAACCTGAATGGCAGCTACTGTCACACTTCTGCCTCAGAAGGATGCGGCCTCGTGTTCTGATTTCAGTTTATTTTGGAGGGAGAAAGCAGAGGATGTAAATGTGTCCCAGAGAGGGGCAGGGTTTGGGCTGCTTCTCCTGCCTCAGGGATTTTCTTTGTGTGCCCAGTTGGTTTCATGTTCCCAGGTAGAACTGACATAGAGTGAGGGCCTCAGAGCTTCCAGGAGCTGCTGCTTCATCCCTGGTCAGGGTTGGAGGGACCACCGTGTTCAGGGTCATGGATGCAAAGAGGGGACCCAGCAGCCTCGTGAAGAAACCCAACCAGGCACAAGGATACAGCTCCTGGGCCATGGACAAAACCAGCACAGAGATCACAGGAGCACTTGGGACCTCACAGGGACCCTGAAGTCTTTGAAACCTGCGGTTCACAAGAGCATGTTGCACATGGAAAATGCCCAGAAGCTCTGAGCAGCTTTTGCTTTTTTCCTGTTCTTCAGCAAGCCTTCTCTCCTGAACTGCTGAGGGAGGAAGGAGTATCCATCCCCTAAAGCAACAGCAGGACAGGAGACAGCAGGTTTTTTTCCTGCAACCTTTCAGAAGTTAAATGCAGACTTTGGGAATTCACAGTGGCATTGTGGAAGATTGTGAAGAGAACTGAAGCCTCCTGGTGGAACATGGATGGCCATGAACCCCTCTGTGACCAAGTGAAAATTTGGATTTCAGGCACATGGACCAGCACTTGCTGCCATCATGTGTCACCCAGAGTGCTGGTGGCACACTTGGATATCCTGCTTGGGTGTCCATGCTCTGGAATGTGGACAGGCTCCCAGATGGAAAGAGTCAAGGATCAGAAGGGATATTTTTGTGTGTGCACACTGAAGTGCTTTATTTCATTCGAGAGACAGTGGAGGGGAGATTCCCAGTAAGAGAATCTCTTTTCCAGCAAATGCCCAACAACCAGAGGCAGCAATCCACACTGGAAGTGCAGTGCCTGTTCCAGAATAGAATCCCTCAGAGGAGGAACCCAGGATGGGATGGCTGTTCCAGAACTTCACACATCAGCACCAGGCCATCCTCTGTGATGGACATAGCTCAGGCTGCAGAGGGGTTTTGGCAGAGCCTCTGGTAGCTGTGGCAGAGAGAGGGGAATGAGTACCTTGGAGAGGAGCAGCTCTGGACACTGTGACACAGGAGTGGTGTCTTTGCCTTTCAGGGTGTGAGGGAACATCTGAAGCTGGGGCTGGAGCCTGGAGCTGGAGCCAAGAGCTCAATTTTAACACTGGGAAAACAGCTCTTGCTTTTCTCTCTTTTAATCCTGCACTTGAAAATCTTGTCTGGTGATGTCTGCAGGAGATGTCCCCAGTGAAGGACACCAGGCAGTTTGTCTGCTCCCTGATTTTCTCTACCTCCTCCTGGTGTAAGGAACGGGGCCCAGCCCCCAGGGCTGCCCCAGGAAGCAGATGAGCGTCACAGAGGGGGGTGGGGAGGCCACCACAGCTAATTTATCAGACAAACAGATTTTTAACTTACATCCTTCTTTTTCTTGCCTCTGCTTGTATCATCTCCATGTAAAATGAGAGTTCATTTACATCTGTTCTGTCTATTCCACTTCCTATAGCTCCAGTCATGACAGGAACCTTCTGATTCTTGTAAAACCATGGCAAACGTCGGTAAATTGAGCCCAGTTTCAGCCTCTCCATTTTTTTTTTGTTTGTATTCTGACAGCTGAGGCCTTTTGATTTAGCCTGGAATGAACCAACTGCATGTTGGTTTCCAGAAGACAAGTTGGGACATCCACTGATTCTGGTGTCCTACTGGACCCTGCAAAGGTGCCCATTGCTTGGTTCCCATGAGTGTTGGGAGTCCTTACTCAACCTTTTTGGTGCTGCAGACTAGAAGAGCCTTTTAAGGAGTGCCCAAAATGTGTTTCAGTTTTACTCTAACTGGGGACACCCTGTCCTCTGCCAAGAGGTGTCATCACAGAATCACAGAATGGGTTGGGCTGGAGGGACCTTGAAGACCCTTCTGTTCCACCCCCTGCCATGAGCAGGGACAGCTTCCACCAGACCAACTTTTTTTTTGGCCATCACTGATATCATCAAGGCACTAATGGTCTCTGGGTTTTCCAGCTTGAGTATTGTGTAGGAAAAACCAAAAGATGCTCCACATTGGCTGCTGGGGCAGGAGAGCTGTTCATAGGTGCTGGTTCAGAGTGTAACATCCTCCTTAATATGTGTTTCCTTTAACTCTCCTTTTGAGGAGCTGATGTTGAAGACTGATACTTCACTCATCCCACTCTGCCCCTCCCCAAAAACTCAGCAGGATGTGTGCTGCAAAAATAGCCTCATTAGAAGCCATCTGAGTACATATGCAATCACAGATGACTCAAAGGGAGCACGAAGCACACATGTTTCTGTTGCTGTCTTCAGAGAATTACATGACAAATTATTCCTAGCTGGAAGAAATGTCCTTTTATAATTGGGGATTTTTTTTCCTCATTCTTTCAGAAGGGAGGAGTGTGTGTTTTTTAAGTAGCTTTTAGTCACTTTCATTATTTATGAGGATGCTACTCCTGATCAGAAACAGCAAACTGCAAGCGCGAGTTTCTTGTGGCTGCAGCAGCTGACGGGCCCCGTTTGCTTTCACTCATTGCTGTTGTGCTCATCACAGCCAGGGAGACCCTGCAGAGACCAGAACAGCTCCACACTGCAGCCTCCAGCTTCTCCCCCTTCTCCCCATGTCCTGCCACAGGAGATCAGCTGGAGGGCTGCTGGATCTGTAGGGGGTGTCACAGTGCAGAGGGGACTGGTGTGAGCCCTCAGCCTTTCCTTTCTGTCCTTCCCTTGGGAAGAGCTCCTGGCGTTGCCCTTGTGTTGCTCCTTGCATTGGTGCTGGTGAGGCTTCACACCCTGAACTGCTCTGCTCATTGTTGTGCTGCATCACCGAGCTCTGCCGAAGCCGAGGTCTTCACGAGCTGCCACAGGTGTAGGACCAAAGGAGCTGTACCCACATGGGTCCAGGAACCCACTTTTACCCCTGCCTTTCCAGTTCCCCATGCTGAGGCTTCATTAAGGCCTTCTGAAATCTCTTCTGCCTTCACACACTCGTGTCTGACATGAAAGTGGCCGCAACGTCATCAGAAGATGAAAGTCTGATGATCAAAGCAGGCAGCAATGTTGAAATGAGCATTGTGAGATGGCAGAGCTGGTATTACAGTAATTGGCTGTGTGGCCTACTTAGTGAGAGCAGTGATACATGCAAGTGCAATGTTTGTTTGCCTCTTTCATGTTGGAAATCACAGAGTCTGTTCTGGGAAGTGAAACAGGACCTCACCTGTAGGAGCAACTAGCACGGAGTGAGCGCCCAAGGCTTCTGATCCCAAGTGTGATCCCAAAGCTTCTGCCTCCTCTCCTCAGCAAGGAAGAGCCTCTTGCATTGCCAGGGCCCACAGTGAGGTAGAGACAAGACATGAACAGTGAAGGAGATTGGTATTGCCCAGGAAGGGGCAAAGCCATGGAGAAGAAGTTTGATCCCCCCTGCAGAAGGAGGCAGGGTTCAAGCCAGCTGTGCTGTGCACTCTTCTCCTCTAAGGCCTGATGGCTCTGAGCAGTTTTTGTCCTGTGCAAACAGTGCCATGTTTGGAGAACAGGAATAATAACCTCTTCCCAGGGAACAGCCCATGAATGTTTAAATGCAGGTTGGACCTGCAGGGGGATGTGCAGCTGACCCCTGGCAGGCCACTCTGAACACTAAACCTGCATTGTTTCATGCAGGAGGGTGGTGTCATGAGGCTGGGGACTGAGCTCAGAGCCACCAGGAGGGGCTGGCTGGGGGAGGTGGGAGGTGGCTCTGGCAGGTTCTCCCTTGGCTCCTATGCACTGCTGTCTCCACCATCCCAGTGTGTCCCAGCAGTGCCTGCAGCCATCTGGAAGCTGGGGCAGGTCTCTGTGTGGGCACCAGGGGATGTGGGTCACACTCTGGGTCACACTAGGGAGTCTCAGCCCCCAGGACTGATACTGAACTTACCTGACATCCCAAAACTTGCAGTCCTTTTCTCTCTGTGCCCTGATCCAAGCCCTTGAGACCTGCTTGGAGCCTTGGGAACTGCAGAACTGAAAATTCACTCCTGATTCTGCTCATCCTGTTTCTGAGCCTTTCCAGCAGTTGTGCCTCAGCTCCAGAAGGGCTACCATGGCACTGGAGTGGCAGAACCAGGCCTGACATCTTCCCTCCCCCAGGCAGGATGTTCCCTGTCCCTCCCTGTGTCTCTCGATGAATTTCTGGAGAACAAGAATGTTCCAGATCTCCTGCTGCTTTTTCCCCATCTCCAAGTGGAGGTTCTTCGTGTTGCTCAGCAGCAGGGAAGGCAAAATTCAGCACAACAATGAGCAACATCATGGACTTGATCATCCTTGATCAGCAAGGGCTGACCCAAGGACCAAAGGACTGGGGATGAAATGAAGCTTTCCCGTGTCAGTGCATGTGTGGGTTGATGCTGTGTGTGGTGGAGGCTGTGTTGACTCCTGTCTTCCAAGAAAAACTGGTTCAGCTGGGGCTGTGCACATACCCCTTCCCATCCTGCCTGAAGCTCTCCAGTGTCAGTAGCTTCCTTTTCCTTCCTGTTTTGCTCTGGGATGTTGGCACTCTTTGCCCAGCCAAATCAGGAGGCTTCAAACTCTGCTGTCATATGAGGATCATTCCCTGAGCCCAGCTCTCCCCTGCACCTTTGGGAACACTGATATCCCATTCAGCAAATGAGCTTCAGAAAAGCCTGGACTGCTCCTGTCTCTGCTCTAGCCACAGGAGCACGACCTGGATTTCACAGGGGACCACAAGAAAGTGATGCTTGCTCCTGCTGGGAGAGCTGGCTTCCACCACTGCTGCCTCCTCCTCCTCCTCTCCAAAGTTGTGCAGCCCCAGGTAATGCACAGAGTGGCTTTTGTAGAGCTCACCTCTGCTCCCAGGAGTGTCAGTGCTGCTGTTCTTATGGTTTCACTTCTTTTTGAGGGGAACAGCAGCTCCTTTCAAGGCTTGTGAGCCATGAAATCATGTGGAAGAAAGTTGCTAAAGTGTTTGGGTCTGTGTCCTTCTGCACATCAGGTATCTGCTCAGAGTTAGAACATATGGGGCAATGAATTGATTTCAGTTAATATTTGCTGGGTTAGGTCCCACCCAGGGGCAGACATTCCAGCTGGGAAGTTCCTTTCTTGGCAGAGCTGGATCCACAAAGTCAGCGTGCATGAAGAGCAAAGGTTCTGAGGGTCCATTGGTCTGGTCTAATAATTTATATATTCCTCAGCTCCAGGCCACCAAGTGTGGCCAGTGCACATCTGTACTGAGCCCAGGGACCTGGGGCCAGCCAGACACACAAATCTGGCTTTGAAAACTTGGGAGGGATCTCTTTTCCCCAGGCAGATCCTTTGGAAAATGGCTGTTCCACTGGACCACCATCTGTGCTCATGTTTTATGCCTCATTTCAGCTGGTTCCAGCTTCCAGCAATGAGCTTGCACTCGACTCTTCCCTGCCAAGTTAAGGCAAGACAGTATTTTCCCTCCATGAAGATGATGATATGCTGCAATCAAACCATCTTCCAGTCTTCCTTTTGGCATGAGAAACAGACTGGAGCAGTTTGGTCTCACAGAGTCATAAAGTGTCTTTTCCCAGGCTTGAACCATTTTCGTGCTGCATTTTGGAACCGTCTCCAGCTTTTCTGATCAGCTCTGGAACCTGAAACTGCTCGCTGTGTCTGCAGCATGTGGGCAGTGGCTTCACCACAGCTTCAGAGGGAGAAAATTACCTCCTTGTTCCTTCTCGGGCACCTGAAGTGAAAATTTGGTCAGTCCTTCAGCTCAGAACATGGCACTGTGTGGTTTCAGTACCACGTGGGTGCATCCACACTCCTGGACTTGTCTGACTGTGCTGCAGCCACGGGTCTTGGGCAGAACCATCTATGGAGAGAGGGATCCACTGGTGGAGTGTCCTGTTCATTCACAGGCTTTGTTCTCCACCCCTCCATGGCTACACCCATCACTTCTAGCAACAGTGGTGTTCAATTTAATTCCACAGCATGAATAAATCTGTCCCACATCAACCATTCCAGGAGTCTGCCTCTCTATTCAGGAGCAATGCACCTGGAGAGCAGCTTTGCCTTGCAGCACGGGGCCTGTGTGATTTGGTTTGTGCTTGAATGTGACCAATGCAAAGCTGGGTATCATCAAAAAATCACTGTATTCTTGCCCCTTTTATAACCTCCTCAAAAGGCTCTATCCTCAGTCTCACTGCCACTGGTATCAGCTTCTAATCCCACATCACTTGGCTCATGCCTGGATTTTCCTATTGCTTTACCCAGAACTGGCAGGCCCAGGCTGCTGTGCCATCCATGGCCAAGCTCTCACTGCTTGTTCCCACTTTCCAGCCTCCCAGTGGGAATTGCCCTGGCTGCCTTTGATCTTCCTCTGTAGTCCTGTGCAGGCTCTGAGGAAGGGAGGATTTTCCTATCTGCACTGTTGTTGCCTTTATCAGTGTTTTGCATTTCACACCTTCTGGGTTTGACTGATCTGCAATTAATCCCACTCTTTTCTGATCCCTGAGTATTCTCTACTCACTGCCTTCCCCTTGGAAGGGTGCTGAGCCACATGTGGTGGCTGAGATGAATGAGCCTGTGGCACACTCAATAATATTACCACAAAGGCTGTCCAGTTCTCAACCACATCTTTGTCTCAATCCATCTTTCTCACTTGTAAGAGCCCTGTATGATTTTGGGAGCATGGCAAGGGGGAGTATGTGTGAGAAGGCAGGAAATGAGTGGGAAGGCAGGTCAAGGCTAATTCTCTCTGTTTAGAGGCTATTAATTGTACATTTCATGCCATAATGAGAATGAAGGGATGAATAATAAAATCTCTGGCAATAGGATGTGCCTGACCCAATCTGAAATAGCAACTCCACATCCATGTGGGAGGTTGGGCAGTAATTACTGGAGGATTGTTCTCTCTGTTCCTCTGCACCCCTCATCCCTGTCCTCCCAGGAGCTCCACACTTTCACCTCCAACTGCATCATCCTGGTTCCTCTGCAAGCTCCATAACCTGCGTCAGAACCCACTGCAGGTGTTGGTTCTCTAACACTGTAATTCATACTTTGTCCTGATGAACTTCATGATGTTCCAAGCAATGGGATTTTTTTTCTCTGTCACTGTTGCACAATTTAATGATCATCCATAAGGCCAGCCTATTTTTCATGTTACTTTGTTACTTCTGCCTAAAACATTTTCAAACACCTTTGGCTGTCCCCAATGTTTATATGACTCTAAATATGTCACAGTGGTTTCTGTTTCTGGGTAGTCTGAGCCATTATATATTTAGTTCTGATTTCTGCACAAACTGAACCAGCAATTATTTTATCTTTGTATTGCATGTTGGAGTGTATTAATAACCAGTATGAAAAACTGTGGGTCCATAAAGAGGGGTGCTAAAGGAGCTCCACTGGCTTATTCCCACTTCATTGTCTGGTGGGCTCACACCCCCTTTGCCTTTTACCACCACAGCACCTGTTGAGGTTGTTTTACAGCTTTGAGGTGTCCAGTTCTCTTTTCTTAAAGAGTTTTGAATATTTCTTTAGATTTTTTTTCCCACAAATTTCTTTCTCAGATGAAAACACATTCTATTTCCTAACCTGTTTCTGAGGGCAGTGCCTCCATCAGGCTTTCCCAATAGTTGTATCTGTCCATCTGTGCTAGTCTCCCTAAGTATCCCCATCTTCCAGATCCCCTTTGATCAGCACTGTTATGTTCAATAAAGCTTCTGAGTACCAGGGAATTTCAGGTTGCTTGAAGGAATAAAAGAGAGCATGCGATGGAGGGTGGAGATAGCTTCAAATTAAAAATGTCAGGGAATCATAGAATCGTTTGGGTTGGAAAAGATTTTGAAGATCATCAAGTGAAAGTTAATTCAGCAGTGCCAGATCCACCAGTGACCCATGTCCCCAAGTGCCACGGGAGAATGTGGCTTTGTGTGTATGGACTAGTGTTGGCAAAATACCTGCACTCAGAGCTGCTGAAACTGCCCATGGCCTGCTGGCAACCAAGGCAAGTTCTGTGCTCTTCTTTAGGGATCCAGTGTGTTTATAAGCACTACTCTTGTTTGTGATGATTAAGGTTTTTTTTCATTGCTAGCAAATAATTTTATTGCTTTTGTCCAGTTAAATTTTAATTACTTATCATGTACAGCAGACACACATTAGTATGCTTCTTTTAAATAACCTGCATAAACCAGAGTACCTTGAATTAGGGCCTGGTGATGACGAAAGGAGCACTTGGCATTGAGAATTCACGTTCTCTCCTCTCTTTTCCCCTTCAGGGAGTGTCTGAAGAGGAGCCCACGGAGCCCGAAAGCCGAGGGCTCCGACTCGGCGACATCTCAGTCCTCCCCCAGTGAAGAGGCTGGAATGATGACTGAGGTGAAAGTGAAGACAGAGGTACCAGATGACTACATCGAGGAGGTGATCTGGCAGGAGGACACCAAAGATTCCAAGAAGAGCATCAAGGATGGCTCGGGGGATGTGCCTGCAGAGATCTGTGTGGTCATCGGCGGCGTGCGCAACCAGCAGACACTCGGTGAGGCACGAGGCACCATTCATTCCCTGAGTGAATGAGGGGGTGTGGGCACAGGATGAGGCTCTGGAGAACTGTGCCTGGACACAGCTCTGCTGGAGGGCCCAGAGACAGAGTGAACATCAGTCTTGGGGTCCTGGCTTAGGATTATTTGTCTGTTTGCATGTGGATGCCCCTAAAGGCTCATCTGAGATCAGAAAGACAAAGCTCCTTATCTTCTTTTGGCATGTTCAGGGACTTGCCTATCAGTCACCTGCAGCACCTGGTGGGTGGGGGTGTATTTGACACAGATGAGGAACTTAGGAAGGAAGGCCTGAGAAACAGCTGAGATGTTTTGAGGAAAGTTGCTCTGAGGAATGTGGATGCTTTCTGTAAATGAGTCTGAGCTCAAGAGCAGGTTTTACAGGTTGCTGTTTGTTTGTTTTCCCTAGTTGTGGGAATACTTTTGACTCTGGTCTGGCTGTGGTGTGCCCTGTTCAAAACAGTGCTTCCTGTCCCCACCCCACCGCCTGCTGTGATGAGAAGAAGCTTTTTCTTTTTTCTGTGAACATCAAACTGTCCTCTGCTCGTGCTCCAGGGAAAGGGGCTTCCTGTGGGAACCTGGCAAGGCACCACTCCTGCACTGCCTCTGTTGTCCCTGGCCTGGAGCATGTCCCTGCAGTGTCTCAGATCCAAAGGCACTTGCTAATAAAAAGAAGGAAGAGCAGCTGTCCAGGTTTCCTTTAAGGGACTCAGGAGGAAGCTGATTTGAGCTGCCCAGCATTGCAGTTGGGGTTGGTTTGTCCTGCAGGGGGAGAGAAAAGATGAATTGATGTTGGATTTTCTCCCGGGTTTTGTTGATCATTGTTCTGGAAAGAAAGCCAGGAGGTGTCGTTAGCTGGTGATTGTCTCAGAAGCATCGTTATTCTTCCTATCCTCCTTTCCACCACAGGACAGCCACTAAGAACAGCAGGGCAGGAGGTCAGTTCTGTCTGTGCAGGTCTAGGGAAAGGAATCCAAAACTATTTCTGACATAAAGATTTTGCAATTTGGAAGGAATATTCTGCGTATTTTCAGAGTTTTTGTGCCTCTACAGCTCTTGATTATTATATGGGCAAAGCTGAAAAGCATCCCTGGTGCCCTGGGAGGGAGAGGTGCAGCTATGACTGATGGGCAGCAATGGGAGCTTCTCCTCCTGCCACGGCCACCAGCTCTTGGTGAAAGCATCTGCAGGTTGGGTGTTTGCCCTGCAGGACTCTCTTCTCCCCACAGGTCCTGGCTGGGCAGCAGCAGCTGCTCTGCAGTGGCTGTCCTCTGGCAGTGGTGCTTTCCAGCTGAGCTTGGCTGTGTTACTGTGCAAGTGAGGAGGGAGATTTTGCTTTTGCTCTTGGCTGACTTGGGTGGTCTGGAGGGGAGGCCAGTGAGGACCAGCTGAGGGCACTGGGATTGTTCAGCTGAAGCAGACAGAGGGGAAACCTCCCTGGGAGCTGGAGCTCCTCCCAAAGGACAGCTCCAATCTCTGCTCTGGGCCAGGGACAGGAGCCAGGGAAGGGCTGGAGCTGGGCCAGGGCAGGCTCAGGTGGAGATCAGGGAAAGGTTCTTCCCCCAGAGGGTGCTGGGCACTGCCCAGGCTCCCCAGGGAATGGGCACGGCCCCGAGGCTGCCAGAGCTCCAGGAGCTGCCAGGGATGGACAGGGGGGATTGTTGGGGGGTCTGGGCAGGGACAGGAGCTGCACTCATGATCCCTGTGGGTCCCTTCAGTCTGGGCTGTTCCATGCTTCTGTGTTTCTGTGCTGTCCCTATGGAGTGTGTTGGGGACAGACTGGTGGGAGGGGTACACTCACAATGTATGGACACTGTGTGAGAGGGACAGATTCATTGACCACTTACAAGTGGTGGTTGAAAGCCTGATAGACTGGAGAGCTTCTGTCTGGAACACACATTGTATTGGCCATTGTAAAGCCTGGGCTTCTTTAGAGGCAGTTAGGTCTGGAGGTGAGGGGTGTTGGTGCCAATTCCCTTGTGAACAGAGCCCTGGAAGTGCCCCTGCCTGCCATTCACACCTTGTTTTTGGGGAGGTGGCTCTGAATAACTCCTGTTTGCCCATCAGGTCCTGTGCCCTGTGTGCACAGCCCGAGGTGCCCAGAGAGCAGGTCCTTGTGTTTGCTGAGCTCTGTCCCCACACGGGCACTGTGCCCATCTCTGCACACACCAGGGACCTCACACCAGGAATGTGACCCGTGTGTCACCACTCCACTGGCCATTCCGGCCCAAAAGTGTGACCTGCTGATGCTGCTGGTGCCTCCTGCCTCTGGAGTAAAGGCTTTGTGACTCTTGCTGCTGCTCCCCAGCACTTCCAGGAGCTTTCTTGGCCTGGGATCTGGGAGCCCTGTATCTGAATGACTTCCTCTGTGGAGACAGGCAAGGCTTTGATAGGATTTTATTCACCTTCATTGGTGAAGCGGAGACTGGAGGTGTTGAAATGGGTTTTTTTATAGCATTTCCCAATGAAGTGGTGAATCAGGAGTGAATGAACCCCTCTCCTGTGTGTGGAATTGCTGACCCCAGCCTGTCTCCTTTCAGGGAGTGCTGGGGACAGTTGGTTAAATGGGGGATGTGTCTGAGTCAGTACCACAGTGCTGAAGGCTCAGGGCACACATGGCTCCAAGTGACAGCTTTTTCTTCAGGGCTCAGCCCTGGGACTTGGCTGAAATGCACATTACAAGATTTACATCTCTTTTCTGAGTCACACATCTACTGTATTTATATTTTTAATTGTTACTTGGAGCAATTTATAACAGGGATTCCCAGCTCAATTGCTGCTATTCCCTTGCAGTATTTAATCAAACCAGGCCTTGTGTCTTTTGCCTCCTGTTTGCTTGCACCAGCTCCTGTCTCTATCGGCACTTTGGACTACTCCAGACTCTGCCTCCATCCATATGGAGCATCCCAAAACCCCTGGGAGCTGGAAGGGGCTGTACTGGGTGGGATGGTTGGGGACAGTGGCCACAGTCCCCCAGCCGAAGAGCTGTTTGTGGGTTTGGACCATTTTCCTTTCAGCTGCTTTTCCACAAGTCTTTCAATCCTGTGGGAAGAAGCCAATGGAGAGGTTGGCTCTCACCTGGCTCCTGTCAGCTGCAGCTGCTGCAGATCCCCCCCTGCAGCCACCTGGACCCCCATGGTACCCCAGGTGTCCCAGCCCTGGGTGGGGGTTCCTGCCCTGCACAGCTCAGAGGTGCCACATTTTTCCTTTCCTTTCTTCTGGCAAGATTCACATGCTGACCTCAGGCCAGGGTCACTTGAAGAGACACAGCACATGGACACTTCTCAGGGCAGGGAAGTGCCACCATGGCAGGAGAGGAGAGGAGAGGAGAGGAGAGGAGAGGAGAGGAGAGGAGAGGAGAGGAGAGGAGAGGAGAGGAGAGGAGAGGAGAGGAGAGGAGAGGAGAGGAGAGGAGAGGAGAGGAGAGGAGAAGGGCACTTGTGTTGTAATTTGGGAGAAAGAAGGGGAGACTGTTTGTCAGATGTGGATCATTTCCTCCTGTTGGGAATAGCATCAGGTCAGTGTTTGTGTCCTGCAGGATTGAGTTATCTGTGAGCTGAGGAGGAGAAATTTGATACAAGACTGCTTAAGCACTCAATCTGCTCTCCCAGTCCGGTGCTTTACGAGGAACATTTTGGAGAGGACTTTTCAAGTAGTGAATTAAATCAGAAATGTTTCTGAGACAGAGTGAAGAGAGAATCCTTCTGCTCGGGTTCATGCCATGGGCTGATGTTTCAGTTGCTGAGCTGTTCAGCATAGGAAATTCAAGAGCACTTTGTATTCTCCCTGGTGAGGTAAAGCAGTACTGCAGAAGCCTTAAGAAATTCTGTGAGACCTCTGACATCTTGTCAGGAAGTCACAGGGACAGATGGGTTTTGGAAATTTTTAATAGGCTTCAGCCATCATTATTCCTTGGAAATGCATCCACTTTAAGGGCTTTTTTCTGATTTCTTTTTGCACAATTTAGATGGAAAAGCAGTGGAACGTGGCTCTCCCGTTGGATATACACGAAATCGATATTCAGGGACCTGGATTTTTGACCATGCATTGAGATACACGTCCGGTATGTGATGGAAGGGTGTGAACGTCTAACCAGGGCTCAGGGAGCAAAGGAGGCTCTGGAAGCAATGGGTGCATTGCCCACATTCCAGCTGCCAGGCTCAGGAAAAGCCCAGCCCAACTGAGTGCGCCAACTAACCCCAAACCTTCCCCATCTCCCCTCCTGCTCCCACCAGCTGTGACCTGCATGACACACCCTGGAGCACAGTGACCTCACTGATGGTGTCCAAGGCCATGTGGGCACATTCTCCAAGGCCTTAGCACACAGTGATGTCCTTCTTCCTCCACTTCATCTTTCCTTCACTCTAACAGCACATTTTTTTGTGGCAAGTCATCCCTCCTTTCTCTAACATGAGGGCCTGTGGTGAGCTGAGTACACAGCTGTGGCTGCTGAGCTGTGTCTCTGCCTCAGGTCTGTAACACACCTCCCTCACCCTCCCCACCTCCCTGTGCTGCTGGAGCACTGCTCTATCACCTGTGGGCAGGGGGTGAGTGCAGGTGTCTCCCTCAAACCTTCCCTGGGTTCCACTTTAGACCTGGGAGCTTCAGGACACCTGCACAAAAGCCCTGACCTGGGACACATGGTCCCTTCCTGTCTCAGCTCCTGCCCCAGGGTCCAGCACAGCCCCTGCACAAGGGCTGCAGCCCCTGCTTGGGTTCACAGTGCAGAAGGAAGGCACTTCACACTTACTGGGACAGCTGACCTTCTTAGAGAACTTCTGCACAGCCAGTGCATTTATGCACCACAGACTGTCTCCACAGGAAGTAGGAAATACAATAAAAATGGGTAAAATATTCAGCCTGGAGTCCCTCACTGTGTTTGATCTGTTTGCACCAACTCACAGAATCACAGAATGCTTCGGGCTGAAAGGGACCTGCCACGGCAGGGACAACTCCCACTGTCCCAGGTTGCTCCCAGCCCCAGTGTCCAACCTGCCCTTGGGCACTGCCAGGGATCCAGGGGCAGCCACAGCTGCTCTGGGCACCCTGTGCCAGCCCTGCCCACCCTGCCAGGGAACAATTCCTGCCCAATATCCCATCCAGCCCTGCCCTCTGGCAGTGGAAAGCCATTCCCTGTGTCCTGTCCCTCCATCCCTTGTCCCCAGTCCCTCTCCAGCTCTCCTGGAGCCCCTTTAGGCGCTGGCAGGGGCTCTGAGCTCTCCTGGAGCTGCTTTCTCCAGGTGAATTCTCCCAGCTTGGCTCCAGGACAGAGGGGCGCCAGCTCTGTAATTAACTCAGTGGGCTCCTCTGGACTCATTACAACTCTGCCCAGTGCTCTGTGTGCAGCCAGCACTGTTGGGATGTGGGTGGGCATCAGTCACATTGTGCTTTTGGTTCAACTGAACCTCAGCTGTGCTCAGGGCTCCTGTTTGCAGGGCCCAGGGGATGGTGAGTGCTCATCTGCTGCTTTGGGGCTCCAGCTCCAAGAGTTTTCAGAAATGAATTTTGGAGTTTGGTGGTGAAAATAATCAGTCCTTGAGCATGGAAATGAGGGCTGGCAATGCTGCTGACTTGCTGATATCCCAGGTTTCACTCAGGCAGCCTGTGTGGAGTGACTGTCCCACAGATGTGTATCTACATAAAATACAGTGAGCTATGATAATAAAAATGCTCTGAAGCACATCAGACACAGCCACGTGCATGTGCTGTCAGAATATGTGAGTATTTTTTCAGCTGCATACTCTGGTGTATCAGAGTGTGGCAAATGGCCTCTTTCAGCATCAGTGACAAAGGAGCCTCCCCAGCTCAGGAGAGAGCCCCAAGTGATGCCATCAGTGATGGGCAGGGAATCCAGGGCTCTGACACTCTGAAGGGGCGGGATTTTCTTCCCAAGCTGTAAGAATGGGAAGGGGAAAAAGGAGCTTGGGCATTGTGTGTTCAGACAGAACCCTGGGTTTGTTTCTGCCAAGAGCTCACTTTGAGTAGCTCCAGGTGAGTATTGCTGTGAAATGCTGTTTGGGAATGTTTCTCTGGAAGTGTCTCAATGTTTTTTGTTCTTGTTGGTGGCTCCTCCCCGAGTTTTGCTGTTTTGCATGGTCGGGAAAAGATTGTTTCAAGGTTGTGTGAGGAAAGGCACATGGAAATGAAATTCTGCATTCATACCAAATTAATTCAGCCCTTCTTTCTCCCACCTCCTCTTTATTCAAGTCATGCTCTCACCCTCCAAAAAAGCACCAAGGGGATCCCAGTTCCACAGCTCTGGTGGACAGTTAAGAAATGCAGTGCATTCTGCAAATAAGAGCCTGGAAAGTGAATTTATAGCCTGTGCAACAAAGTGAAGTAGGAAAAAAAAGAGATTGAATCAATTCAAGTAACAAATCTAAGGAAATTTCTGTCTGCCTGTTCAATAACAGAAGAGTAAATTCATGGCATAACTTCATCATTACAAATGGTTCTCCCAGCTCTGTTCCTCTGGTTTTATTTCAAATGACTGTTTGCAGATGTGTATTTTCTGGAATTACAGACACAAATTGAGAAGAGGGACTACTGTGGTCACGTGCTTTTCCTTAAAAAGGACAAAAGTTCTATTTGTATCTATTTGGTTTCCTTGGGGTGGATATTTACCAAATCTCTGTGGGTTTCTTGGGAAATTTGTACATTGTGCATTTCTTGAGAAATTTTGAAAACTCCTGGCCTCCAGATAACATATTGCCTTCTTTTTTCAGTTGAAAAGGATTTTTTCCCAGCTGCTAGGAACTTACTGAAAAGTAATTCAAGGTTATTTCTGTCCATAGGAAACATTAGTCATTATTATAAAATTATAAGTCAGGCTATTTTGAGAGTGCCCCTTTCACGTTAGCAAAGTTAAAAAGATGCACTGAAAATGTAAGTTCAGGGTAATATGCCACAGAATCTTAAATAAGGTTGAAAGAAAGAGTAGTTTCTGGGGTAGTGATTTCCTGCATTTATCTCCATGAACCTTCCACAAATTACAGTAATTTCACAATTATAAGCCGCACATCCCAGTAGCCGGGTAGACCACGGGATTTGTCCATATATAAGCCACATCTGAATATAAGCCGCACTTTTTTTAATTTTTATTTTTTTTTAAGCAAGGATCCAAGTGTAACAAAGTAACAAGTTAGTAACAGAATCACTGTGAGCTGGGTTTGGTGTCAGGTGCTCAAGTTGCAAACAGTTTTCATAGACCAGCCAAGCCTTTAAAGGCAGCCCCAGGCGCCCTCCCCGGCCGGCTCTCACTTCCAGGTTGGCATTTCGCTGGGATTTGTCCATAGATAAGCCGCACCTGAATATAAGCCGCACTACTGGGGTAGGCTGGATTCTTCAATGAAAAAGGTGCGGCTTATAATCATGAAATTACTGTACTTTGCTGCGAAGTGCACGCTTTTGCCCGCAGTTTATGGACCAGTGTGCTGGCAGGCTTATTTCCTGATCCCTCATGGTGATGTGTGCTTCTGTCTCTTGTTTTTCAGGGTCTTACGAGTGTGGAATATGTGGGAAGAAATACAAGTATTACAACTGTTTCCAGACCCATGTGCGAGCACACAGAGGTATCTCAGTCCTGCTGCAATCTCGGGAATCCTGGGATAACACAGGTTCAGGGCAGGCTCAGGTGGAGATCAGGGAAAGGTTCTTCCCCCAGAGGGTGCTGGGCACTGCCCAGGCTCCCCAGGGAATGGGCACGGCCCCGAGGCTGCCAGAGCTCCAGGAGCTGCCAGGGATGGACAGGGACAGGGACAGGAATTGGACACCTCAATGATCCTGGAGGGCTCCTTCCAGGATATTCTGTGATTTTATGTCTGTTTTCAGGAAGGTCTTGAAGGTTGCTCTGCTTCTTCCCTGGCCAGCAGTAATTCTTCTCTGGGGTGTCCCTGTGAGAGGGGCCCGGTGATCAGCTTTGGGGCTGTCTCAGTTTTGTGCCTCTTTACTCCAGCAATATTTCTCCCCAGGTCAAGAGCAGCTCCTGTGTTCAGGGCAGTATTTACTACCCAGGGCTCTGAGGGCATCACTCTCTGCAGGGGCAGCTCAGATCACAGAATTTTGCCTGGCACGTCCCAGTGCCAGCACTGTGGTGGCATCTCCCTGAAATGCTCTGAGCTCCTGCCCAGCTGGGAGTTCCATCCATCCCTGAGAAGTCAGCCTGAGAGGATATAAATCAGATATGGGCATTGTAACTGCTGTATTTTAATGTTCAAATCAAAATGCTCCTTGAGCTGCCCCTGTGCCCCTGCTGTGAGCTCAGGTCACTTCCCAAATGCACTGTGTGCATGAAAGGTCTCATGCTTGCTCAGGAATGGCTTGAGTTTTCTGTAAGACTGAACAATCCAATGTTGCTTAATTGCAGAAATGGGAAAGTTTGAGGTGATTTATTCAAAGTATAGTTTGCAGGATTTGGAGCTCTGAAATACCAGAACAGCAGGGACAGGAAACCAGCTCCTCCTGAGCTTTTCTCTGGGTTTGTTTCCTATTCCCTGAGGTGAGCACTGAAGTCACTGTGCCAGGCTGGCAGGAGAATCTGCTTTAGCTCCTCGGGTGTAACCAGTGGTTGAAAATCCAAGAATAATGAGGCTAATATTAAGTTCTAAAGTTCTAAGCTCAAACTCTTCAAAGTCAACACATGCACAGCTGAGAAGTAACTGCTCAGCGTTTGTCACAGTCTCATAACACATCCTTAATTGCATGGTCATATATTCCTTGCGTGCTGTTTAATATCACAGAGCTGCTTCTCTACCATGGAATTGTTTTTCCATGCTGGTATTTCTTTTCTAAATACCAACAAAATTCCTCAAAGTCCTTTAAATGTGGCTTTGAGTAGCTTTACTGTGCACCTTAAGGAAAAAAAAAATCCCTAAAATAACAGGGAGATGCTTTACCATTACATCGCAGCATTGCAATAATTTTGCAATAATAATTGTAGTATTTAAATGTGGGACAAAGATTGCTTTTATTTTCTCTTCCCCAAGCACTATGGGATCTTTAATTCTGCTGGAATTTTTAGGAGCTCTGTTAGTATGAGGTCACCTCCTAGTATGTGATCTGATTAATTTATATATATTTTGATAATGAAATTAAGCAATACATTAAATTATATGGGTGCATATATCAGCATAGACCTGTACATTTGATATCCATAGTTTTGACATGAATTCAGTGGAGACTTGACTTTACCTTTTGGTTCCAAGGTCTTTGTCACGTGTAGTTGCAGAAGATGGAAATTTTCAAAGTTCTGGATGTGGAAATTTATCACTAATTCTCACATCAGTGCTGGAGCAGCAGAATTTATATCTGTATTTAGAAAGTGTTGGTTTATGTTACTGTAAATGGATGCATGCAGTAGTAACATTTAAAGTGCATTCAAAATGCCTAAAGACAATAAAAATACAAATGAGTTATTTGTTCATCTACACTCTTCAGCTAGAAATGAAACTGCAAACATGATGCAGCTCTGGCAGTGGGATTCTCCCAGGGAGCTGAGGCTCTGGGCAGAGTGTGCCTCGCTGTCAAAGGTTAAGGATGGGTAGGAAAAAAGAAGGAAGTATTCTTTGGAGGAAAGTGTTATATTATCCAGTGTGAGATGTGCAGAGACTGGACCAGGAATAGTGGTGGAATGGCAGGAGACTGCAAGAGGAGATTTCTGTGAAATATGCTTTTATTGCCCCAAGGCTTCGTAGAGTAGAAGAGGCTGGTACTGCCCTAGGATGACAAGCATGGGATAACAAGGTGGGATCACTGCACTGAGGGTGTCAGCCTGCAAGTTCCTGTTCTCCCTGTCATCTCCAGTCTGTGTCTCAGATCCAGTGCCAGGGCACTGGCAGCCAGCTCTGCCAGGGCTACTTTCCTCAAAGCACTGCAATGTGAGCTCCCTTAGCCGCCTCTGTGCACTTCTCAGCTGCCAGAAACTCTCATTCTGAATCCTTCAGTCATTTCTTTCTGGCTGGGCAAGGGAGGAGCCAGACTGCCACGGCAAAACCTGGATTCCCTTTTTGCAGGATGGATTTTCTGGGAGCCAGCCATGGTTTTCCCAAGGTCTGGCCACCCATCAGTCACATAACATCCGCTTTTCCCAAAGCTCAGCATCAGAGAAGCTAGAACAAACTGAGGCCCCTTTCTTCTCTACAAGATTTTTGGCCATTCCAGCAGCAGTAGCTGTTGTTTGGGATTTGCTGAAGGATACATCCCTGTTCTCTGCTTGTCTGTGTGGTTCCTGTGTCTAACAGGCCTTGGCCAAGCCCTGGGGTGGTGCTGCAGATGTCAAAGCAGGAGATAGAAAAGGCTCAGGCCAGGGGAGAGCAGAGAAACTGGTGTTGATCTGCTTTGGACCTTTGGGGCAGAACAAAACATCTGTGTCACCAGCCCGTCTGTCACCACCACTCAGTGACACAAAATGCAAGGTTTGGGGGCCTCTAGTTGTCCTTGCTTTGACCAGGGTTATTTCTGAGCTGGTTTTTGTGTCCAGCTGGGCCTTACAGCAGGAGGAAGGTCTGTCATCCTCTTTGCTTGTGCAGTTGATCTGTCCTTACCCACCACTTGTTTTGCCCTGTGCAGAACTTAGTGTCTCCTCATCCTTTGAGCTGTTCAGTTCCACATGAAGAGTTTTGCCCTGGCAACATCACGTTTTTTCCTTTGCAGTTAGCATTTTTTGGAGAAATTTTCTGGATTTTTTTTATAGCTGCACCTGCCTTCACTCCAGCTCTCTGTGGCAGACAAGCTGCATTGGAGGTGACCCATATTCATCGGGCTGATTTCTTTTCTTGTCTACCTTCAGGAGCAGGGGAGTTTATATCATAAAGCAGGGCATTTAGGAGCAGGGGAGTTTATATAATAAAGCAGGGCATTTTGTTAGTTTATTGAGCCTTCCCCGTGGTACTGAGCACTGGCTGGAGAATTTCAGGGATCAACTGCTCTGGCAGTTTACAGAAAGGCTGAGGCAGCTCTGCTCCAGAACATGCTGCCTCACAGGGACAAGCTCCCATTCTGCTTTCTGCCAAGAGCTGAGAGATCCAGACACGGAAATCCCCATGTAAGGGTTCTGCAAAGAACCAGAAACGTAGATAAGAAATTTCCCCCCTATGTTTCATGGAGGAAGAAAGGAAAAGGTTGTGTTCCTTCCCCTTCGCCTCCCCAAAACTCACAAATAAAATAAAATAAAAAAAGAAACCAAACAAAAAGTTATGTCGTGGAGCTGAAAGGCTCCTTTGTGAGCTGCCATGCAGCCCTGCAGGACCCCAGCTCCCTCCTCCTGCTGCCCTTGAGCTGGAGCAGACGGGCTGCGCGTGCCCGTGCCCATGGAAGGCTCTAGCCAAATGTTCCCGCTTCACCTACACGCAACCCAGGGCTTAAAAATGTTTTGCTTACGGTGCTTTTATTTTAGCTGTGTGGGGTTTTTCAGGTCATTAAAAGGTTTGGATTGCCTTCAGGAGTTAGTCAGCTAGAAAGTTCTGCTTTATACGGTTGGGTCGTGTTTAAGCAACATGAGCAACAAAGCATCTGCATGTTTTGAGTCAGGAAAATTATTTCGCTTTTAGATAACTCCCAAAAAAAGGGCTGAAATTGCTTTATTAGACTTTCAAACAGCAAATTTATAAACCTCTGGGCTGAGGCCAAGCAAGGGAGATTTGTACCCAAAGGAGAATTCTTCCAAAAGCAAAGCAAGAAAATAGCAAGGCTCGAGTTTAACCCTCGCAGGATATATCACCTCTAGCCCAAGAATTGGTGGAAGTTCTCTGTTTCCAGATAAGCTTTCCTGGGTTGCTCAAGTTGTTTTTCATTATTATTTATTTACATTTTAAGTTGTTGCATTGCCTCCCCCGAAGCCCATCAGCTCCCCATGTCCTCCCAATAGGGCTGTACCAGCTGAGGGCTGGGCTGCCCTCACCACAACAGATCCTGGATGCTCTGAGTGGGGCTGGATTCTTCAGACGAAGTTTCGAGTTTCACCAGTTGTTAAAAAACTTCTCAAAGCTTTTCAAGTTTCAGATTAATGTTTTCCAAGAATGAGTTCTGCTCAATTCAAAAAATATGAAAAGGAAGATGACTCATTCAAATGGTGAATATGGAAAAATGCTTTTTTTCCAAAGCGTGCATTTTTTGGAGTCTGAGTTAGTGGTTCTGTCACTAAAAGCATTTTGAAGTGAGGAGTAGAAAACTAATAGAGGGATAACCATCCCTGAGGAGAGATGGTGTTCCTGAGCTGTAGAAAGTTGGGGTTCATTTGTTTATTTGTTACTGAAAATACCAGATGATTTTGGGGAGGTCTTTTGCCCTCTGCCCTACATCCCAAGATCCATTTTTCCCATGCACATTTCCCAATCTGCAGCAGATACTCATATGAGATGCAGAAAGTTTCTTGGGACACAGGAGTTAACTGGCTCATTTTCCAGCCTCCCTGCCCACCTCCCTATTCTTACTGACTTTTGCAACTTTCTCAGAAATCCATCTTTTGTTTCACAACTGTAATTACTTGGTCTGACCTCAAAGGTGATATAGAGTGGGCTGTAAGGGTTTTTTAATTTGGTCATTTTTTATTTAATGAATTCTTTAGTCTGTCTTATGAATAAGAGTAACATTTCTTGACACAGTTCAGAAATGGATGTTCCTCAAATTTTGTGTGTTGCCTGATTCTTATTAAATTTGACTAAAGTACTTTTAAAAGCTATTTAAATAGTGCATATCTTTTATGGTTTGTTTATGCCGTTGCTTGTGAACACCAGGACAGCATTTTGCATGAATCTTTCGTGCCATAGATACTTTTCCTTGAATGTTGGGTGGCAATTCAAAAAGTAGCAGCTGTGGAAAAATCCTGGGCTTTGCTGTTGAGGTTCTGCATCTGATACTGAGGGTTTCTGATCTGGCCCCTGAGTTTATGAAGCTGTGCCAAATTAATACTGTTGCCTAGAAAAATGATCTCATCAGGCAGGTTAATCAAGTAGAAATGTACAAACTCCCAAGCCCACAATCATTTGTTTTTATTATTTTTAAGAAATAAGGAAATTAAATGCAAACAGTGCTCATTACTTAAGGCTGAAAATTTTAAATTCAAAAACGCTGTGCCATTCTGCAGCTGTGGTTTCCAGTGCAGTGCAAGCATCATTCCAACAGACATATGGAATATTTTGCAACGCAGTTACATTATTGGATAATGTGACATACAGTGTATGTAATTTAGGATGAATATGAAACACTTCAAACTGGCTTGAAAATCCTAATCGCTTATGATCCTTGACTTGCAACTTTGGGGTTTGTGTTCCAGCTCACAGCTTTGCCTGTTGCATTCATTTAGGGCTTGAACACGATCTCTGCTCTGTGCATCTTGCAGTCCCACACACGACAGTGGAGGGAGCTTTTTCTCCCTTCTTCTCCCATCTGCCTTCAGTAAGACCAGGATAGAATCACCCCGGGGGCATGCTCGTGGAGGCTTTGCCATCACTGCCTGTGCAGGGCAGGGACAGTGCTGGAGCCGGCTGTGCTGGTCACTGCTCGCTTTCCTGGGTTCACAGTGCTTCCTTGTTAAATGTGTCCAGCAGAGCCCACGAGATGCTCCAAAGGCTGGAGCCGGGCTGGGAGAGCTGGGGGTGCTCACCTGAAGAAAGCAACTCCAGGGAGAGCTCAGAGCCCCTGCCAGGGCCTAAAGGAGCTGCAGGAGAACTGGAGAGGGACTGGGGACAAGGGATGGAGGGACAGGACACAGGGA